>CM075006.1:19959264-19984508 GCA_037576675.1 Pangasius sanitwongsei | reverse complement strand
GTCATCTAAACATTATGCATAGCATTATTACTACTTTGAGTAAATCCTTTCTTTATACCTCATATTAGGTTAGGTTTTGCCCAGCAGTGGCAGCTCGGTGCTGGGACTTGAACTCTCAACCTTCTGATCAGGAGTCCAATGTCGGATGAGGCCGATCATGGTTTCATCTGCAAGCGTTAACAGAAGATTCACAGAAGTATCCTTGGAGATGGAGTCAGTAGTATACAAGGAGAAGAGAAGTGGGGAGAACACACATCCCTGGGGTGCACCATTATTGATGATTAGGGTCCCATTTTCTAAAATGTGCTTACGAATGCTAAACTTAATAGGACATCTTTGTCTACATGTGATTGCTGGTTTATTTAAAGAAAATGTCTAAACAGAACCTGACATTTTCCAGGTATAAAATGTCTTGCTAAAAATTCATTAATTCACACCAAACAACTTAGCATGGCCAATCTGCCTAAGGGCATTTTTGCTAGGTGAGAGAAAACACAAGAACCTATGAGAAATCGACTTTTACTTCAAGAGAATATACAAAATTCCACACAGCTGTGAGGGGACAACCACTAAATAACATGCTGGTAGATGGACTGGCTCACCCTAAAGTGCCCTAGGTGAGTGTGTGAATACCGTTGGGGTCATAAGTTTAAATCACCCAGCTCAAAAGTTTACATACACTTGATTCTTCATACTGTGTGCTGTTACCTGGAGGATCAACGACTGTTTTAATGTTTTGTGGTAGTTATTCACGAGTCCCTTGTTTGTCCTGAGCAGTTAAACTGCCCACTGTTCTTCAGAAAAATCCTCCAGGTCCTGCACATTCTTTGCTTTACTGCATATTTGTGTGAGATCTTGTCACACGTAGGACAACCGAGTGACTCATACACAACCAATTACAAAAGGTGAGAACATTCCCTGATACTCAAGAAGGCAACACACTACATTAAGAGCCATGACTGGTATAAATTGCTATTATTTTGTTTAAAGAGCTTATTTCTTTCATTTAGTACTGCCCTCCTATGTAGAAGCCACATAAGATACTCACATGTTTCTCAGAAGACAAAATAATAAGAATTTACACCCCCCCTGGCTCTTAATGTAATGTGCTGCCTTCTTGTACACCTTTTGTAATAGTTGTGTTCGAGTCCCTCAGTTGTCCTATGTGTGAAAAGATGAATCTCAGCATCATATAGCCGCTGTTGGAAAGGGGTCAAATATAGAGAGGATGCTGGAAAAGCAAAGAATGTGTAGGACCTGGAGGATTTTTCTGAAGAAGAGGGGTTAGTTTACTGTACATAGGGGCGGGGACATTTTGCTCAGGACCCACAAGGGACTCATGAATAACTCTCACAAAACATTAAAACAGCCTTTGATCATCCAGGTAACAGCACACAGTATGAAGAATCAAGTGCATGTAAACTTTTGAGCTGGGTGATTTGTGTAAATTCAGTTATTATTGTGGCTTGTGGACTATATGTAAACATCTGCTGTGTGAAATAGCTTATTCAGGGCAGTACTAAATAAAAACAAAATGCAATTTTTATGATCCCTCATTTTTTAAAAAAATTATTAACATTTTGCAGATTCTGCAAGGCGTATATAAACTTATGACCCCAACTGTATGTGCGCGCATAGTAGGGGTTGCACAATTACAGATTTTTTACTAGTCAGCCAGTAATTCAAAAAATAGATTACTTGGCCATAGTTAAAGCAAAAACTGCTTCAGTGTACATCTTTTTTTATTTGTGCAGCAAAACACTTTTGTCAAACCGCACTTCAGTTAACAGCCATACACAGTTTCCAAATTAGATTTTCTGTTGCGATATATTTTTGGGCTACACTGTTAATGAGGAAAATAAATAAATCTGTGCATCATATTATATTGTTTTATGAACATACCAATTCTTAAGATGTATGCGCTGGCAGCTCAGCTGAAATCCTTGATTCTGAAACTGAGATAACTGATTTAATATTATTATTATTATTATTATTATTATTATTATTAAATCAGTTAAAATTAAAAAACACTTTTCCCAGAGTAGTCTTGTACAGTTGACTGTAAAATTGGCTTCATCTAGTCTGAAATATTTTCAGACTAACAGAGTGCATTAAGCCTGCTTTCTTTACGGTCTGCCTGTTTCTCCTTTCTGTCTGACTCATTGGTTTTTCCACTGCTCCAGCTGGAACTGCCCACAGCAGCAACTACTGAATGTATTAGTAGACTAGTCTATGCAACCCTTAGTGCACGGTGCCCTGTGATGGCGTGGTGTCCCATCCAGGGTGTTCCTGAGATAGTTACTGAAAATGTATGCAGCAGAACATGTTCCATCGTGCATAACCCATGACTCATTGTATCCGAGAAGTGTACACCAGCATTCATTTGAACTTTTCAGTGCTACATCATCAGATTAGATCCTTGAAGGGACGTTAACTACATGTGTACTGACCTTTTCACACATCTATAATCTTTTGCTGTGTTTAAATTTCCCACTTATGGATCATTTATATTGAGGGCCTGTTCTACTTACTTAAACACCATGTACTGTCAACTGTGAACCACAATATGGCATTGGAAGATATATGGATATATAATAGATTACACCGGATCCATTGTACATCCAAATTTAGACTTGCATATCACAATATATTACCTGGACAGATAGCAAATTTGTAGTGAATTTAACTTTTTTTTTTTTTTTAAACAAAGAAAATCAAATAAAGCAATGTCATAAGGTTTATTTTTAAGGAGAGATTTATTTCCTTTTCACCTAACAAAGGCTCCAAACCAGTCTAGGCGTTGCCAGGAAAAATTGTGCTCATCCAGTCACTAATATGTCCCTGCTTGTCCAAAACATAACAATGAAATTCAGATGTCTTCCAAAGAAAAACACCAGTTTCACAATACTCTGTCCCAAATCCAGATATATCACTGGTTAACTGTGCATTGTGCATGAACAAGAACACACAGACCTCTCTTCAGTAAGAGAAGCAGGAAAAATCTTGCATTAACCCGATAATCAAAAAGAAACCCATATATGAATTTTGATAATGATTTTTTTAAAAAGCTTTTTAATACTACCCCCCCATTTAGGTTGCACATACCCTTTTTTTTTTTTTTTTGGGGGGGGGGGGGGGTAAACTATACAACAAATGTAAACTATTCAACATTTGCTTGAATATTTTATAGTTATTAGTTCATTTATACACTCACTGAGCACTTTATTAGGAACACCTGCACACCTACTCATTCATGCAATTATCTAATCAGCCAATCATGTGGCAGCAGTGCAATGCATAAAATTATACAGATACGAGCCAGCAGCTTCGGGGTATATTCACATCAACCATGAGAATGGGGGGAAAAAATGTGATCAGTGATTTTGACTGTGGCATGATTGTTGATGCAAGACAGGCTGGGTTGAGTATTTCTGTAACTGCTGGTGTCCTGGGATTTTCACATATACCAGTCTCTAGAGGTTACTCAGAATGGTGCAATAAAGAAAATAACATCCAGTGAGTAGCAGTTCTGAGGACAGAAATGCCTTGTTGATGAGAGAGGTCAATGGAGAATGGCCAGACTGGTCTGAGCTGACAGAAAGGCTACAGTAACTCAGATAGCCACTCTGTACAATTGTGGTGAGCAGAAAAGCATCTCAGAGTGCACAACATGTCAAACCTTGAGGAAGATGGGCTACAACAGAAGGTTCTGCATCAGGTTCCACTCCTGTCAGCCAAGAACAGAAAGCTGAGGCTGCAGTGGGCATAGGCTCACCAAAACTGGACAGTTGAAGACTGGGAAAACATAACGTGGTCTGATGAATCTTGATTTCTGCTGAGGCACTCAGATGGTAGGGTCAGAATTTGGCGCCAACAGCATGAATCCATGGACCCAACCTGCCTTGTCTCAACAGTCCAGGCTGGTGGAGGTGGTGTAATGGTGTGGGGAATGTTTTCTTGGCACACTTTGGGCCTGTTAATACCAATCAATTATTGCTTGAATGCCACAGCCTATTTAATTATTGCTGCTGACCATGTGCATCCCTTCATGGCCACAATTTACCCATTATCTAATGGCTACTTCCAGCATGATAATGCACCATGTCACAAGGCAAAAGCACCTTCCCAGTCACCGGGTATGAATCCACTAGATCATCTTTGGGATGTGTTAGAACGAGAGATTCACAGCATGAAAGTGCACCTGAAAAATCTGCAGGAACTGCGTGATGCAATCATGTCAACATGGACCAGACTCTCAAAGGAATGTTTCCAACACCGTGTGGAATCCATGCCATGAAGAATTGAAGCTGTTTTGAGAGCAAAGGGAGGCCCTACCCAGTATTAGTACAGTGTTCCTCATAAAGTGATCTGTGAATGTATAAGCATAGTAAACCAATGAAATGGGGCCATCCATCATCCATAAAACATGACCCAAAGCTGTGTATGTACACACTTTATTTAGAAGTTGTATCTCTAAACATGTAAGGAGTATTTAATAAGCCAAATAGTCAAGACAAATACCTACTTGATAGATTGAGAGAGGGTGAGAGTAGGAGGCAGTCATGTTGTTTGTTTTTACCCACCCAGAATTTTCCTACCACAAGCCTTGCTCTATTATAGTTCAGAGTGTGAACTGCAATGACATGTAGCTACATTTAGTCAGAAGACGATATAAATATTGTGGAAGAAGAAGAATTGAAAATCTTCAAAATGTGTAGCATATGTATGTATTGTGTTTTGTGGGTGCAGTATTTTGACCCCTCTCAATCCTGGCTGGATGGTGAGCAATGTGATGCTTTAAGGTTCTTTCTTTGTTCAGTTAATTTCACCAGTTTACTTCATAGCAATTTACTAGTATTAAATTGATTTTGCACATATTGTCAAAGTACATCTCTGTCCGTTGGGGCTTGGGTTTCTTTTACTTTTAGCTTTTGCTTGAGTACAAAGGGCATTACCGTTAAAGAGAAAACAACTTCAGTATCATTCCAGTTCAACCAGCCTGTTTTTCTGGTCTTTCTTCACTGATAGATAATATGCAAATATATATCAGAACATGGTTATGCTGTTAAATACAGAATACAGATAGATACACAGAAATGCATTTCATATTTCATCCTCTATATTGCTCTTAAATATATTCATATGGAGAAGGTGCTTGTCTTTTGGGATTGCGAGTGTGAACTAATGGAGATTTCCACACCACATTCCTCTCTCCTCTGTGCCAATCTCCTCCTCTGGCCAAAGGCTTTAGCAAACCTTAGCACGCGTATTCTAAAGGATGAGCCAATAAAGACATAAAGCACAGGGTTCAAACAACAGTGGATCAAAGCCATACTCTCAGTAATCTGAGCTGCCTGGTCCAGTGTTTTACTTGTCTGACAGTGCCTTATGAACATGTGAATCACGTCCAGAACTCGGCAGAACTTCACAATATTGTAGGGGAACTGTGTAAGCACAAAAACTCCAACCACTGCCAACAGTACACGAATTGTTGTCCACCTTTTCCCTCTGTTCTCTGGTGGAAGCTCCAACAGCTTCCGTACCACATGGAAATAGCAATACAGCATCATCAGCAACGGCACCAAGAAACTCAGCAGCACCTCTATCACCTCCATGCTCACCTTGGCCTGAATGGCTATGCTTGAAGGGTACATGGTCATGCAGACCTTCCTACTAGGAAGCTCTTTAACTCTCGAGAGCACCAAATCGGGGATTCCTAGAAAGAAACTGACCATCCACACTACCAGGCAGAGCTTGGTGGAGTAGCTTCTCGTAAATATCCTGACCAGGAAACGGTCTTTGAGTCGTGGGAATAGTGAAAGGTAGCGGTCCAGGCTGATGCAGGCCAGAAGTAACATGCTGCATGTGAAGTTGATGGTGTATAAGGCTGTGACAATCTTGCAGAGAACCTCTCCTAGCTCCCAGCCATGAACAGCAGCAGCAGCCCAGAAAGGTAGGGTCAGCAGGAGTAGGAGGTCGGCCACGGCCAGGTGCACCACAAATGTGTCCATCAGCGTCCTCAAGCGCTTGGAATACGCGTACACAGCCACCACCAGAGCATTTCCTGTTAGCCCCACTACGAAAGATAACCCATACACAAGTGGTAGGAAGAGTCTGGCGAAGGAGCGAACATCTTCTTTTTCGCAAATGGTTTCGTAGTCACTGTAGTTGTAGTAACTGATGTTGTCATGCTCCTCATAGTAATAAGTCTCGTCATCTGAGTAATCCATATTGTTTTTAAAGTTAAGCTTTCTGCAAAACAATAATATTGTTACTTTGACTATATATACAGTACTGCGCAAAAGTCTTAGGTACCCTATTTTCCTTTAGTACAAATTTTGTTATAGATGTTTATTTTTTTGGCTTTTGTATTATTGAATCAGCACAAAAACATTTTATATTTCCAAACATTACTTTTCCAACAAAAAGTTAAATGTTACAGAAAAGTAAAATTTTTTTTTTTAAGGCAAAGGGTTGTTGATAAAACATATTGTGCAAAACTTGATTGAGTTAATGTTTAGAGTCAGTTGTTAAGATATAATAACAATTTTAACAATTAATACTGTTAAATGCAATACTGTGTTACAATTTGAATTGAACATTTGACATAAATCTTAAAAAAGAATTATTTATTTTTATTTTTTAAATTCATTTTTTATTATATATTTACCCATTTAAAATGATTAGCTTTTAAATGTCAGTTTATGTTATTAAATAATAAGTATTACCTGAGTAACATTTTTGTACAATTTAGATTTTTTTTTAGATTTTACACATACTTAGATATAATCTAAAAAGTTTCTTTTTGCACTGTTACCAGATGACGTAATTCTCCTCTGTCAATAATAATTCTCACACTTCATAAAATCCACAAGTTTTTAGTTATTGAAACAGTAAAGTGAGATCATTTTTAGAATGCCCTACTCCAAGTGGCTGTATTGTGTCTTTTCAGAAAAAAACAACAACCAATAATTGTTTTCTCTGAAAAAGTCTACTGAGGATATGCACATTTTCATGAGAAATACAGCTGTAAAAGGGTACCTTGAGACCTTTTTATTTATCTTATGAGCAGGGAGGAGCACACATTATCTTACTGCATGTTAAAAAATAGTTAACACAAGACAGTGTGCATATAGCAACCAGAGCATATGTGCGTTTTGCCTTTAAATGTACAATTGCACAATTCCTGACGTTCCCTCTGTGCTTTTTTTTTTTTTTTTTTTTTGTCAAAGAATTTGTGGGCAAATTCTTTCCAAACCGGCAATGTTGATTCTGGAAAAGAACGTCAGGAACATTGAATAAATCTGTCCCATCGCTTTCCGTTGAAGCTTCTTGTGTAAAGTAAATGGAGTTAAATATGGAGTTGAATTTTGAATTATGAATTTTGTATTTAGGAATAGTGAGGAGCCATTTTGCATATATGGCATATAATCAGGTCTGAGGTTAATAATTAATGCATAGCGTTTGTTTTTTTTTTTTTAAAAAAAGCATCCTCAAATGTCACACTGGGAAAATGTAACATTTCTGCATGTATAAAGATAATACCAACACATCTAACCTTTTCTTTCTACTTAAAGATGATACGTCTTACCTTGTGTGAGGAGCCAGAGAACAGCTTCTAGTTTCTAGTCCTGCTTGCCTTGCTGCCAAGTGTGCAAACTCCAAACCAGTGATCCACCTCACTCTGTGTATGTGTGTGTGTGTGTGTGTGGGTTGGTGGGTGGGAGGGATAGTGACTCACGTGCTTAATTGCAAAGAGGATGTATTTCAACTGGTTTATGGGGTTTTTACTGTCTTACATGCTGTATCTTTTTTTTTTTTTTTTTTTTTTTGGAAATGGAGCTGTCTGGCATGCTTTATCTGTGTGAGAACATAATCTGAGCCAGTGTTTATACAACGGTAATCATGGATCTGGTTTTGATGTGATTGTAATTAAGTATGTGTGGTTCTTTGAAGGAAAAATAAACAAACAAGATCTGATAAATTATGAACATACAGCACTGGGGCATTGCCAAGAGATCTGTTTACCAGGATGGACTTAAAAGTAAGTGATTTTTTATGCTGTGTTTTTCACTTGCCAATTAATCTATCTTTAAATAATTATTGCAACACTGTGTAGGTATTTTACCCTGTTTTTGTTTTATTTTTTACTTTACATTCCTTCTATTCTTATTACACTTTTTTATTTAATGATAATTCGTGGAAGGTTGTTCCTGGTTTTCATGTCTATTACACAAGCTGTCAATCGATTTGAGCTGAATTTTAACGTTTATGAAAGGTTTCATTATTATTATTATTATTATTTTAGTATTATTACTTTGAGTTCCATTTAAGGCTTGTAACACTGAAACCAGTTGTCACTTTTATACAACTTTTTTTCATCCTTTGCCATCATTTGTATTCTTGTGCCAAATTAATTACAGGTCAGGTGCCATAAATCTGAAGGGTAGAAAAATGTGCATAATATTGTATAATACAGCGCATAAATTTCAATGATGACTTCAACACAATGTTAAGGCCTGTATATACAATGAATGTGCACATCTTTGTATGTGCACAGATTTAGAAATGCATATGCATGGTTCAGTTGCAGAAGAAAACTGAATATATTTCAATACATGTAGATACTGTATATTCCTAAATCTAAGAAGATTTTATATTTATTATAGATTTATATATCTTTTATGGGGGGTATGGTGGCTTGTTGGTTAGCATGTTTGCCTCACACCTCCAGGGAAGGGGGCTCGATTCCTGCCCCCGTCCCGTGCGCGGAACACGCATGCCCCCCTGTGCTTCCTCCGGGTACCCCTGTTTTCCTCCCCAGTCCAAATAATAACACACTACGGACAACTTAGAGATGCCAATCAGCCTACAACAAATGCTTGTGTGCTTGTAGGCTGATTGACATCTCTAAATTGTCCATAGTGTGAATCTGTGTGTGTGTGTGTGTGCGATTGTGCCCTACGATGGTTCTGCACCCTGTCCTGGGAGTCCCCCACCTTGTGTCACTAGTGGAATATGCTCCAGGCTCCCCACAACCCTGTGGAGGATAAGCGGTACAGAAAATGGACAGATGGATATTTTATATGGTACTTATATGCATAGCTATAGTTGATAGTTTTCCTTTTTTTTTTTTTTTGTCTGATGCAAGAGTATCACTTCTGTATTACGTGTAGCTGTCATGATTTGTGTTCATACTTTCTGTTTCAAATTCATTAGTAATTATGGGAATGATGTGAGAACTGAGCTGTATAAAGGTTTTAAAGCTGAGCTCAGCATTCCTGATATAAAGTTTGACCACCACCACCCCCAGACATAGAAGACACGTCTCACCGTCTCTTCAGCAGTATGTGTAGTAGCTATGACTATAGATTATCCATGCTACTCCCAAGATGAGCAATGTAATAATTTGAAAAAGGAGATTTCAGATGGGTGATGTTGCCTTGCCTTGCCTCTTGTCATAGCATTGCCTCTTCACAGCTCCAGGGTTCCTGGATCAGAGTGAATGTGTGTGTGTGTGTGTGTGTGTGTGTGTGTGTGGTGTCCTGAAAATAAACTGACATCCCATCCAGGATGTATCCCACCTCGAACCCAGTGTTTCTGGAATAGACTCTGCACCCACTGTGAGTCTGACCAGGATAAAGTGGTTAATGAAAGTCAGTGTGTAAGATTTCAGATGTTTTTAGAGAAAATTTATTTATGACAATTTTGAGAAATATAGACTCTGTCAATGTTCTTAAACGCAGTTCCATACACATGCTTCACAATTCAAGACTGCATAATTACTGGCACTTGGTGGTCACTTTTGGTAATGCACAGTAAAGGAAAAGGTTAATGGCCGATAAGTAAATACTGTATGCATTTTATTAACAGGAGCAGGTAATTCTGAACCTATTTTTGACTACACATTTTTGTATACATTCATAGAATTCATGTCATGTGAGGTTTATATAAAATCTGACTATACTCATAATTGTAGATTGTAATGTCTTAGTCATCCAGATCTTCTATTTGTCCACCTGATCTAAAAAAGATCAACAAAAGATCAATGAGTCAAATGCTAAACCTCACTTTAAATGACGTTATATGGCAAAAAAAGTATGTGGACACCTGGCCATCACACCTATATGTGGGTCTCCCCAAACTGTTGCCACGAAGTTGGAAGCACACAATTGTATAGGGTGCCTTTGCATGCTGTAGCATTACAGTTTCCCTTCACTGGAACTAAGAGGCCCAAAAATGTTCCAGCATGACAATGACGGTGTGCACAATGCGAGGTCCATGAAGACATGGCTTGCCAAAGTTTGTATGGAAGAACTCGAGTAACCTGCATAGAGCCCTGACCTCAACTCCACTGAACACCTTTGGGATAAACTGGAATGCAGACAGATCGCCAGGCCTCTATCACTTGCCTGACATCAGTGCTGACCTCACTAATGTTCCTGTGGCTGAATGAGCACAAAAAGAGTGGAGGTTATTATAACAGTAAAAGGGAATTAAATCTGGAATGGGATGTTTAACAAGCACATTCAGTATGAGTGTGATGGTCAGGTGTCCACAAATGTTCAGCTATATAGTGTATATATTTAACACTTACATAACATTTTCTAATTGACCTATTATGGTCATACATTATCTTGCATGAAAATATTGAGAGAGCATAGATGTGATTCAAAAAGGCTCAAACAAACCTTTGCTTATCCTGTGTAATATAATTGAGAACAGAGAATACTCCTGGTGGTTGAGGTTTCTTCACCTTCTTTCTCTGGTGTACATCAGACAAGTAAAAAAAAAAAGAGCTTGTTAAAAAAAAGTATGTCACCTGTGTCTTGTAATGTAATTCATGTTGCTTCTTAATTTGCTTTGCTGATGAATAAAGAGGATTAAGAGAGGATAGTGAGTACCCCTGGGACTTTAGTTTTTTCTGAAGGAGACATCTGTTTATGCTTTAGGACTCCTTTTACAAGCTTGGTCTTCTTGCCCTTTGATTTTCCTTCCCTCTTGGTGCGAGAGTTCTGAGAATAGGAGACATGTGGTTGTGGGGATGGAGGGAGACAAGTGCATTATTCTCTACTGGTGTGATGTTTTCTTTGATTAATTTGATTGGAGCCGCATTTGACAATTCTCGTGGCACCGTATTAATATAATGTTGGTGTTTGATATGGGATTAAAAACAGTATCTTTAGTACAGAGCAACATCTGTTTCCAGAAAGAAGGGGATTGGTTGAAAGTGACCAATCATACTGTATTATCCCTGCTCCCAAAGTCTTAACTTGACTCCCGAGCAAAGCATAGACCCTTTGAGCAAGTGGAAAGGGGGCACACATGTCCCAGTGCTCAGTGCTCGCAGAACTGAACTGCTCTCACAGTTTCTCTACACACTTGCTTTTTGCTCATAAATACCTTTGTGTACATGCAATTCACAGCAGCTTGTGCTCATTTTAATGACCACACTCACGGATACTGACCTGCGCACTCAGGTCAGGTGCCCTTGCGCTCTAATAAAACATACTGTTTAAATAGTATATTTGACAGCATTAGCGTTTAATTCAACATATACTGTTGGAAACGCAGCCCTTATTTTTTGGAGTGAACTGTCAACATTTGTTGCTCTCACCAGTATTTGGTGTCTTGCACAGACAGGTGGTATTGTAGTAATACAGAAGAACAGGTATATCAAGAAAGGAAAGTGGCATATTAGAAAATAATTATGAAACCTAAACTTGTATCTACATTTTCTGGGTTATGTTCAGAAAACATGTTACATGTTACAACATACAGGTGTAAGATCTAAAATGATCTCTCAGATGGATTAGTCTTGATCTAACGGTCAGTCAAGGACAACCAGATTGTGGTTGTATGTGCTGTTAGTCTGCTGAAACCTCATCTGACAAAGCTGGTCCAGTATATTTGCAAATTCATAATGATTTGCGTGACTTATTTCGTAAGTACATAGGTTAAGGTTAGGACTAGGGGTGTAGGTACCTCATAGCTTTGAAGTGACTTATGACTGTGAAATAAAATTTAAAACCAACCACATCACACTTGATTATTCAAATCTGCATGGATTTCTCATGTGATCAGGTTGGCTTGCCACATGCCATACACATACTGTACGCAGCATGCCGGTTACTTTGTTTCACAGCATTTTGAACACAGAGGAATATGACTAAATAAGGTATGATTTAACACCACCATGACCCGGATCAGCATAAAGTGGTTGCTGACCATGAGTGAATGAATGAATAAAGAGATACTTGAAATAGTTCCTGTCAATTTAGCCCACTTGTCACCTTACTGAGTTAATGGATGCCTATTTTAGTGTTTTACCAGCCAATTCCAAATCATTTTCACTTGCCAGTCCAAATAGTCCCAGTTAATCATGAGTTTTCTATTGGATTGATATTGGTATGAGGATATCCCATTGTTCCATAATGCTTGCTGAACACGTCACACACAGATTTGGGTCAATGTACCCAACACTTCTCATCCTAGAAAGGGTAAATATTGGGTTCTGCCTGGATATAATGCCCAAAGCAACAACCAGCAATCTGGTTTTATGCTGTTACATTTGTCCAAGTGCACAACCTATAGTGATTGTAAAATAAGGCGCTACTATTGGTGGATGCAGCTCATTTTTGTCCAGGGAGCTCATATTACAGTAGACTAATAATATCATATCACAGTATATTCCAACTTTGAAAATAGAGCATATTGTAACAAATGATTTGCCAATATATTACATGGGAATTCTGAAAAAAAGTTTGGTCACAAATCAAGCTAAAGTAATTCTGCCAGTTTTGGAGTTTTGTATTTATGGGATTTTGTCCTATAGTTCAAGTATATTTAAACCAAAAGGCATAGCTCTATTTCAGAGCAAGGATCTAGTGACATGTCGGTATAGCTTACATGTGTTTTCTTTCCATCCTGTGACATCTGTGGTAAAGGCATGTAAAGAAAAGAGAAGATGGAAGGGAGTAATCAAAAACAATTCTTAAAACACTTATTTTGGATGAAAGGTGAAGAATCTGACTATTCCGGGACCACCCTTACACTTAGTGGGGAAAAGGCTCCTGCATTGTGCTTCTTTTTCTTCTTTTCTGCATATCGACGCAGTCGTGGTCTGTGGTTCTAAGATGAAAGTCAGATGGTGATATAAATAATGAAGCCACAACAAATAAAATAACAAGGCTTGTAGTTTACGGCCAAAAAAAAAATATCAAAATACACTGCTGTGAAAAAGTATTTGCCCTGATTTTCTCTCTTTTCTTAAAATATTCGTCACACTAAATGGTATTGTTGTCTTGCTGCATAACCCAGTTATGCTTGAGCTTCACAGACTGATGATCAGCCAGAAAAGCATCCCTACATTATCACACTACCACCACCATGTTTACTGTTGGTGTGATGTTATTACTGTGGAATGCTGTGTTAGCTTCACACTATAGGTAACAGGACCCATGTCTTCTAAGAAGCTCCACTGTCAACTCATCAGTCCCCAGAACTTTATCCAAAAAGCTAGCAGATCATCATGGGTTTTTTTTTTTTTTGGCAAATATGAAATGAGCCTTTATGTTCCTCTTGGTTAGCAGTAGTCTCTTTCTAATGGTGAAATAATGAATGCTGACCTTATCTGAGGTGAATGAGGCCTACAGTTCCTTAGATGTTTGTCTGGGTTCTTTTGTGACTTCCTAGATAAATCGTTGTTATGCTCTTGAAGGAATTTTGGTAGGCTGGCCAGTCTTGGGAACATTTACCACTGTTTTCTCCATTTGGAGATAATGGCTCTCACTGTGGTTCACTGGAGTCCCAGAGGCTTAGAAATGGCTTTGTAACCCTTTCCAGACTGATATATTTATATAACTTTCTTATCGTTTTTCCAGAATTTATTTTCATAGTGAAATAGTGTGAGACCATTCAGCCTACTTCACATTGCTGGAAAGTTTCTATTTAAGTGATGTTTAGATTCAGGGCTGTGATCAAGCTTGGATGCATCTAGTCTAATTGAACCCAATTCTCAATTAAATTAGGTTAATTGTTTGCTTGAGCAATTACTTTTTCACACAGGGCAAGGTAGTGCTGGATAACTTTTTTTCCTTCAATAAATGAAAGAAAAAAAAAAGATCAATTTAAAACTGTATTTTGTGTTTACTCAGGTTGTCTTTCTTGTATTAAAGTTTGTTTGAAGATCTGAAACAATTAGGTGTAAAAAATATGCAAAATTAGAAGAAATCAAGAAGGGAGCAAATATTTTTTTCATGGGAGTCTATCTTCACAAGTTAAGCATAAGAATAATTGCCTGAGCTGTCATACCATCAGCATGATGTCAGGGTTCTGATATTTTACTTCCAGTCCAAGCACTGCAGCCTGCCAAGAATACACATAAGTCAAGTCTTCACAAATTCTTCACTTCACTATTCATATCACTCATACCCCTAATAATTGCTTTATTTTTTTAAACTGATCCAAACTACAAAATTACATTACACAGTCAGTCATAGATCTCTTCGCCTTTACTGTTGTGTCAGGTAAATATGTATTATTCTTTTTTTTTTGATAATTATAGATGAACTAGTTTACTAAAGGAAAACATCAGTATAAGGTTTTATATGTAGTGCTTCATATGGAAATAGAGTTAAGTGTAAATAGGACTTATTTCAATGCATAAAGGCATGTATAATCTATGCATGCATAACATTACATACACGTTTACTGGAAACCTGCATTGTCACCTCATAAACACAAACATATTAACATAAACCCCGCTACACACACACACACACACACACACACACACACACACTCCTTTAGTTTTTGTTTTTTTTTTAATAAAAGCTGTATTTTTGCTTGTAGGGAACAGCCAAATGTTCAAAAAAGGTCAAAACTATCAGATATAACTATTCTTGGGTGAACATTTGGATCCCACCAAGATATAAATACACTCCCCACTCACCCACCCAACCACACACACCCACCCAACCACACACACACACACACGCACAAATTATTACTCTGACACCCCTCCCACTTCAAGAGCCTGCTGAATCTCTGGTACACAGAGATTAAGAGCAGACAAGGATCCAGTAGAAAAAGTTCAGCTCTCACCTCATCCTGTTGCATTGCCCCAGGTCCAGTCATCGAGACTGGAACTAGTTCGGCCCTTTGAAGCTCTGTATGGCTTCCATTTTCTTCCCCATAACTAAAGAAGAGGAGACAGAACCCCAGCACCATAGGCAGCACTCTCAAAGCCATATTGAAGGTCTATGCTATGAAAACACACTGCAGTTGTGTTTTATACTCATCCACCTAATCACTACCAGATGCAGAAAGCCAGAGAGAGGGAATAAACAGCCACACTCTTCCAGAAAATCTCTTATGAAAACATTGTTGCTAGATGGGCTTGGTTGTGGGCACTCGGTTTCTCTCTTTCACAAGAAACATTCTTTCACTTTCTCGTTAAAGATTATTAAAATAAATGTAATGCTGCATGCTTTGTGCAGTAACATAAGCAACATTTCCACAAGGAAAAGTTTTCCATAAGGCTTATGTTATGATGCTGTGTCATCAAGCTCAAGACAAAATTGCCTGTTGACTTGCTTGGTTTAACTTACAGTTTTGTCTGTACAGGTGGCACAGCAGGTAGCATTACAGCCTCACAGCTTCACGGTGCCAGGTTTGATCCTGAGCTCTGGTTAGTGTTTGTGGAGTTTCTGTGTATGCGCTCCCTGTGCCCATGTGTGTTTCCTCCCAAAAACATGCCAGTAGGTGGATTGGCTACACTAAATTGCCCCTTGATGTAAATGTTTGTGTCCAGTGTTCCTGGAAAAGGCTCCAGATCCACAGTAACCCTGGCCAGGATAAAGTGGTTACTGAAGAATTTCCTTCAAATATGAACATGTCCTTTTAGACTTTTTGCAAAGACGGAAATATTCAGTGGGCACAGTATGCACTCTTCCTTAATGGAGTGGGATTAAGAATCTTAAAACGATTATTAAAATGCAGAATGTAATGGATTCATCTTATATCATATGAATCATCCCCAGAGATGGTAATTTGATTCTGCTGTTAAAGTGTTTTTCCACTAAAGCACTGACACAGTTGATTTGCAGTACACAGATTAATTTCAAGAACTATGAATTTTCAGCTTTGGGTGAATTTCACAGTGAGGGAGTGCAGCAAAGAGTGGACTTTGGCAGTCTGTGCCACTGTTAACTGAATCAGCTGACTGAATATACATGTGAATTGGCTTAGTAAGTCTGGACAGACCATGCAGATTTATTATGTAATTATTATTTCAGATCACTTGTTCCATACCTGGCTATACATAACCTTAGCAAATGTCTCCAAACATAATGAATCTTGTACTGTAAAGAACTTAGCCTGTGAATCACTTCAAATGGCTGCAATACCATTTCACATTACATTGTTATAGTATAAAATAACTTAGTGTTCAGTATCACATTGTTTTTTGGTTGCCCAATTAATTATCTACTTGTGTTATTCTTGCACTAGGTTTTAGTCTTTCCTCGATGATCAGTTGGATCACTCCAAATGCCAGAATGACCACTGGTAGTATGATTTTATGATTATTTTAGAATTATTGGGAATCCTACTCTGGTGTTGATCAGCATACAAGAATAGTTAACTGTAAACAGAACTGTTGATTGCCAACCATTAGTACGTGTCTACCAGATTAGTCTTGGAGTACGGCAAAATGTACCCTTCCTGAAATAAAGAATACCTATATTTAATTTTTCTGTATGACTCTCTTGATGGTTCAGGGCCGTCGCTAATGGTGTAAAAGCTGGGGACAAATCCAGGCTGAGCTGGTCAAGCTGCTAAACCATCTTTGCTAGCTGATAACTTATTTTTCAGCTTCGTCATTACTATATATAATTAAATAAATAAATATTTGAGATGTTCTAATTGCCTTACTGTTGTGTTATTTACTTAGACCACTGTAGCCTCCTGTTCATGGCTGACTGGAGGGGAACCCAAAGCAGTCTTCTGCTATTGTAGCCTATCTGCCTCAAGATTTGAGGCAAATGCATGTTGTGCATTCTGAGATGCTTTTCTGCTTACCTTGGTTGTAAAGAGTGGTTATTTGAGTTACTGTAGCCTTCCTGTCAGTTCAAGCCAGTCTGGCCATTTCCTCTGACCTCTCTCATTAACAAGGCAACAAGTGTTTTTTTTTTTTTTTGGTTTGTTTTTTGCACTATTCTGTTTTGCATGAAATTCCCAGGAGTTCAACAGTTCCTTAAATACTCAAACCAGCCCATTTGGCACAGCCAGCAGTGAGTCCACACTAAGATCACTTTTCCCCCATTCTTATGTTTAAAATGAACATTAACTGAGGCTCTTGACCTCTATTTGCATGATTTTATGCATTAAGTATATCAGTTATCTTCTTAATTGGCTAATTGGACTCCGAAGACTTTACTGACTGTAAAAACAAGCCGTGGCAACAAGCTACTGTAAATCTGTTACTGATTTGTGCGCGTGGCGAATGTCGAGCCACGTGATTGGCTGGCGCGCGACTCTCGCTGCTCAGGTGCAGCAGCCTCGCGCCGGCTCTTTACACGCTAAACGCAGCGAGCTGCAGTCATCCGGCAAAAACACCCCGGCTGATGTTTCTCTCTTTTTAACTTCTCTACATAAAGGGGGTACTTAGAACAGATGACTAACGCTGTTTTGACAGCTTTCTAAATTCTCTCTCTATATATATTTCCAGTTCTGACATCTTGGCACAAGAAGGCGGCGAGAGAAAGCGGTAAGTAGCCCCCTCTCTCCTCGGTCTGAACTGTTAGTTGTTGGTTATGGAACTGAGTGCTGCTTTAGTTGTTTCTTCCAGCTCTAAAGAGTCTCCAGATTCAGTTTATCCTGCTAAAGTGATAGCAATGAGGACCATTTACAGTTCCACTGTAGTTCCACTGTAACATTTATCCAACATAGAAAAGAAAACTGGGTAACATGAGCTGTATTTTTCATTTTCATTATAAATACCTTCATGTTAAATATTCAGACAAATACCTTCATATATAAGAAAGAAAAGTCTTTCATATGGTTTCTCATAAATGCTTTAAATCTTAATATGTAAAGCACTATAAGATTCAAAGTTGAGTTCTGTAATGATATTGATTAGATATAAAGATCTTGTTGTTGATGATGATTGTTGTTATTATACACAGACTGCATATTTTGACATACTGTACATATACGTCTAATAGTCAAAACATATACACCGATCAGCCATAACATTAAAAGCATGGGCAGGTGAAGTGAATAATACTGATTATCTCGTTATAATGGCTCCTGTCAAGGGGTGCGATATATTAAGCAGCAAGTGAACAGTCAGTTCTCAAAATTGATGTGTTGGAAGCAGGAAAAATGGGCAAGCATAAGGATCTGTGCGATTTTGACAAGTGCCAAATTGTGATGGTTAGACGAACGGGTCGGTGCATCTCCAAAATGACAGGTCTTGTGGGGTGTTCTCGGTATGCAGTGGTTAGTACCAAAAGTGGTCCAAGGAAGGACAAGCTGCCCAAGGCTCATTGATGAGTGTGGAGAGCGAAGGCTAGCCTGTCTGGTCTGATCTCACAGAAGAGCTACTGTAGCACAAATTGCTGAAAAAGTTAACGCTGGCTATGACAGAAAGGTGTCAGAACACACAGTGCATCACAGCTTGCTGCATATGGGGCTGCTTAGCCACAGACCAGTCAGAGTGCCCATGCTGACCCCTGTCCACCGCCGAAAGCGCCTACAATGGGCACGGAAGCATCAGAACTGGACCATGGAGCAATGGAAGAAGGTGGCCTGGTCTGATGAATCACGTTTTCTTTTACATCATGTGAACGGCTGGGTGCATGTGCGTTGCTCACCTGGGGAACAGATGGCACCAGGACGCACTATGGGAAGAAGGCAAGCTGGCGGAGGCAGTGTGATGGTCTGGGCAATGTTCTACTGGGAAACCTTGGGTCCTGGCATTCATGTGGATGTTACTTTTACACGTGCCACCTACCTAAACATTGTTGCAGACCAAAGTACACCCCTTCATGGCAATGGTAGTCCCTAATGCCAGTGGCCTCTTTCAGCAGGATAATGCGCCCTGCCACACTGCAAAAATTGTTCAGGAATGGTTAGAGGAACATGACAAGGAGTACAAGGTGTTCAGGATTTAAAGGATCTTCTGTTAATGTTTTGGTGCCAGATACCACAGCACACCTTCAGAGGTCTTGTGGAGTCCATGCCTCGACGGGTCAGAGCTGTTTTAGGCAGGCGGTTTTAATGTTACATTTATTATAATTTATAATAATAATAATAATAATAATAATAACAATAATAATTTTTGTTGTTTTATTATACACACAGACTGTCTGCATTAACATACTATTTTAACATGTTTGAGTAACAAGTCTATCAAATACACCAATACACACAATACGGTAGCACACTACTTCACACTATCCTGCAAAATAATATTTGAAGTCATTATCAAGTCGCAAAGTGTCTTACAAACTTACCATTACGGAGACAGTTTGTATGACTTGCCATGTGACCTGTCAAGGAAAACACATACCACTATCAAAAAGCTAGGCGTTCATCTAAATACTACAGATAAGGATGGATGACACAAAAACAAACAAACAAAAAAAAACACAAAACAAAGCTGTGGCTTTGTTATGCTGTAGAAGGCATTTTGCTGGTGTGGTTTGGGTCCACTTGTCTGCTTAGAGGGAACAGTCACGGCAAATTAATCCAAAGTTATTCTCAATGACCAGCTATATCTAATGATGCTGTATTTCTATCATGATATGAATGCATATTTCCAGCATTTTTGGTCAGCATTTACAGGACCAGGACACCTTCCTGTATCTTCCAGACTTGTAGAATCTGTGCCTGCTGTGCTGTTGGCTTATGGTGGCCCAACATTTTACTAACACATTAGATGTTGTTTTTTCCTTTAATTCATCACCCATCTGTATATATGCTATTCAGTGTAAGTAAAGCCTTAACTGCCAGTTATTGTGTGTTTATAAACTCTATCTTCAGACACACTGTGAAAGGTTTTCGCAAAACCTCGGTTTAAAGCAGTTACACAAGTAGCTCATGGATGAGTGGTATTTGTGTTTGTATTTGCTCTCACTGTTGGCTCACTGCATGCTGTGCCCATCCTGCTGAGAACGGGACCTCACTATGGGTACACTGATGAAACTGTTTGCTGTTTGTACCGTAAACAACTCAAAAACAGATTTTTCATCAATGGGCACCTTACAAACCATGCCAACTGATTTGGATGTCAAAACTTTGAGCATTATCATTATTATTATTTCCTTTTCAAAGCTTGGAATTATTTGTGTGCAATGGATTGGTGATCTGATATATTGTGATATTTAACACCTACATTATTATTATAGATGCAAAATGCTATCTCTCCCTCTGCGTTTGATTCAAGAGGCTGGGCATTCAGACAGCATGTTTGGTCAGCATTTACACACTCTAACTTAACGTTACACAGCATTTAGTTCCGGTCCACTAATTTGATTGGTCCAGCAGAGTGCCTGTATTTACTATAACCGCACTGGGACTTTTCACTGTGTGCATCACTCCGCTCATTTGTGTTCGCTGCATAAAATCCCACTTCCTCGTTCGAACATGGCAAAGCAGACATGGCAAATGTTATATTTGACTTAAAATATAAAAGCTCGTCACATGAAGATGAAAAGGAAGAAGGTACACCAAATCGATGTGAGCACATGTGTGGCTTCTTCAGGGTCTGTTTCCACTAGCGGAGCAAAAATAAACAGAACAGTTGGCCATATTGTGTCCGAAATGCCACTTACTCGATATTAATTTCTTGTTTATAGAACTGTTGTGTAAAAAAAAAAAAATATCACACTCACAACTGTGCTGTTATCCTGAATACTGTCACGGCTGTGATTAGTTATGACTTACGAATTTGTAATGAAATACGAACAATACAAATCACAGCCGTGCCGATATTCAGTCTAAATGCACTCTTGCTCGTGCGATATTGCTTAATTATATTGAAAAGGCAGAAGACAGCTGTCTTCTGGTGTGTCTTATTTTGACCAGATTTGAAGGCAGCATTGAGTATTACATACCCGCAAAGGGAATCTCAGAATTCTGGTCACCAGACCATGAGTTCTATGAAAGTTTTATATACATGGCAGAATAAACTACAGACCGCATAGGAAAGGATTTTGTTTTAAAATGCAGCAGGCTTTTAGCTATTATTTAGCACAATGAAAATAAATGACCAATTAAATCAGTGTCATATACACAGCACAATGGAAGTTATGGTGTGTGGTGGAGGGAATGCAGTGTTCCTTTCAGCTTAATGTTCCTTTCCAGGTAAAATGCAGCAGTATGAGAGATGCACGCACACATGAATTTACTTTGTAAACACAAAATTGTGATAATATATGAAGAAAGATTAGACAAATTATAAGTAATAGTTCTGGGACATGCATTATGACATTCCTACTTGGATTAAATCTGATGGCTCCTAAATGGATATGAAGTGATAAAAAGTAATTGTGTGTGTTTTTTATCCAGTCATCCCAAAGACAAGAGTTGAGAAATGGGCCGCAAGCTGGACATGTCAAATCTGACAGAGGAGGAGGCGGAGCATGTGCTGCAGGTGGTGCAGAGAGACATGCAGCTACGTAAAGCAGAAGAAGAGCGTCTTAGGTAAGCTGGCTGTTCATCCACATCAGTCCTATAGGTATGTGTTAGTCTATATAGCTCACTCTTACCTATAATTTATTAACCTTTCTCTTTAAAATATAGTATGGTCTCTCCAAAAAGTATTTGTTTGTTTTTTCTCTGTGTATGCATTTTGCTGTGACATTGTTGTAATACTTTGTCTGAATTAGCATTGTTTTATGTGCTCTTTTGTTAATCCATGCATTGCTAGATTGCACTAGAGATCACTTAGTCATTCCTTTTGAACAAAACACAGAATGCAGGAAGGACCCTCCCTTCCTTGTCTCGCAATAGCTTACTTCCTGAGACAAAGGATATGGTCTCAGCTTTGTGGGCAGCTATTTTGGGTCACTCCCAAATATGTATATATGTGTTTGGGCAGTTTGGAGAGATTGAATCTTGCTTTAGGTATTGTCGCATTTATTGCTTTAACAAGCAAGAATTTGTGTTGTGTCCCCTCTGTCAGTAGATTTTCTATCATTTCTTTGAACCTAATACTAGGAACTAACCAGCATTCTTACCAGATGCCTCTTCTGTGTAGGTGGCAAATGAAAGGGAAAAAAAAACAAATGTCTTAGTAATGTGCTAGGCTACCACAAACTGCAACAACTCAGGCCATAGCATTTAATTTGCAGTGTTATGTAAACACAGTGTTCATTTCCTGGCCACTTTATTATACACAGTAGTTACTGTCCAGCTTGTCTGTGTCCACTTGTGTTCAGTTTTACGGTTAAGTTTATGGGTTACGGTTGGTAAGCACTGAATGCAATAGTTTACTTCCAGAAACTAGTGCCTTACTGTGTGGGATTAGGGCCTGGGTTTTGATGAGTAAGAAAATAACATAAATCAAGAGAGCAACCCGTGAGACAGCTCTCTCCACCACCAGGACGCCTTCCAGTACCTTCCAGACTTGTAGAATCTGTGCCTGCTGTGCTGTTGGCTTATGTTGGCCCAACATTTTACTAATACGTTACATGTTGTTTTTTTCCTTTAATTTATCACCCACCAGTATGTATGATATTCAAATAGTAAAGCTTTTAACTGCCAGTTATTGTGTGTTTATAAACTCTATCTTCAGACACACTGTGAAAGGTTTTCGCAAAACCTCGGTTTAAAGCAGTTACACAAGTAGCTCATGGGTGAGTGGTATTTGTGTTTGTATTTGCTCTCACTGTTGACTCACTGCATGCTGTGCTGAGAGCGGGACCTCACTATGGGTACACTGATGAAGACATGCCTGTTCGGATTAAGTCTAATGGCTCCTAAATGAATATGAAGTTCAGTGAGCTCTCGTGTCCTGTGGATGGAGTCATCATCATCTTTGAAGAGACCACTCCCATCAGGATAGAAATGTTTCATCATAGAATATTAGTTATTAGTCAGAACTTTGATTTGACTTGCAGTGTTATTTAAACACTGTGTTCACTACCTGGCCACTTTATTATACATGGTAGTTTGTGTCTGTTAGTGTCTACTGTCTACCTTGTCTGTGGACAGTAGACACTATAACTCAACTTCTTCCATTTAGCAGTGATTACCTTATAACCGCAGGCCTACTGTTGCCTTTATATTTTTGTATGAGATTACTTTTAACCCAGAAATGTGACTGAGGTATTTAAAACACTGACACACTCAAATTAGTGCAACACACACTACCATGGCACTACCATGTCAATGTAATTGCTCTGACAAATGCTGACTACTCAACTAATACCTATTCACTTGTGTTCTCTGTAAATTAATGGACAGTTTATGGGCTATGGTTGGTAATTGTATACTTGTATACTTGTAATAGAAACTAGTACCTTAGTGTATGGGATTAGGGCCTGGGTTTGTGCCAGGGTCAGGAGAAAGAGCTCAGATTGCAACAGGATAAAGAGCATAGGCTGAGACATGAGCAGGGACTGAGATTAAGCCTGGAAGGGATCAGCAGCGGAGACTGAGACCAGATTAGTGGCATAGACTGACACAGTGAAAGGACTGATGATAGACATTGACATAAGGGTGGCTGGACAGGGAGATTCTGCATCTGAGACTGGAAAACTAAGATGAAGGGATAAACTGGAGGGCCAGTCAACTAACAATCTACAGACTGTCAACTATCAACAAATTCTTGTAAAAAATGTAGAATTTGTTTAGTAGGTAATCTGTGGACCCTTTATCACTTCATTTGTTAGTCCAGTATATGGCCGTCGATGTGTAGTAGATGATCTTTAGACCATGGACTTGTCTCTCGTCCTTTCAGAATTTCAGTTACAGGTAATGTGGACTTTAGTGATATAACTTATGGCATGT
The DNA here is from genome assembly GCA_037576675.1 of Pangasius sanitwongsei. Classification (NCBI taxonomy): domain Eukaryota; kingdom Metazoa; phylum Chordata; class Actinopteri; order Siluriformes; family Pangasiidae; genus Pangasius; species Pangasius sanitwongsei. The sequence goes on along the minus strand of CM075006.1, from coordinate 19,960,487 downwards.
TATTGAGAATCTGTTGATAGGCTGGTTCATGACAGTCTAAAGATGGTTTCTAGAATGTCTAAAGCAGACTATCGAAATAAAATGTTACCAGATTTCATGTTCTGGCTGTTGCATTTACTCTAAACTTGTTGATAGATATGACTGGATATACAAGCAGCAACCTGCATAAGGTTACATAAGGTTATGTAAGGAACAAACAGTTGTTGTCTCACCAGTCTTTATTCTCTCTTGAAATTTAATACGACAAAAATTGCAGATGGTTATCTTACCAAGAAACCAGAAACGTGGCAGAAAACTTACGGACTGTTACAAAGTGCTGACACCTGAGCGCTGGCTCCTAAAATCAGGGTTGCCAATTCCAGCAGAAAACCCAGCCCAACATCTGCTTAAAACCCACGCACCCAAAATCTGAAGGGTCCAATCACTTTTGTACTTTTTGTCAAGCACTTTGTATGCCTTATTATTATTATTATTATTATTATTATTATTATTATTATTAGGTGTTTATAATATATGTTTAAGTAATGGCAAATGGCTATATTTTATTAGTTTTCTTTGCTAATGCCAGGTTAGACTAGCATTCCAGTATCTTAATAATTGCCTAGGAAGCAAGTCAATCCACCTAATGGAAATATTGGCTATTTACAGGCTGTTATACTTATGATTAATTCATTAGCATACTATGTAGCATTACTCATGCATATGACCAGCAAGTACAGAGGTTGAATTATATTTTCAGGCAAAATGATGTAGTTGCTTACAACAGTTTTAGATAAGTGATGAAAGATAGTTTTCACATGAAAACATGACATTACTTAACATTACCTTCTCGCCGTACATTAGTGCCTGACCTCACTAACGCTCTTGTGGCTGAATGAGCACAATTTCCCAAGCCACACTCTAAAATCTAGTGGAAAGCCTTCACAGAAGAGCGGAGGTTATTATAACAGCAAAGTGGGACCAAGTCTGGAATGGGATGCTCAACAAGCACGTATGACTGTGATGATCAGGTGTCCACAAACTTTTGACCATATAATGTATAGCCGCTTTTAATTGAGGAAGATTTTCAGATTATCTGTACTTTCACTTACTTTCAGTACTTTTCCCACCCCTGATTACTACACTCATAGCTCAGTGGTTAAGACATTGGACTACTGATCGGAAGGTCATGAGTTCAATCCCCGGCACCGCCAAGCTGCCACTGCTGGGCCCTTGAGCAAGGC
>CM075006.1:19931730-19959164 GCA_037576675.1 Pangasius sanitwongsei | reverse complement strand
TGGATGCGGTCTGCCAGCCCATGCAGGAACATATCCCACTGCGCCTCCTCGTTCCAATTACACTCCGCCGCCAGGGTACGGAATTCGATGGAGTAGTCTGAAACCGACAGATCGCCCTGACGTAAGTCGGCCAGCCTCCGAGCCGCTTCACGTCCCGTCACGGCACGATCAAAAACCCTCTTCATCTCCTCGGCGAGTGTCTGGAACGAGGCACAGCACGGATGTTGATTCTCCCATACCGCTGTCCCCCACAAAGCCGCCTTCCCCGACAGTAACGTCAGTACCAGAGCCACCTTGGATCGTTCGGTAGTGAAAGTCTGAGGCTGAAGTGAAAAAAAAAGCGAGCATTTGGTGAGGAAGGCTCGGCAAAGCCGCGGCTCACCAGAGTATGAGGCGGGAGGTGGTAGGCGTGGCTCGGGTTGAGTCGTAGGCGGCGATGGAGGGGGTGCACGTTGGGGAGCTGGCGCAGTGGGTGATGTTGCCGGTCCGGTTCTGAGTAGTTGTACCTGGGCAGTAAGTTCGGACACCTGCGCCACCAAAGCCTGCACCGCGCGACCCGTGGCGACCATCTGCTCCTCTTGCCTGTCGAGACGCACGGCCGTTTCGGAAAGAAATCCGCTAACGTCGGCGGCACTCGCTGAATCCATAATGACGGGTCAGTTCGTTCTGTCACGGCAAAAACTGGAGGCGGATTCAAGTGCAAGAAAAAGGTAAGACGTTTAATGAAGATAGCGGATGATGACAGGCAAGTAAACAGTGGCGGAAGACATGGGTGCAGCGGTGACAGATGTCCCAGGCGGCGCTCGGTTGTAGCAGGGGGAATAAACAGTCCTGGAAAACAACCAGAGTGCAAAATCCAAAACTGTGGGAGACACAGAACATGTAAACACACACACACTGAGCTGAAGGGGGAACACCAAACACGAAGACAAACGAACTGACAAAGACAGGGACAAACGCAGAGGCTTAAATAGAGCCAGCACTAAGTGACAGCTGAAAACAATGAACTAATTAACGGTAGTGACAAGAGACGGCCAGAAGGGGCCGGTGATCCATGAACCGTGACACTATATTTCTGCTCTCTTCTTCGGTCAGTGGATTGTGATGCCTTCACCCCTGCCCTGTGAAGGTTGTTGGTGATGTCACTGCCTGTTGTTTTTTGGTTTTTCTTCACAGCTCTCACAATGTTTCTGTCAACTGCTGTTGTTTTCCTTGGCTGACCTGGCTGACTCACATGTTCCAATATTTGTAATCACTTGAATAATGGGTGGGTTCAAACAATTCTGATCTATTGTCTCATATTCATCTTTTGATCTGAAACCCAAATGTCTCCAGTGTATAAAAACAAAAGAATTGGCCATGGCATTCCAATACTTTCGGAAGAGACTGTACTTCCAGTGCTAACAACCACTACAAATTTACACACGGTCACGTAATGCAGGGTGAGTGGGATGCAATTGCAGTTAAAGCTTTTATTAAAGGGCAGGCAGACAAATCCAAAAACGTATGGCAGAGTCAAAAACAGGCGAGGATCAGGCAATGTACAGAGCAAACTGGGCAAAACAAACATGAGAAACAAGAAACAGTGGGTATAAATATACAAAACTCACATAGGGAAAACAAAATCAAAGGGTAAACGGAAACAGGTGAGAATGATTATGACACATTAGGGAGACAACCAATGCCAAGACGTGGGTGGAGACAGGAGTTGGTGACAGTCTCGCCGAGATCAGATGGCGGGGCTGGGAAATGATTGCCAGGGCTGTGCCGTCAGCCTCAGGTGTGAGCTGTTCTTGGGAGGCTTAGCTGTTGGCCTCTGGGAGGAGCATGGCGTGGGAGGCCGTGCCGTCGGCCTCTGGTTTGAACAAGACTTGAGAGGCCATGCCAGTGGCCTCTAGCAGGAACAGGACTTGGGAGGCTGTGCCATTGGCCTTAAGCTGGAGCAGAATTTGGGAGGCCTCGTTGTCGACCTCAAGCTGGTGGAGAACTTGTTAGGCCACACTGTCGGCTTTGGGCAGGAGCAGGACATGGGAAGCCTCACCATCCGCCTCTGGCTGGAGCTTTACTGTGAAGGCCACCCTGTTGGCCTCTGGAGGGAGCTCTGCAGGAGAGGCTGCCACATTGGCTTCTGTCTGGAGCTTTGCTGTGGAGGTTGCCCTGTTGGCCTCTGGAGGGAGCTCTGCAGGGGAGACGGTCACGTCGGCCTCTGGCCAGAGCTTGGCAGTGGAGACCACCACGTTGGCCTCAAGCTGGAGCTCTGCTGGAGACTTCACTTCCTCTTTTTCTCCAGCCTTCCTCTCCTCATAAAAACAGTGAACGGCCAAGTAGGTGTGGTTGTCAGGCTAGCCCTCCCCCAAAAATTTTCTAGGTCGAATTTAAAGTCTCCTTTTCCATAAATCACTCTCATTAAACAAATGAAATGAGCCACACTTCCTAAGCCCATGGTTCCTGTGGTGACCAAAAGCTCTGCCCACTGATGGGCCCTGCTGGTGAACCGGGACAACAAAAACATGAGCCATTTCTCCTCTTTGGGTTTGGGGTTTGACAACTCTCAAAATAGATTTGGCTGTGAAGCAAGAGTCCTTTCAGGGGGTCTTCAGAGCTGTTAAAGGGGTCCAGGGGGTACATGAAGGTCCACTGGGGAAGATGCACCGAGTCAAACTCTGGCACAGTGATCCCAGCGTTACACCCCTCATGAAGCAGCTTCCCTGCTCCACAAACAGAGCAAACTAGGCAAAACAAACACGAGAAACAAGAAACAGGCAAGAAATAAAAAAACAGAGCGATACACGCTTAGCAAAAAGGCTTGGTAATGATCATGTGGTGAAACACTAAACAGTACTGTGCGAAGAACAAAGACACTTGGGGAGTATAAATATACAAACTAATCCAAAGGGTAAACAGAACCAGGTGAGAATGATCAAGACACATTAGGGAGACAACCAATGACAAGTCATGGGTGGTGACAGTACACGAATTAAAACAAAAACACACGTGGCAACATAAACAAAGACATAACCCAGAAGCCTGTGCTGTCGCAATGCCAGTTGCATTTTTTGCACGAGGAGCAAGGGGGAAATATCTGACACACTGTCAACGGAATTGATACGGAAAAGTATCCAGACACCTCAAATTACCAACATTAGTACTTTGTTGCGAAGCTGTTGATATCAGTTACAGCTTTAAGAGATCTAAGTAATTCGTTTTTTTGTAGAATTTTTTTTCAGTTTTGGCCAATTCCTCTTGGCAAATTGTCTTAACTTCCCCAAGGTTATGAGGGTCCCTCTGATGGACTTGTAAATCTTCCATAAATTTTAAATGGGATTGATATATAATGCCCCACTACTGCTTGCAGAGAAGCAGCACCATATCATGATGCTCCCACCTCTGTACTTCATTGTGGGTATGGGATTCTTGGAATCTTACACACATTTCTTTTTTCTCCAAAACATGACAAGCTGAATTATGGCCAAAGAGTTCTATTTTTATTTCGTCTGACTAAAGTATACTGCTCCGAAAGATTTCAGAATTTTTCGAAATGCTTTTAGGTGAGCATCTCTGTGCTTCATTTTAAGCAGAGCAGTTTAGCATGGGGTGTAGGAATGGAGATGATTGCGATGCAGTTCATTGCTTATTTTCTCTGAGTAACTGTTGTTCCCACTGCTTTCTGGTCATCCTGAAACTCTTTTCAAGTGACTGCTGGCTTCTCTCATAAGTTTCATGCCATTGGAAAACGCACTGTGAAATCTTGAGTGGCACACCTGTCCTGGATAGGTGGATCATTAGTTGTGGTTCTATGAACTTGTACTGACAAGGATGTTTATTATTAAATTAACATTTAATAATGTAGTGTCGGAATACTATTTCCCTATCAGTTTTGTTTTTTTAAACATATCTTTGTTTAAAAAGATGCTTATGAACACATTTTTTTTAGATGTACAAGCACAGTCAACAGACATTATGACTAGAAGTATATTAAATAGCAAAAACAAAAGTGTCAGAATACTTATTTACTCACTCTATTATTCTGTATTACTCTATTCATATAGGCATGTAGAGGTCACTTCTGTTCGACCCATTTCATTAGTGAATAATTTCATTATTTTTATTTTACTTTTAGTGTTTTATTTTTATTTTTTCATTTTTTTTCAAGCACTGTCTTCTCTGTTGGGTTCCCCTTGCTCTTCTCTGTTGCATGGCATGACAGAATTACTAACTGAGATGAGTGAGGTGCAAGCTGTAATAGAAAATTATGAGTAGCCAGTCTGATGAGACAAGACTAGATGTGTGTGACACTTCTGGTGAAAAAGTGTTTGTCCCAAGCAGTTATACAATGTCAATAACGAATCTGCTAATACCGTTATGGTCTAGAAACCACAGAACAAGAAAATGTTGTCCTGTGATTGTTTACTCTCTGGCTTGTGTGTGTGTGTGTGTTGTTTTGCTGCACAGATGGAGAAGCTTGGTGTATCAGGCATGCTTCCAGTAGTCTATTATGGATGCTTTCGATGTACAGCCTAGTTTCATGTTTGATACTGAAACAGTAACATATACTGATAATCTAAAACAAAGAACCAGATAGGGGTTTAACATGCATGATAAAACATTTAAAAAGAAAGAAAAGACAGAACGAGAAACCAGTCATGTGAATAATGTATGGTAATGCAAATTAGAAGGGAGTAGTCACTGACTATATAATAGTTATAACAACGGATGAATTAGTAGAAGTATTAGAGTATGGCAAAATAGGAATTTAGACCTACAGTATTATGTATTTGCTAATTTGTCATTGTAACCAAGGCTGTTAATGAGACTGAATGTGTGTACATGCAAGCTTCTTACATTCATGTACACTCATTTAGGCTAGTTTCATTTGAAAGCTCTTCAAATCATCCCAGTGACTTTTTAACACATAGTCTACTTAAACATTTCATATATATCCCATTACAATAGATACTGTGGTTCTTCTCAGCTTACTGTGTCAGTAGCTTCTTTACATTTTTGTTAGATAGTATAAAAGCCAAAGTGCCATTGTGAATAAACTATGGGGCTTATGCCATGCACCTACAGGGCATCTTCTCTGCCACTGAGGAGATTTCCCAAGCTTTCTGTGGCTCCAATTCTCAGTTTAATCCCACACTTAATGCCCTGATCATGTGCCATCACTTATCTCACACCAGTTGCTGAGAGCAGATGGAAAGAGCCCACCTTGAAAACTGCTTACTGTTTAGGTGCTCCAAACTGAGAAAAGAAGAAGCCTTTATTTGTCACATATACATTACAGCACAATGAAATTCTTTTCTTCACATATCCCAGCTTATTAAGAGGGTGGGGCCAGAGCACAGCGTCAGCCATGATAAAGCACCCCTGGAGCAGATGGGGTTAAGTGTCTTGCTCAAGGGCCGAATGGTGGCAGCTTAGCAGTGCTGGGGCTTGATTTCCTGACCATATGATAAATAACCCAGAGCCTTAACCATTGAGCCACCACTGTCCTAGCTAGCAGGCCATGAGGAGCTGCTTACCCTGTTCCATTTTATGCAGCTCTTAATTCATACAGGCAACCTACTTCATCTTCCACAGCCCAAGGTCAAATCACCATAGCTCTAATGTTCGACCTCAGGAGAGGGAGCCCATGGAACATGGGAGAGCACTGTTTTCTGAGGAGAGTCAGGGAGAAACTGTGTTGAATGTGGCCACATTTGTACAGATGGACAGTAGTATCAACAGAAAAAAGACAACTCTGTAGATGAGCATCTGTACTACTCCTCTGTAAAAAACTGAATAGGTGCAGTCCTTGTCTAGGTATAGGTATCTTGCATAGGTACATGCCTTTATCTTTAGCAGGGTTGACTACTGCAATGGTCTTTTCATAGGCCTTACCAAAAAGACCATCAAACAGCTGTACAAAATGCAGCTGCTAGAGTTCTTACAAAAACGAAAAGAACGGACCACATTACTCCAATACTTAAGTCCTTACACTGGTTTTCAGTTAGTCACAGAATTGACTTTAAAGCACTGTTGTTGCACTTGTTTATAAATCACTAAATGGAACAGGACCAAATTACCTCTCAGATATGTTTCAGCAGTACACACCTGCTCGACCACTTAGATCAGTGGAAAAAAATCTGTTGGTAATAGTAGCTTATGTTCTGGGATCAACTTTCAGATGACATCAAAGGTGCTCCAAATGTAGCCAGTTTCAAATCTAGACTTAAGACCCAACTGTTCAAGCGTTTGTTTTTTTTTTTACTGATTAAATGCATTCTACTTTCAACTTTTTTTCCTTTTAATCTTTTATTTTTCATTGTTCTTTTATAATGCACTGTGTCTTTTTTAATCTATTATTTTTCTCTGTTTTTTTGTTTGCTCTTTTGTAAAGCACTTTGAATTGCCTGAATTGTATGAATTGTGCTATATAAATAAACTTGCCTCGCCTTGCCTTGTCTGTTGGAGCTCAAAAATTCAGTTTTTCCAGCCCTGATTGACTCTCATACTGCTCGTAATGTCATGGTGGAAACTGTGGCCAATCAACTAAACAACCTCTTGGTGCCTTGTGGTACCAAAGTGGTATTCCCACTTTGGCTATTAAAACTCTGGATGACATTGCACTAACCCCCTGAACATGCATAGAGGCATACTCCATCTTGAATTCATCGCCTTCCAAGTCACAAATCGACCTTACAATCCAATTAGTTTAGGGTTACCCTGCTTAGAACAACAGAACCATACATTTTCATGGTTCTTTATACATGCTCCTGCTTTGGAAAGACACAGAGAGAACCCCAGTAGTGGAGACCAGGTGCAAAGTCATGTCCTGAGACCTGGTGGAATAAAATTGACTTGCAAAATGTGTACAAATTAGCAAGCACAATGAGTGGAAGAGATGAGTGGATTTTTTTTTTTTTTTTTTTTTTACGAATACCTGGTAATGTCACGTGGTCTTGTCAAAACCCCTTTCAGGGCTTTGTTAATGAGTGGCTCATGGACATGCTGAACTGGTTGGTCATAGTATACACTGACATTCTGATCTGTTTCCCTTTTGGGCAGACTATAATATAGTCATGTTCATAGAGAGCCTGCATCCGAATAGCCTCTTTGTGAAATGAATGACAAATGACCTCCCTGTCCCTCCTAGAATATATTTGTGGAAGTAAGAATTCTATAAGGCCTCCCTATCCTTTCTAGGATGGATCTTGAGTGTGCAGGGGGGTCAAACGGATGAGACCAAAGTGAAGGCAATAACCAAAAGCAACAGCTGCACACACACACACAAAAACCTTTTCATTTGGAACTTCAGTAACTCACTGTGCCCGTTGTCTTGTCTTGATAGTTTTTGTACTGTCTTGTGCCGTCTGCACATGTTTGCACTGTGCACTTTATGTAGTTCTGCTGTAGTTCTGTGTTTTGGTTTATGTGGCACCTTGGTCCTGGAGGAATGTTGTTTTGTCTCACTGTGTACTAACTAGGTGTATATGGCTGAAATGACAATAAAGCCACTTGACTTGACTTGACTTCAGTACTGTAGCTATACTCCTCACTATTCTACTCAAGAGAAATTTAAAAAATGTAATGTCAATTGAGACAATGGTAGACACCTTTAAAACCTTGAAGACACTCTTTACTAGTGTCTAAAACACTGTGACCCCAAACTACCATTTATAGTGGAGGAGGATGTCTCTGAGAGGAGTGGGAGCAGTCTTTTCCCAGCGACATGGAAGCCCTGGCAAACTGCATTCTTATACCTTTTACACATGTAAATGAACCCTTTTGAATGCAGTTATGATGTTGGCAACTACAAACTCTTAGTCATTAATGATGTTCTAGAAGAGGCATTGGCGTTACAGGGCATAAGGGAAATTGGTTCCTGCCATGGTCAGACTATATCCGAAATAGTGTAAGTCTATCCAGTCATTTCCCTTATCGACTGGCTTGACCCTGTTCCAGTGCATATTGGGTTTTCAGACCTCACTCTTCCCTTGATTAGGAGAGTGATCTGAAATATCTGTGTTGGATGACTGGATTAAATGTAGCTTGGCTGTACTTTGGCTGTATTGTTCTAAAAATCAATTACAGCAAGTTTCTAGTATGTCTTGTTTGAATATCCAGCATCTTTAGATTTTGTCAGTGTTATTCTACGGTTGTCATGGAATTTCTGTAGCCATGTTATGTTGCTTCTACATATGTAGGAACATGATGTTATCCTTGCCTATTGCCTGGTTGCTCATAGTAATATAAGCTTTAGTGTTCTTTCATTTCACCTCACCTGGGGTGAGTTCTTTGGCGAGAGTGTGTGAGCAGTGTTTCCCGTGGCCCTGCACCTGCTGGTCCAGGGCACGTTGTCTTGCGTGTGCCAACCACACAGTGCATAAACAACACTCTGAGTGTGAGTTTAGAAGATAAATGAGTGTACTCTTAAAAGGACAGCATTACTGTTCTGTTTGGTAGACGACTGACTGCACTAATGCAGTTAGATGTATTGTTTGTGGATCAGTCATCCAGAGCAAAATCTCTCCCTGTGCATCTTTGTGTATAACACTGTATTTATTATTTCTCTCTCTCTCTCTCTCTCTCTCACACACACACACACACACACACACACACACACACACGCTCTTCCCCTTTCTCCCTTACAGTGAGTTGAAACAGGAGCTGGATCAGGAGGAGAGTCGTTGTGTTCTGCTGTCACGCCAGCGTGGCTTTAATGAGCGTTGCTGCATCCGCTGTTGCTCATCCTTCACCTTCTTTCTGAAGAAACGCCGTCGCTGCTTGGACTGTCGCTACAACGTCTGCAAGCGCTGCTGCTCGTATTCTGAAACTGATAAAAGCTGGCTGTGCTCCGCCTGTGAGAAAAGCAGGTAAGTGCTTTTACTGCACTTACAGACTGATCAAGGGATCAAGAGTGCTATTGATGCTTGAGCCATGACTGAGGAATCAGCTTCCTCAAGCCCAAAGATGCTGCTCTTGGTAGAGGTTCTGTGATTCTTTTCCATAGACTTGTAAGAATGTTTTAAAATTCCACATGTGCAGTGAATCTAATGTATAATTTTGCATGCTCCTTTTGCAGTAGCATTATTCCTCTATCCATTTTGCATTCAGAGTTCATTAGATACCACTTTTTCCCCTACCATTAACAAAACTGCACTGCATGGCTCTGTAGAGAGGTTTGTACAAATGATAATTCTATACCGTGACCGAATTGTTTTTATTACTTTTCAACTTTTACATAAAAATATTACAGCATGACTCAAGCCATATACACGTAAAATACAGATTAGATTGATATTTTTGTAATAGGGAATGTTGTTCTGTATCAGTTTTAGTGTAATTTTAGTTAGAAATAAATGTTTCATATTGTCTTCCAGGACATGGTAGCCAGCAAAATTCGCTCATGCAAAAATTTGAAACGCATGTCCTGCAAAAATTGTTTACTGTTTAAAAAAAGGTGCACATTTTAGTAGACCTTTTACATTTTCTTTCCTACTGGATTCATGGTTGGTTGTATTCTGAGTAACTGAAATTCATTATTGAGAAATGTAATTGAGGTTGGGAGCTTCTTGTTTCTATACACAAATAAAAGTAGCTGTGCATATTAACAGTGACCAGAATTTTCTGATGATATATGCATTAGAAATGTAGGATTAGTACTTAATGTTTATCTAGGACCATGCTTATGATGAATTAGTGTTAGACTTATTATGGACTCAAATATCAATATAATATTCAATCAAATGAAATCGTGCTTATGGATTATTGTTTCTTAATTTTATAGCTCAATTCCTGGAAAAGGACGCTTGTTAGCGGATACCATGCTCTCCTGAAAACTGTGTTCTTGGATTGTACAGTTATCATGACATTCACATTTCACATCTCGCCTGTCCTCAGATCTAATGCGCGTGTTCATGAGACAATTTAATCGCACACCAAATTTTTAGCACTACAATCAGGCTCAGAAGGAGCTCTGTCTGTCTCTAAAAGAGAATGTTTTGGCTATATATTTTTAAATGTATAATAATAATATAATATAATATTTTCCTGGCATGAAATATAACACATGATGCAATGAAATACAGAGCTGTAGTTGTGGAACATGTTTACTGCAGATCTATCACTGAATGGAAAAATACAAAATGCCAACAGAATACTGTTACTCTTGTTTCTTGACATAACTGGGATAACAGCTCTCTGTGTGTCCTATTTATCCACAGAAACCTGAATTTGAACAACTTCACCTCATTTAATTCATGTAGTGCTTGCAGACATGTGTGTGCTGTGTGATTACATGAATATAAATTTAGAGAGAATGGTTTTAGAGAGAATGGTTCCTTCTGGTTCAAGAGGTTACATAAAATTTGCATAATATTAATCATAGATGGACAGCAGCACAGAGTCCTTAGATATCAGCAAAAAACCCCAATATGCATTGCTTCATATTTGTAATTTTACTTAGTGTTCCTTTAAATCATGTACTGATATGTGTGTGTGTTTGCAGACTGCTAAAGACACAATCTCTAGAGTGGTTCTACAGTAATGTGAGGAGACGGTTTAAGAGGTTTGGCAGTGCCAAAGTGCTGAAAATGCTCTACAGGAGGCACGTTGGAGACCAGGGGAGCCAGGCCGAATTTACAGGTGTTGAACGTTAGTTATTTACTATTTATGCTTTTCTTTATATTGTATAGTGGTCTTGTTTCTTTTCTTTTCTCTTTTTTAGAAAAGATAGATATTCATATAATCCATCTCGCAATTATTTAGATGTGTCATTAATATATTTTGGGCTATTCCATTGAAGTTGGTAGGAGCAAAGTGGGCTCCATCATATTGTGAAATAGAAGAACGGAAGTAGCTCTCTTTCTAGAGATGGCTGTCTGGCCAGACTCAGTAACTTGGCTAGAAGGGCCTTGTTAACGGAGGTGAGTGAGAACCGAGCTTCAGAAGTCCTCTGCAGAGTTGGAAAAGCCTGCTGGAAGGACAGCCATCTCAGAAATACTTCATCATTCAGGCCTTTATGGTAGAGTGGCTAAGTTCTCAGTTGATGTGTTGGAAGCGGGAAAAATGGGCAAGCGTAAGGATCTGGGCAACTTTGACAAGGGCCAAATTGTGATGGCTAGACTACTGGGTCAGAGCATCTCCAAAACGGCAGGTCTTGAGGGGTGTTCCCAGCATGCAGTGGTTAATGCCTACCAATGCCTACCAAAAGTGGTCCAAGGAAGTACAACCGGTGACCTTGCGACAGGGTCATGGGCACCAAAGGCTCATTGATGTGCGTGGGGAGCAGAGGCTAGCCCGTCTGGTCCGATCCCACAGAAGAGCTACTGTAGCACAAATTGCTGAAAAAGTTAATGCTGGCTATGATAGAAAGGTGACAGACCACACAGTGCATCACTGCTTGCTGCATATGGGGCTGCATATCTGCAGATTGGTCAGGATGCCCATGCTGACCCCTGTCCACCACCGAAAGCGCCGGGTGTGTGTGCGTTGCTTACCTGGGGAAGAGATGGCATCAGGATGCACTATGGGAAGAAGGCAAGCTGGAGGAGGCAGTGTGATGCTCTGGGCAATGTTCTGCTGGGAAACCTTGGGCCCTGGCATTCATGTGGATGTTACTTTTACATGTATCACCTACCTAAACATTGTTGCAGACCAAGTACACCCCTTCATGGCAACGGTAGTCCCTAATGGCAGTGGCCTCTTTCAGCAGGATAATGTGCACTGCCACACTGCAAAAATTGTACAGGAATGGTTTGAGGAACATGACAAAGAGTTCAAGGAGTTGACTTAGACTCCAAAATCCCCAGATCTCAATCCGATCTAGCATCTGTGGGACGTTCTGGACAAACAAATCCAAACAATGGAGGCCCCACTTCGCAACTTACAGGACTTTAAGGATCTGCTGCTAAAGTCTTGGTGCCAGATACCACAGCACACCTTCAGAGGTCTTGTGGAGTCCATGCCTCAATGGATCAGAGCTGTTTTGGCAGCTCAAGGGGTCCTACACAATATTAGGCAGGTGGTTTTAATGTTATGGCTGATTGGTGTACATTGAGATCACATGACAATTTAATTGCACAGAGGTTTGTCAACTAACTATGTGATTTCCAGTGGTAAGGGAATTCACAATAATGGGGGTGAATACTTATGCAATCAAACATTTATATTTTTAAATAATTGTAAGTAATTAAACTATACTGTAAACCTTATTGTTTTTTATCCCACCACTTCAGTATTATTGGATATTTTGTGTTGATTCATGATATATAATCCCAATTATGTCCAAATCAGTTATAACACTACAAAATGTGGGCAGGTTCAAGGGAGGTGAATACTTATGCAAGGCAGTGTGTACAATCTGTGTGTTTGTGTCCACCATCTTATCTGGATTTATTTTAAGAGATTTCACAGAATTACCCTTGTGTCTAGGGGAAAGGTCACAATGTAGTTTTTTTCTTAAATAGATTTGCCAGTTCTTTTCCTTCTTGGATCAACACTATAGAGCTTTAAGCACAACAAAATAAACCATGACTATGAATATAATAGAACTACCCAGGTGAATTTGTTCACATTTAAATTTTATTTGGAAATTGAATTTGAAATGATACCAAGTACACTTTTGTACTTTATTACTCATTGCACAATCTACTTAATCTACTTATGGAAAACCATTTCTGTATTTATTCTGTGTGATCTTAGCAATCAGATAACAATGGCAAGGGTAGAAAGTAGCTTAAATAGAAACATTTCCATGTCCATGTTTGGTAAAGTATATTTAAGTAGGGATGTTAAAGTATGCTATTGGCAGAAAAACTCAATTTTGGTCAAAACGTTTTTTTTTTTGTTTTTATTTTTGGCTGCTTCACAGAATTAGTAGCTACAACCAAGTGATGGAACTGAAGTTTGGGAGGCTAGGGGTGCTGAGGCAATTGCTTGCAAGCCTGAAGACATGACTCTTGGGCCCGTGTGAGGCTGATGACACCTTTGTGGACCTGGTTGAGGTGACCTAGAGGTTCCACATGGCTGGTCTGTTTAGTGATCCTAAAACCTGTACAGGGCTGATTTACACACGTAGTGGACTGTACTAATCACAGTTAGCATCGTGTGTAAACCAGGCTGGTGTAGACGCAGGAGCAAGGTGTCAGTCAGCTCCCTCATAGAGGGACTAACTTCTGCACATTGTCTTGTTTGTTTCATTACTAGCAGTAGAATGGCTAATATATTACCAGTGCATGCAATACATGATGCAATATTGTAAGTAGAATGCCATCAGTGCATCTGGATTCAGCATCCAGGCAATGCACATCTGAGATTAGAGCTTGTTCATCGAAAACCTCCTTTAAAGCTTTCTATATACTGCTTGCTGTGTGGCACAGTGAATTCCGTTATGATGGACTCTGTGCAAAAGAGCACATTTGGTGCTGCAGGTTGCATGTCACTATGCAATTCCACCTTGAGGGTGGCTGTCACAGCTAGATTAGAGGCTGTCAATGGGGCATGTAAATTGTTGGAAGGTATCGCCATGCACGTGCACCCGCTCAAGAAGGTGATTCTCCCTGCCCCTCACATCACTCATGTTTTAGTATGTGGGTATATTTATATAGGAATATGTAGTCTTGGAATGGGAAAAGGAGAATTTGCAGACACCATAAATGCTTGTATAGAAATGTATGTCCCATAGGAAAGGTCTTTTCTAAATATGAATTCATATACTTCCTGAGTACAAGGCAACAAAATGAAGGCAACAAAATTTGGCTCAGTGCATTTTCCAGGAGAAGGTTTACTTTTGCTGTATTAGCCTAATGCTTGTGTGGGCTTATTTCTGTGGGAACATGTGGGATTGTAAAGGGCAGGCCTTTCAAATCAGTGGGTAGTGGCATTAGAGGCTGTTTGAACTTCAATAGCTTGGGGGTTGTTTTTTTTTTTACGACCTTTGGGCCCATATATTGCGCTGTCAATATGTGGTATCCGTCAAAAAAAAAAAAAAAGCTGTCAAATTGTTCTGAGCAGCCCATAGTCTGTCTCACTTAGTATTAACATTAAACCATTAATATGTACTTGAGAGAACTATCTAATCAATCACCAGATCACCAACTGTTAGTTAAGACTATTGGTGAAATTATAGTTGCAAAAAGAAAGGAAGTAAAATATTTTCACCTAAAAGATGTTCATCTAACAGAAACACTCTAGGTGATATTAGCTAGTGGGAGAAAAGTAAAATCATTTAGTGTGTGGCATGCAGGTGTAGATGATGTGTAAAAAGATGACTTATTGACACTGTTGCTTGTTTATTACATATCTGTTTTCTAGTGGGGACCAAAACGAGTACTCAAGCATTACTGATAGATCACAATAAATGCATGGCTAAAATAAATAAATAAATACTTAGTAAATTAAATCAAACACATTTGACATTAGTTGAATCAAGTACTACACAGTAAAACGTAAATCCTTCTTATTGTGGAACCCAGACTTCTTAATTCAGTGTGTCTTAATCCACAATGCACATGACTTACAGGCATCATGTAGGAGAATGGCAGAGGAATAATTTGTGTGCATTCTTTATAAATATGCATTGGTGCTTTATATGATCAAATAAAATTTATTAGCCCAATTAAATGAACATAGTGTGCTTGTGACTGCAGTGGTGCTGCTGACCACTCACAGCTGGTATAAAGCTGTCAAAATGACCAAAAGACAAATCTCTTTCTTCTTTGGCAAAAGCATTTCGTATGGTTGCCCTGCCTGTGGTCATCTAATATAAAATTCCGTTTGACAGCTGGGATAATTGAAGATGCCATGGTGCCATTATCAGTGCGGCAGTAACGCTACTTCTGGGCTTATCTTTCCTGTGTAATATTCCACCTGGTTCAGAGTAAAGTAAATAACAACAGGACAAAGCAGGCACAGGGATATTGCTGATTTTAGAGTAGATGTGTTTGTTCATCTTCATGTTCATTCTGAATATCTTTGTAAAATACTGTTTAGGAATGCAGGCTTTATTGTTCTGAAACACTAAATGACAAAAAGATGAGGTTACGAAAGATCTAGGAATAGTACTGTAGGTGTAGCCAAAAAATCAGAGTCAAACCGAGTAACAGTAATAAATTTGTTAATGGAAACACCTGTACACAAGAGTGTGTAGTATGTGCCATGCTAGTGTGATGTTAATAATAGTGGTTTTGATGGTTTTGTTTTTAACAGAAGAAAGTACATATGCTGAAAGCACTGATGACAGTGTTTATGAGAGCGACTCTACATTCTACCAGCATACTGAAGGTATGTATATAGTATATATATATAGTATATATATTATTTTACATACACATTAGCATGCAGTTTTGAGACTACAGCATTATCTAGTTTACAAAATGTTATAACACAATAGGATTTGTGTTCTGTGTACTGTTTCACTGCAGAGCGGAGCATGGCAGAGAGCATCAGTGTGGCACTGCGTGTGGCAAAAGAGGCCATAGATGAGGCTATTACCAAGGCAGAGAAACAAACAGGCAATCAGGTACTTATTTGGCATCACTGATGTTGCATATATATATTACTGTAAGCCTTTAACTTTACATCTAGGAAATTTAATTTAAGTCTCTCCATTTTTTGACATATAGGCCAGAAAGCTGATTTAGCCCACACATTTTTTAAATCTTGTTTCATTTGAAGAGGAAAAAAAAACGATTTTTTCTTACAAGACTGGACCCAGTTTTCCAGAAGCATCATTGTGTAAGAACATCTTGACTGTTAGAGGGAGAGAGTTCAGAGTGAGCCATGAAACTGCATGTAGTGGTCTGGTAGTAGCATAAGGGTTGGACTTGAAAAGACAAAGACATATCAAGCAATAGTTTCTTGACCAAAAGAATTTTTTTTTTACAGGGATTACATTAAAGCACATATCATGCTTTCGTCTACGATGAGAATTTAGATTTGTCATAAGATCAGAGCTGCAGCCATCTGCAGCTTTTGAACAGCTGCAAATTTTGGGAAACTATGAGCAGTATGATGTTACTGGAAATTATGACATTACTGAAGTTTATTGGTTTTCTTTCTGAAGGAGAAAGTGAAAGAGGCTTGTTATCTACGAGACAACAGAGGAGAGCTGATAGAAGAGCTCACCACCATGATTGTGCAGACAGTGAGTAACAAGAGTGAACAGCTACAAGGGAAGCTTTAGTTCTGTATCTGCTGTAAAGCATTGCCAGTTTCAGTGTTATCCAAGACCACTTTTGCCTGTTCCATGTGGCTCAGCATGTTTTGCATGTCTTTATGGATTCTTACAAAAAAATTAAAACACCATTTTTTTTATTTGGAAGCAAAGCTGAAAACCTTGTCATTTACCTCAGATTATCTGCAGGAAGAGAGATCTCTCTGAGATGCATACAGAGTGTAATTTGGAGTCACCACCAGATCAGAACAGTAATGTGAGTTCTCCTTTTTCTGCCACTGATAGACACCAGGGTAGCCTGGCCTCTGAGGTCTCTGCTTTCTCATATACCCACAGAGCCAAATGCATTAGGGAGGACAGTAAAGTGTCATTGTGACTTGCTGTTTTGCTGCCCGTGTCATTTTTCCTAAATGGCCTCTCTTTTCTTTTCTTCCCAGAAGTCCCAATCAGCCTTCTCACTTCTCACTGATGAAATACTGGCCCAGCATGACAAAGCTGAGCAGAGTTCTATGCTCTGCACACAGGGGCTGAAGATGGATGAAGTCCCTGCTGTTGCTAGCTGGAATCAGAATATGGACTGGATGGAAAACTCCTGTAAGTGTTTCTAAAACTGATGTGTAGACATCATACCTATAATATAGTAACAATTTAAAAACAGAAATAAATATGCATTTTTTAAAAATTATTATTTATTTAATCTTCTTAACATCCCTGTAATGTTTTTAAATAAAAATCTGATGATGTCTCTGTGTTGATCTTTGTTTTGCCCATATGTGAAATGTGCATTTTTGTTGTGTCTTTGTCTGTGTGTGTGACTAAAGGTGCATCCTCAGTGCTACAGAGTCCAGATGGAAACTGGTTCGCCCTGCAGAGTACTCAACTGTCTCGGCTGAGCCTGCCGACCAAGCGTGAGAACCTGATGTTCAGCGCCCTGGAGAAGGAATCTGGTGTGATCTCAGCCTATGATGGAATGGCCTCTGACACTGAGTCAGACTCTGACGGAGCCTGGGATGCTTCCCAGCTGGAGATTCACGGCACACTGTCCTCCAGCAACCTGTTAAATGACCATCATGCCACCAGCTCACAGCCAGCTATAAAATTACCCACAAAAAATACTGCTGACCACCCCCAGAATGACAGTGACCAGAACAACCCTGTGCCCCAAATCCATAAATCATCACTTTCTCTCCTGAAGAGGAAGGTGTCTCTAGAGGACAGGCACCTGTCTTGCCAATGCCGTAGTGCCATGGGTATTAACGCAAACCCTGATGGTGGAGAAAGTAGCGAGGATGGCTTAGAGGACAACAGGGTCAAGAGGACACGAAGGAGGAGAAGAAATAAGCATGAGGCTACAGAGGGGAAAGGCTTGAGAGTATCCGGTGGGGAAAGGTTATCTTTATCTGAACCTGTAAGGAAAACTTTTGAGATATTTAAATGTTGTTAAATTTATTTAAATAAATTAAATTTAAATAAATGTTTGATTACATAAGTATTCACCCCCATTATTGCAAATTCCCTTACCACTGGAAATCACATAGTTAGTTGACAAACCTCTGTGCAATTAAATTGTCATGTGATCTCAATATAAACTGATCAGCCATAACATTAAAACCACCTGCCTAATATTGTGTAGGACCCCTTGTGCCTCCAAAACAGCTCTGATCCATCGAGGCATGGACTCCACAAGACCTCTGAAGGTGTGCTGTGGTATCTGGCACCAAGACTTTAGCAGCAGATCCTTAAAGTCCTGTAAGTTGCGAAGTGGGGCCTCCATGGATTGGATTTGTTTGTCCAGCACGTCCCACAGATTGTTGATCGGATTGAGATCTGGGGAATTTGGAGGCCAAGTCAACTCCTTGAACTCTTTGTCATGTTCCTCTAACCATTCCTGTACAATTTTTGCAGTGTGGCAGTGCGCATTATCCTGCTGAAAGAGGCCACTGCCATTAGGGACTACCGTTGCCATGAAGGGGTGTACTTTGGTCTGCAACAATGTGTAGGTAGGTGGCACGTGTAAAAGTAACATCCACATGAATGCCAGGACCCAAGGTTTCCCAGCAGAACATTGCCCTGAGCATCACACTGCCTCCCACCTTCTTCCATAACTCCATGGTCCAGTTCTGATGCTCACGTGCCCATTGTAGACACCCTTGGCGGTGGACATGGGTTGGCATGGGCACTCTGACTGGTCTGCGGCTAAGCAGCCCCATACGCAGCAAGCTGCGATTCACTGTGTGTTCTGACATCTTTCTATCATAGCCAGCGTTAACTTTTTCAGCAATTTGTGCTCCTCCTTCTGTAGTAGCTCTTCTGTGGGATCGGACCAGATGGGCTGGTCTTCGCTCCCCACACACATCAATGAGTCTTGAACCATGACCCTGTCACCAGTTCACCGGTTTTCCTTCCTTGGGCCACTTTTGGTACTAACTACTGCATACGGGGAACACCAGATAAGACCTGCCGTTTTGAAGATGCCCTGACCCAGTCGTCTAGCCATCACAATTCGGCCCTTGTCAAAGTTGCTCAGATCCTTACGCTTGCCCATTTTTCCTGCTTCCAAACCATCAACTTTGAGAACTGACTGTTCACTTTCTGCCTCATATATCGTACCCCTTGAGAGGTATTAGTGTAACAAGGTAATGAATGTTATTCACTTCACCTGTCAGTGGTTTTAATGCTATGGCTGATTGGTGTGTATATATATATATATATATATATATATATAACCTTATAATAATTTAGATAATTATAAGTAATATTTTGTATTTTCTGCAGCAGGACTATGGCAGGATGCTGCTGAATTATCTGTTGAAATGTCAGAGCAAGAGGCAGAGCGTCTCAGAGTTTCCGAGTGATGAGACTATGAATGCAGACACGCCACACTCTGTGACCCCAGACATTTTGAAATCTGGGGCCATGACCCCTGTTGCTTTTACATCTGATGTAGAAGACCCCAACACTGAGCATCATGTTCTGAGTGGTGCTTCAGATCATCAGCTGACATCCAAACTGAGAGAACTGGCCAATCAAGTCGATGGAACACAGCTCCCCTTAACCAGGAATGGGCTTGATGAAGAAGAAGAGCCTATAGATGAGAGAAATGAAAAGAGAGAGAGGGGGAAGAAAGAAGAAAGGGGAACAGAGAGTAGAGAAGCCTTATGTGATATGGAGGTGGATGTAGACCAGGAAGACTCGGAGATGAAAGAGGATAAAGATCAAATAGCAGGCAAAATATTACCAGATGTAGAAGACAATGAGATAGAGAACAAGAAATTAAGGAATTCAGAAAACCTGAGCACATATATGATTGATAATATGCACAATGAAATTTTACAAGAGACAGTAGAGAAACAAAGTGCAACTGAAATGGAGAGAACTGCCAGAATGCCACAGAAAGAATGTTGCTTTGATTGTAAGTTTGAGATAAAAACAGAACCCAAAGAGCACAGAAAGGGAGAATTAAATAGCGCTAATAACACTGACTCTGATGGTCAGATTAAAAGTACTGAAGACAAAGCAAATTATATGAGTGAGAGAATCCATGTAGATCAGAATATTGAACAGGGAAAGAAAGACAGATCAGAAAGTAGAGGAGGAGATGATACTGAGCCTGAGCCTGTAAAAAAACAGCAAAGTGTAAAGAATGAGGCACATATAGAACCAGAGGTCCGAAGTCTTTTGGAGATAGACAAACAAAGAGAGACACCTGTAGAGAGCTGTGAAAAAAGTGACAAAGTTGAAAGTCAAGAGTGCAGGAAGGAGACTAAAGACACTGAATATGCAGCTGAAAGTAAAAAAGACAATACAGGAAGTGAAAAAGGAATGAACGAGGAGAAAGAGAGACTAACATACAGTCAGGATATTCTTGATTTTGGTGAAGAAGGGGACTCCGAATATAAGAAGATGATTGAGAATGTGGTTAAGGGTTTAAATATTATGGAAGAGGAAACAGAGGCACATATCAGCAATACAAGATATAGCATATCAGATTTCACTGATGAATTGAGTAAAGAAAAGGAGGAAATAATGGGAAAACAAAAAGAACAAAATCAGATGACACCAGATGATGAAATAGGATTCCATAATGAGAGAATGAACACGGATGAACATACACGAGAGGGTGATATGGAAAATGAGAGCAGGGGTAACTTGGTTGAGAAAACAGAAGAGCACAGTTTTGTAGCAGAAGCAGAACCGTGTAATGACCACACACTCAAGGATGTTCTGGACTTCACTCCTTCTGGTCAGGAAGAGTTTCTTTCCCCAGAGGAAATCTACAAAGTAAGATTTGTGTTAGATGTTTTACAGTGGCTTGCTTGTCTACTGTTTATTCACTGAAGATCTGCTTGTTACTGTACTGTCTCTTCTCACTTTCCTTCTTTCTGTGCTTCTGGCTGGGACTGTTAGGATGTGCACTTAGAAAAAGACCTGCAGTTTGTCTTCACTCTGCTACAGCAGGTGATTCCTCTAAGTTGTAATGGAATGCATTTTTATTACAGATTTCCATTCAATGAAAAATATTATATACATAATGTTAGAAGCAGCAAAGAGCTTCATCTGGATTGCTATCCTCCTATCTCAGCTTCTTTTTTAATTTGACCTTCTTTCCTTTCTTTGCTTAATTATGCTAAATAAGCTTGTGGGCTCCACTGTTCCACTTTTAATTTTTTTTTTTTTTTTTTGTGCATGCATATACTTGTAGAAGTATTCAGCTGCATCTCTACGCAGTATCACCACTGAGGTGCTGAAGGTTCTCAATGCCACTGAAGATCTTATCCAGGGTGCCATGGGTCTTAGCCAGTCAGAGTCCTGGGATCGGCCTGCCCTTCCTCCCACTCAGAGCAAGAGACTAGACGAACAGCTCAGCAGACTAGAGGAAAATGTAGGAACCAAGCTCGCAAACTGTCACCTATCAGCCTCTAGCTAATGTAGACTCTATAAGTGGCTTCCAATGTTCCATATATTAGAACATTTTTTTTTTACATGTATCGATTTCTGTGGCAGACCTCAGAGCATGCACAGAATTTATGATTATCTATATCAGGTATATGTGGCTGCTAGTGCCATATTTGGGCTGGAGGCTGAGCTGGGAGATCTTGAGGAGTGTGCACGCAGCATCAGCGGAGAAACCACAGAGGAAGAACTCTCTCAGCTGGAGGAACAGGTGGCCTCAGCTGCTGCTCAAGTACAGCAGTCCGAGCTCCAGGTATGTTATGCCTCAGTACTGCGCTCCTCCACACTGCTTCTGCTGGAACACTGTAGCTGAAACTCATAATGCAACTTGTAAACAGTTCTAGGGATTCTACAGGGTGTTCCTGTAATTGGGTAGTTAGTGGAAAAGTCAGCACTCACTACAATTCTATTATTAGTAGTATTAGTAGAAGTAGTATTAGTATTAGTATTATTATTATTATTATGTTGTTGTTGTTGTTGTTATGAGAACCTGTATTTCTACACTAATGAAAAGAAAATATTATCACAGGCTTAGGTTAAATTACCCTTTTCTACTTAGTGCATCTGCCAGGTTAAACATGGCATGCCTATTAGCTTTCCAGCTGCTAGGCCTTTGATTAAAAAAAACACACACACCCTTTATACATAGAAGACATTCCTGAAAGCTTTCATCACAGCTCCAGGTATGTTATGCCTCAGTACTGCGCTCCTCCACACTGCTTCTGCTGGAACACCGTAGCTGAAACACTTAATGCAACTTGTAAACAGTTCTAGGGAATCTACAGGGTGTTCCTGTAATTGGGTAGTTAGTGAAAAAGTCAGCACTCACTTCAATTCTATTATTATTATTAGTAGTAATATTATTATTATTATTATTATTTGTTGTTGTTGATGTTGTTATGACAACCTGTATTTCTACATTAATGAAAAGAAAATTTTATCACATAAAATATTATCATACACTTAAGTATATTTATCCTTTTCTACTTAGTGCATCTGCCAGGTTAAACATGACATTCCTATTAGCTTTCCAGCTGCTAGGCCTTTGATTTAAAAAAACAAAACAAAACACACCCTTTATACATAGAAGACATTCCTGAAAGCTTTCATCACACAGCACTGAGTGGGTTAGGAAAGTATTCAGACCCCTTCAGTTTTTGTACAATTTATTGCATTATAGATTCAATTTAACTTAACATAGATTACATTAACTTTTTTGGCCATTAATCTACACAATAATCCATAATGAAAAAGTGAAAAATGTGTTTTTAGACATTTTTCAAATGTATTAAAAATAAAAAAATTACATCTTTGATACATAGTCCCTTGATTCTTTTTACTTTTTACTTTACAGAAGCACTTTTTGCAACAATTACAGTTTTGAATTTTCTTGCGTAGGTTTCAACAAGCTTTATACACCTGTATTTTGGGCAATTTTTCCCATTCTTCCTGGCAGATCCTCATAAGCTCTATCAGCTTGGATGGGGAGCATCTGTGAACTTCCATCTTCCCACAGATGTTCTATGTGTTCTGTGTTGTGCTGAAAGGTTAACCTTTGCTCCAGTCTAAGGTCCTTTGTAATCTTTTTTTTTTCAAAGACCTCTCTCTATTTGGCTCCATTCATCTTTTCCTAAATTCTGACCAATTTCCCCGTCCATGCCGCTGAGAAGTGCCCCACTAGCGTGATGCTGCCACCATTATGCTTCACCATAGCGGAGGTATTAGCCAGTTAATTAGCAGTACCTGGTTTTTGCCACATAAATAATTTTACCACATAAATATTTGCCACACAAATATTTGTCTCGTCAGACCACTCAGTCTTTTTTTCATGTTCTGAGTCTCTAAGGAGTGACTTCCACCTCTGTGGAGGTCTTCTTAAACTTTTGGCTGGATGACCAGCTCTAGAAAACATCCTGGTGGTTCCAAACATCTTCCATTTCACAATGATGTGAGTCCACTGTGCTACTGGGACTATTCTTTAGAATTCTTTAGGACTAGACATGTTCAGTGAATTGTGGGACCGTATACACACAGGTGTACGCCTTTCTAAATCATGTCATATAGATTCAGTTTGCCACAGGTGGACTCCAAGGTTCTAGGGACATCTCAAGATAATCAAAACAACCAGGACACACCTGAACGAGATATTTCAGTTTTTGATAAGTTTGCAAAAAAATTTCTGAAAACCTGTTTTCAGTTTGTCATTATGGATTATTGTGTGTAGATGAATGTCACACTGTATGTACGTAGCAGTAGCAGTTGTGGATATGGTTTAGTGTGGGTGAGCACTAACCTATCTAACCATTATGAATCAGCATTACTAATGACAAGCTGTACTGAGTAGGTGGGAACACTCAAACAGGAGAAACACACAAATGCTTTGCCATGCAGCTCATTATAATCCTATGGCTGGACACCTGGTGGTAGATGGAACATGCTGGTAGGTGGTTTGACCATGGTAAATTGCCCCTGGGTGTATGCAAATACGCATGTATGTGAATGTGTGTGCATGTTGCTCTGTGGTGGACCAGCGTCCCATCCAGGGCATGTTCCTGCAGTTCCTCCAGTCCCGAGTTTCGGCACCAGTGTCACAATTTCAACAGCATGCCTCTATAAGACCACTGCATGCACATGTAAGCTTTTTTTGTTTGTGCTGGTGTCCTCGGCAGGGAAGATTATTATTAACATGATAAGTATTAACTTAAAGCTATACTAAGTGGACTTTTTTTCTTCAGGTGTCAGATATTGCAGCAAGAATTGCAGCTCTAAAAAATGCTGGCCTAAATGTAGCACCACAGACACGTTTTGCCAAGGTCAGAACAAAACAAAGTACCATGCCAGTGGCATTTGACACATTTGTGCAGCAGTAACACTGCTCATGTTCACACACCCACACACATACCCAGTGAAATATATATCACTTTTATTGCAGCCACAAACCATAGATTCATCTCGCCAGCACCGCCGCCGCCTGCCAGCACCTCCAATGCAAGGTAACAGCTAAAGCATCAAACTGTCCCAGGGGTATTATATCATGTCTGATTACTTTCATAATACTTTTTATCGCACAACATGCAGAAACTACCAAACAAAAAATAATAACTCCATAAGGAATATACAGCATCTGTCAATGACTGTTCTTGTTTTTTTTTTAATCAGTGTTGTTTTTTTTTTTTCATCTGTCTATTTTTAGGTAAAAGGATGTAGTGAGGGCCGGAGTTCAGAAAACATCACTTTACAGCCACACAAGCAGAACCTCTGTGCCTTTAGTCTACAAACTACAACAGAACTTTTCTGAACTACAAACAGCCTTTTCTGTTAGCCATAACCAAAATCACTGCACTGCAATCTGATTCTGATCACTTAGGACTGGAAGACACTCCAAAATTTGTACAGCATTATTGCGGGCCAACTTATATCTGATGAATGGTGAAAATGTAAAAGAAAAAAAAGAAAAAAAAAAAAGAACAAAGATCATTATTATACGTAAAATTCCATATATTACAGTGGGTTATTTATGCACTATGCACTTACATAGGAGAGAATATTTTGTAGATCCTGTGCCATCTTATGGATCAGTTTGCTTTCAGATTGACAGCAGAATTTATTACCTTTGTTGGGAACATCTAAAGTTTGAAGTCTATCCATTTTATTTAAACGTGTTCTACAAGAAACATAAAGGCAGTCTAAATAATTTTTTTTCATATCACAATTTCTCAGAACATTGTTAACAAATCATGGGCATTTCTGTCCCCTTGTTTATTATTGTTGCCCTTGTTTATTCCTCAAGTAGAGCCTTCTAGAGAAATACATTTACTGGAATCACACAGGAATCATATATACTAGTACAGTAATTTTTAATAAAAATGTGTAATTATTTAGTATGTATTACATTCCTTTATGTAATATCATATCAGTGTTGCATGTTTTTTTCGTGCTGATTATAGCTCTAAATATCTGGAGAATAGTGTGTAGAATAGGCTTTAATTCCTAAACGGTTAATACAATATTTTTTTCAACCCCTTGAATTAAAGCTGAAAGTCTACACTTCAATCACTTCTTGATTGCTTCATTTCAAATCCACTGTGATGGTGTACAGAGGCAAAATTACAAAAATTGTGTCAATGTCCAAGTATGGACTCATGGACCCGACTGTATACACACAATGGAAGAGACCTCCCTTATGTTTTTGCATTAATAAAAAAAAATCTATGTAGTGCAAATAAAATTTTTGACACCCAACAAATATTGGTTTCATTTTCAAAATATCAAATCAATATTTTCACAATTCTATCATCATACATTTGTGTCCACATTTGTTAGAACAATAAAAAAAAAACATTTGACAGGAGATGTAGTGACTGTTCTGAGGTATGTTTCTTTTCCAGTCTCTTTTCCAGAGTGGGCTCAATGCATGTCAGCGATGTCCCACAGCAAGGAATCTTTCTTTTTGGTCAGGCACAATGAAGCCGTCTCTTTGGTCTGTTGTAATTGAGCTCTCTCGTCGGTCTGCAATGATGAAGCTATCCTTAGGCTCTATTAAAATGAAGCCTTCTTTGTCTCGTCCCATAGCCTCCACTTCAGCATAGGCTGGGTGGCCGGAACCTCGCCGAAATTTCATCACAGGCCAGTGTGTTGGCCGTCTCTGAACATGCAGGAAAATAGAGGTAAACAGAGTGCAGGAAAAGTGAAATGTGCATAGTAGTTAAGGTACTATACTACTAAGGTAAGGTACTGTTTACTAACTGCTAAACCCGTGCTGCTGAACCTGCTAAACCCCTGACCTTAACCCATAACTGCTCTGATAAATGCTTGAATTAGATTCCGTCCACTTTGTGTGTCGCTTTGGATTAAAGTATCTACCAAATGAACACATAAAAATACATCTAGTCCTTGCCGTTGATATAATTTGTAATTTCAAATTTCAAATATGCAAGAAATGAAGCTGAAGCTTGCTAAAAAAACAAAAGTGCTTATGTGCTGACCTCGATGAAGAAGAGGCTGGCACTGGAGGTGGGATGGTGATACATGTAGACTGTAGCCAGTACTGCAGCCACCATCAGCAGCACGATGAGGAGGATGCTAACAAGCAGAGCAGTCTGCAGCCTTTCACTTTGCTCGCCTGCCCTCTCTGCCTCAGAGGCTGACAGAGCAAACACCACCCACAATCCATGTAATACATGTAAATAAAATAACAAATTCATAGAAATAAAAATAATTGGAGGCACTTAAAGGCTGCTGATGAAATTAGTCATTCTTTTAAATGTCCTGTACAGGATGATTTGGTAAGCACTGTATTCAGTCTGAAATGTCTAGACCATTAATTCCTCTATTACAAAAATAATCCAAATAAAAAAGTCTAAATGTGCACTGATTTTTATTTCCTGTTGTGACCTTACCACAAATTGACGTGGTGATTGTCTGGCGTGGTAAAGTACTATTGTCCCATGGACCCTATCTGTCCCTTTATTTACCTCACCTCACACACATGTCAGAATTTTTTTGAATATTTTGGCACTATGTGCATAACAGCTTGTGACTATGGTTGGCGCTGCATGTAACCTGTCCTCCAAAGCTGGCAATAGACTCCTGTTAACTTCTTAATTTTTGTGTTACCTATGAAGTCTTTGTGCATGGGACTCATCTCTTAGTCTGTGTCTTGAGAGGTGCTGTCCTTTAGCTGAGTTCCGTTTCTACATCACTTGCCATCTAATGAACCGCTGGCTTGTGATATCCACTACTAGATCGGTTGGGTGGGTTTCCCTGCTCATACTGCCATCATACTGTTGAGCATGCAAAGTTAGTGGGTTCCAGGTATGTAGTTCCCTTCGAAAGTTTTTTTTTGTTTGTTTTTCCTATACACCGAAGACATTTGGGTTTGAGATCAAAAGATGAATGTGAGACGATTGATCAGAATTTCAGCATTCATTTCCTGACATTTACATCTAGATGTGTTAAACAACTAGGACCAGATAGACTTAAAGTAAATTAAAATAAATAACACTTAATATTTGGTTGCATATCTCCTGCTTACAATAAATGCATCAAGCCGGCGACCTGCTGGCATCATCAAACTGTTGCATTCTACTTTTGTGATGCCTTTCCCAGCTTGTACTGGTTGAAAGTTAATCCCACCAAAACTGAACTGCTGTTCATCCCAGGCGATTCATCCCCATCTCAGGATCTTGCAGTCTCCCTGGACAATTCTCTGATCTTGCCTTCAGTTACTGCACGCAACCTTGGGGTTGCAATCAACTGTCCTTCTCCTCTCACATTGCTAATCTGACACACTCATGTCGATTTCTCCTTTATAACATCAGAAGAA
>CM075006.1:19897651-19931630 GCA_037576675.1 Pangasius sanitwongsei | reverse complement strand
TGTGACCTAGTGAGCCAATATCAGAATGTATTTTTGATAGACTTCAAAGCACTATTGTAAGTCGCTCTGGATAAGGGGCGTCTGCCAAATGCCGTAAATGTAAATGTTGTACTGCAACTTCTTCCAGTTATTGTTTGTTTTGGGGTCTTCAGTCTCCTCTTCAGGAGGTGAAATGCATACTCAGTTGGGTTAAGGTCTGGTGATTGACTTGGCCAGTCTAAAACCTTCCACTTGCATGATTGAGTTCCTATCAATTAGATTGGATGCATTTCTCTGTAAATTGGCAGGCAGAATGTTTCTGTAGACTTCTGAATTCATTCTGCTGCTACCACATCATCAATAAAGATTAATGAGCCTGTTCCAGAAGCAGCCATGCAAGCCCAAGCCATGACGCTACCTCCACTGTGCTTGGCTGACTGTCAGCGTTTATGTTTTGGATCAGGAGCAGATTCTTTCCTTTTTTGTGGTATGGCCTCTATATTTCTGCTCCTGAAGTCTTCTTCGAACAGTGGATTGTGATACCTTCGCCCCTGCTCTGGGAAAGTTGTTAATAATGTCGCAAGACTGTTGTTTTGGGTTTTTCTTCACCGCTCTCACATTGTTTCTGCCATCAATTACTGTTGTTTTCCTTGGCCGACCTGTTTGGTTTTTAGTACACCAGTGGTTTTGTTCTTTTTCAGGACACTCCAGATTTAAGTATTGGCTATGCCCAATACTTATGCAATTGTTGATAGTTTTTCCCTTTTGTAAGTGCAAACAAAAAGTGCCATGTTTGAGTTGTTTAACACATCTAGATGTAAATATCGGGAAATTAAAACTAAAATTCTGTCATCTCATATTCATCATTTGGGGTCTGTATACAGATAGGAGTGAGTTTCCCTAGTTTTTTTCCCGTATCAGTGCCGAGTGGGGCCTCCCTCAATATTTCTCAAATTAGCCCTAGGGGCCAATACTTCTGGGTTAGTGGGACATGGCTAAACAACTTGTGGCTAACCTACATTGTTAACTGGATCACTGACATCAGACTGAGAATGGAGCAGAGCTCTCTTTAATTCCTTTGTTTTTGCTGAGCCCTTTTTTTTAAGTCTGTTTTTGTTATTGCTTAGCAATTCTTTCAGTATCCACATCCTACACTATCTGTAGAAGTAGATTATATACATAGTCTTGGCTCCAAGTGAATAAGAAGCTGTAATACAGGATTCACACTTGTGTGGTCACTGCCTGAGCTGGAAGAAAGGAAGCCGAGGGCAGGCATCAGTTCTTTGCCCGATGCCTCAGCATTGATCTTCTCAGGCAAACACTTGTCAGAGCATATGTTTCATGTTTAAAATGTGCAGTGATGCCAAAGCTGACATGCTCATGCTCATTTGGCAGACGACACAAATTTTGAGTCAAATCTGACCCAGATGCCAAAGCCAAAAAGTCTAGTCTAGTCATAATTCGTGGATATGCAAAATAAGAAGCCAGGAAATAGACCTCAGAGTCTCTTTCCAAGCATATGGATGACCTAACGTCAGATGTGGCTCAGTTGAAGTCAATAATGTCAGAGCTGAAGCAACATAAAGAGAGAACTCACCCAGTTGGGTGAAGTGCTCACTATAGCCGAGGAGACGATTCTCCTTCCCACGCCTCAGTCAGAGACAATGAGGATGATATATATGTGATCACTTCTGGGAGATGCTTTATGGTTGTTGAGGAACTGGTGGCCGAACCACAGCTGTCTTCATTGGCTCTGGCAGCATCCAGAAGTGTAATTTAGCCTCTAGCTACTCAAGTGGGCCCACACATAATTAGCCTCACTGAGGGTGACTCACCATGACCAACAGGCAGGTCAGATACCTGGCCCCTGCCGCAGCATACTACTCTATGAGAAGCATCTCCCCCTCTTGGGCAGTACTCACTAGTCTGCACCACTGCCACTTGGGCATCACTGTGTAACTTTTCCTTTTCCAGAGTGCAATGGTCATAGCCAAGCACCTTTCCAGTCAGCCCTAGGGTGAATTGATTCCTCATGACATTTTGGTATAGGTTATTTGGTTAGGAGTGGTGAAATAGAATGCAAGTTACGTTTGTGAGTCAATGACCACGGGTAAAACTGCTATGGATCCCTGTCACTCAGAACTAGTGCCAACCTGGCAAGAAATTGGAAGGTTCCAGGGACAGATAGCCATTGATAATGGTGTTTTATAGTAAAATACTGTGTCACCATGTGACTTTGTAGTAAGGTTTCATCATGTGTGCACAAAAGAAGATGTCCAGGTGTTTAAATACTGCCACTGGCCGTTATAAGGTGTAGAAACACAGTCACATGCATAAATAGCATTTTATATATACACCAAATTTTTCAAGAGTCGAGTTTTTATGAAACAAAATAATATAGCATAAGATCTTTAGATGGATAGAGTCATTTCAGTGCGACACTTACATCTATCTTCAGTCAAAGGAAGTGCAATCTTTGTGTCTTCTGCAGGGAAGGAGCAAAACAATATATAACTGACTCATTTTTACATCTAGTATCTAGTATTTTTCTGTTTCTAGTTCTCATGCAACAGCATCATGCAACAATAACATTTCAGGCTGAGAGCAAATATTATATATAAAATTATATTCTATCTATTTTAATTCCTCCACTCCATTCTAGTTTACAGGCCCAACTTGGAGTTTTATTAAAGGAAAGACTTGGCACTTTGAGGTAGATTTACAGTGTTATGTTGGATGAGGCAGGCTGAATGTAAGAGTAAGAGTTTGTAAACATGATATATAGCCTGTGCTTTGGGCTGTTGGCCTGGTTAACAGTAGGGTTGGTTCCACTGACTCATTCTCTGTATTTGCGTATATGCATAGTTCATTCTGTGCATATACATACATACAGTGCCCTCCAGAATTATTGGCACACTTCATGAAAAAGAGCAAAAATCAATATACATATGAACAGAGTAACACAAAGCTCAAAAATAGAGAGACATTGTATAGTTTTACTCAAACAGAAGAGAGTTTTTATGTGGTGCAATTTTTATTCTACAAAATATTTGTGTTTCTTTAACTATTTCTGTGTTGCTTTAGAAGTATGTTTGGTTCATCATGGTGTTAAAAGCTCTTTCTATTGGCCCAGTCCTAACCTCCTGGCAGAGACCAAGTTTTGGACTGAAATATCCTGACAGTCAGCAGACTTCAGAATGTCATCAATCTTTAAGACATCCTGAACCACCAGCCGCAAAACAGCCAGAAGACATCAATAAACTGCCACCATTTTTTACAGTGGATATCAGATGCTTTTCCTTGTATGCAGTCCTCTTTTGTTCCCAAACATTCCCAAAAAAAAAAAAGGTTTTTTTTTTTTTTTTTGTGAGCTATGAGTGTAAATAAGAGACAGGTCCTGTCCTGTCCTTCATATTTTTTTGTATTACTATTTTAATATTCATATAATCATAAGGTTGGAACTGACCTGAACATCATTTCTGAAATAGAAATGATAGTATTGTTACAGTCTTAGTAAACATTTAACTCTACTCACGCTCAACAGAGATGGTGGTGGGATGAGTATTTGTGGAGGATACAGTGCTGATGACACTGCTATATCTGCTGGGCTGGGCTGTGGCTGTAGATCTTGCTGTGTTATTGATTGCAGACCCAGTGCTTATAGCATGTGGTTTGATTGTTTCACTGCAGCTCTGGTTCTTATGAAAATTCATTGAAATGCAGTTACTAATAATTGTAAACAGCAATAGAGGATGTTATTTTGTGTTATTTAGTGTTAACATGCCATTACCTCATCCAAACAACCACTGTCAACCCAGTCCTGACGATTTCGGTCAAAGCCACTGGAACATCTGTGCACCAGACAAATAGAATTTCTTTAAACTTTTACAAGCAAGTACAGGATAGCACTTGAAGTCATAGTGCTGATTCTGTTCTTTCTACACGGTCACTGCACAGTAGTTCCCATACCCCCTCTAGTGGGTGTTAACAGAAACTACATTTGCCATACTTGCAAATGTTTTTCTTGCAAATGATCTAAGATGGTCTTCATCCAGTCACAGAACCTTTCATTTTCTAGACTCTGCAATTTGATACCCATTTTAGGTCTCTC
Source organism: Pangasius sanitwongsei (assembly GCA_037576675.1). NCBI lineage: Eukaryota > Metazoa > Chordata > Actinopteri > Siluriformes > Pangasiidae > Pangasius > Pangasius sanitwongsei. The sequence continues at coordinate 19,927,540 of CM075006.1, read as the reverse complement.
TCTCTCTCTCTCTCTCTCTCTCTCACACACACACACACACACACACACATATGCACACTGGCCACTTTAATAGGAATATCTGTACCCTTGCTTGCTCATGCAGATACAGGTCAAGAGCTTTAAAATCAGTGTTCACATCACATTCACTGAACATTATGAAGCTTTTGACCTGTATCTGCTGCATGATTTCATCCATTACACTTTCTGCCATATGATTGGCTGATTGGTTAATTCCATGAATATGAATGGCTACATGTGCTCCTGTTAAAGTGGCCAGTGGGTGTTTTTATTTATATATTCATTTCAACAATAACTGCTTTATCCTGGTGAGGGTTGTGGTGGATACACAGCTTATCCTTGGGCCACTGGGTGTGAAGCAGGAATATACTCTGAAATGTGATGCACTTCCATCACATAGCACCATGCACACACATTCACACACTCGTTCACACCTTGGCACAGTTTTTCATAGCCAATCCACTGGCAATCCTGGAGGAAACCCACATGGACACAGGGAGAACATGCATAACTCCACAAAGACAGAAACCTGAGCTCAGATTCAAACTGGGGACCCTGGAGCTGTGAAGTGACAACGGTACCCATAGCGCCACACACGTACACACACACAGAGTCAGTTCTTGACTCTGTGTCATTATGACCACACTTTCCTCCAAATGGGTTTTTTTTTTCCATCTCTCTATGAACTTTTTTTTAGCTGTGTACCACTGCTGCAGGTTGTAGAGAATACTATAAGGCTTTGTGGTAAAGTATCTATGAACAATAAAGCTAATGATAAAAATGTACGTAAATGAATGGCACCTTCGTAGGCGGCTGCACCAGCTACAGTTGAATCTGATGTGAGCTGTAACACAGCTGTCACAGCTGGAGAACTGCAGGCAGGCTATTGGGATGAACAGGAAACAATGGCATAATTTAACACAGAGGTGACAAAAGGGGAAGAACATTCTGGTTCACTCACACTAAACAAATAAATACACACCACTACACTGAGAAAAATGACACTTGGCACGATGGTCTCAAAGACAGAAAAAAGAATGATCTCATTTAGCTAAGAAAGAGACTCACTTGGAAGAGGCAGCAACTCAATGACAGTGGAGTTGGTAATTTTGGATTTCAACAGCTCAACTCGATGGTACTCATATATTGTTCTCCTTCGGATATCTGTGTCTATAAAAATACAAGGGTTCTTACAGCTGCATGTCTGAGTCCACACGCTAATATTGTTTAAACAGAATAGACAGAATGAATTGTACCTGGAATCTGCTGAATCTTATGAAGCACCACAAATGCATCAGAAAGGCCAGCTTTCACTGGGTGATTCTCTGATCTAATCTCACTGATATCAACAGGAATCTGAGAAGTAAATTTAAACAGCATTAGCAAAACAATGCATTTTTGATTGTTTTTGCCATGAAAATCGTACAAGGCCAAACCTCTTTGTAAGCAAAGGTGATCCTGCCATCACTGTGCAACGAAGCCTGGAAAGTGAAACTGCCCAAATCTGGGTCATCCTGGAGGTAAACCTGGTCCCACTGAACAATAAGAGCTGTGCCTGTGAACAGAGAGATTAGCTAAATCGCATAATCGGCTCTTTTATTCTGATGTTTTGTACTACAAATTATAATCCAGGAGAAATGTAGGGAGAAAAGTTTGGAATATGTGCAGTGCTCCACTGTACCATTATCAGAGTAAATGATGGTGGAATTTTGGGAAATACTTGGGTCAAAGTTAGCCATAAGTGGAGCTATGTACTGTGTGGCTGTTAGCATCTTATGGATCACGTCTCCTGTGTAGAGAAAACCTGTGGACATTGGGAGATTCTTCACAATATTTTACTAGAAATAAATCTTTATAGTATGTTTATTTAGGACATTGTTAAGAACTCACCACCAGTAGTCACTGTTATCTCTCTCAGTAAATGTCCATAATAAGGAAACTCGAAGGACAAGTTAACTGTCTGTAAAACAATAACCAAATTATTTAATTTGACTCAGTTTAAACAGGGAAAGTCCAGCTAAACCTATACAACTTAAAAAAAAAAAAAAAAACACACACACACACAGTACATACATGGAATAACAGTGTGGTTATGTCATGTTGTAGATACAAGTTAATCTCAAACAGAACTCAAGGAGGAGCCATTTTTTTTTTAAATTGAAAAGCCCATAATGCCATAACATTTTCCCTGGTTTCTATATAGAAACTTTATAGCAGGGAAAACTGGGAATCATTGGAATAGTTTTTACTTTAATTTATGAAACACTATACCACCAAGGCCAATCACAATTTGATACAAAAAATCTTACATTCTTCTGCTACAAAATGACGCAATTTCTACACTTTACACTTAGCCAATTAGATGTAAATAACCAAACACAAGGATATTCACCCCAGAATCTGGGCCAGCTGCAACATGCTCTAGACTTAAATTTAACAGTATGGGAAAGAATATAGCAGTAAGGATAAAAAGCAGAATGGCATATAACTCAACATTTACATTTTGATGAAGAAACCATGCAGGCTAACCATGCAAACGGCTTATTCGGTAAGCAATATAACATTTCTTCAAACAAAGAAAATTTATAGCAGAATGTGAAGCTTGTACTCACATTTGCAATTAATCATTACTGTTCAGTTTTAAACAAAGGATGCCTTAACGTATATTTCGCAACATGTTTTTAATAATCTGATTATCTTAAACAGTGACCATGTGTGATTGGTTTGACTCTCAGTCAGAACCATAGTTATGACTGAATAATGTCCAGTATAATTTGCAGTACCTATACCTATAGCTCTTTTGGTACTAAATTAAAGGACGACTCAGTGCACACAAAACAGTAGTGTTCCTTATCTGGGTCACCTGAATCCTTTGATTTAATATGCTTGGGTTTATGAGGGTTTTTCCTGCATATTATTTTGCAACCCCATCGTTATCAGGCTTACCTTGTGTTATTCTCTAAATGTTTAGCTTTTATGATTTGCACACAGCAAAATGTTTCTGTTTTATATTATAAAAGATTAACATTCATTATCACAGCAAAATCAATCACGAAAATAATGCAACTATTTATTATTATGAGGTCAATATTACATATATAGACCCCCCGAAAGCAAGGCCAGTTCTTTTGTTTTTGTTATACACTGAAGACAATTGTGTTTGATATCAAAAGATGAATATTAGACGATAGATCAGAATTTCAGATTTCATTTCCAGATATTTACATCTAGACATGGTAAACAACTTACAACATGGCACCTTTGGTGGCCACCCGACTTTTGGTGAGCAAAAGTATTGGAACAGATGGTCTTAAAATGAATAACACTTAATATTGGGTTGCATATCCCTTGACTGCAATAACTGCATCAAACCAGCGACCAAACCAAACCACCAAACTGTTGCATTCTTCTTTTGTGTTGTTTTTCCAGGCTTGTACCACAGCTTCTTTTCATTGTTGTTTGTTTTGGGGGGAGGTTCCCTTCAGTCTCCTCTTCAGGAGGTGAAATGAATGATGACCGTCTAAAACTTTCCACTTTTTCCCCTGATGAAGTCCTTTTTTGTTGCGTTGGCAGTGAGTTTTGGATCATTGTCTTGCTGCATGATGGAGTTTCTCCCAATTAATTTGAATGCATTTCTCTGTAAATTGTCAGACAGAATGTTTCTCTTAGACTTCTGAATTCATTCTGCTGCTACCGTCATGAGTTACATCATCAATAAATATTAGTGAGCCCGTTCCAGAAGCAGCCATGCAAGCCCAAGCCATGACGCTACCTCCACTATACTTCATTGATGAGCTTGTATGTTTTCATCATGAGCAGATCCTTTCTTTCTCCACAATTTGGCCTTTCCATCACTTTGATAAAGGTTAATCTTAGATCCAGAACTTTCATGGCTCATCTCTACATTTCTTTGTAAATTCATATCAGACCTTCTGATTCTTACTGCTGTTGAATGGTTTGCATCTTGTGGTATGGCCTCTACTTTCATGACTGCACTGTGCTGGTTGTTGATGATGTCACTGACTGTCGTTTTTGGGTTTTTCTTCACAGCTCTCACACTGTTTCTGTCATCAACTGCTGTTGTTTTCCTTGGCCGACCTGTTCGATATCTAGTTAGTACATCAGTGGTTTCCTTCTTTTCAGGACATTCCAGATTGTTGTATTGGATGTATTGGATTGGATATGCCCCGTGCTTGTGCAATGGCTCTAATTGATTTTCTCTCTTTTCTCTGCTTCAAAATGCTCAGCGTTTCACATTTATGGCATACATATATCACATTCACACAACTGAGCAGTTAAGGGCAGAGGGTTAAGGGCCTTCCTCAAGGGCCAAGCTGCCTGTGCTGGGATTTTAACTCACAACCTTCCAATCAGAAGTCCAATGTCTTAACCACTGAGCTTCTACTGCCCTATAGCTGGCTCCCATATCTCTCTGGGCTTCATGTGTTTTTTTTCCTTTTTAACAACAAATGCATTCTTCACAGGCAAAAGGAATAGACATTCAGAGCTATTAATTGTTTAGACAATCAATCTAACAAGGCAAACCTGGGCAACAAGAAACACCTGTCAGTCACATGTTCCAACATTTTTGATCATTTAAAAAATGAGTGTGTTCAAACAAAAGGTGCCATGTTCGAAGTTGTTTAACACATCTAGATATAAACATCAGGAAATGAAAGCTGAAAATATGATCTATCATCTCATGTTCATCTTTTGATCTCAAATCCAAATGTCTTCAGCATATAGCAAAAATGAAAGGATTTCCCTTGCCATTCCAATACTTTGGGAGGGGACTCCTAAATTAAACTCCTAAAAAGCTGTTTTTTGAAGATGCAATTGCTGCAGCAGCAATATTAGCAATCAACTTCAATTAATAATGGGATGTGTGGCCATACCAAAGCTTGTCTGTGGGTGTTGGAAAGGACTCCATGAACCTTTCCTTTGTCCAGCTGTTTAAAATTTACCCATAAGTCCTTGCCTGCAGCATCTGTGGGCTGGTAGATTTTGGAAATGTAGTAGATATGATCTATGTCATGCTGTCAGACAAGAAGAGACATAAATGTAAGTAAAACTGTTACAAAGGTAAATCCCAGGTTTTGTTTCTTGAGCTTTCAGTTACAAAAGTAAATTAATACCTGGACGTGAGAGCTGTTTGTATGGTTCTTATTAGTTAAAACTTCAGGGTTGCGTTCAGTTCCAGACCTGCCATGTTCCTGGTAATGCCCGTGTTCCTGAATATGACTGGCCCAAGCATGACTGGGCTGTGTAGAGGAGGGCAGCCCACTCTTCTCTTTCTCTTTTTGGATTTTCAGACCTGTTGCTGCACTCTGCATTTCATGAAAGCCCTCAAGTTCTGCACAGGTTACTGCTGATAAATAAAGAATTAAAATTCACCTGTAGCTATATATTCCATTTCAGTGTCAGTTCACAGGCACAGATTCTATGTGAAGAAAATTAAGTACATTTTCTATATAGTTGTAATGTATCTATTCTGACCAATTTACTGACCAATGTATCTGTTCTGACCGATTTACCACAATTTTGCATATATTTAGTGGCTGAAGGACAGGAATGGCTATTAGTACAGGGTGCATTAGATGTTAATTTTCTGATAAATAATTAAAAAAAGAATAAATATATATCCATAATCTGTGTTGCCTATACAGCTGTAAACTGTACAGTGTACAGTCTGTATTTTGATCACAACAAACCAAAAATATTTGCAGGCTTTTATAGGAAAGATGCATCTACAGTAAATACAGCATTGTCGATGTTACACCATATAAAACCATATATACCCTATATACACTGATTAACTAGCCAATTTATTAGGTCACCTTCGCAGAACTCCTAGATTTCAACAAGTCTTTTTTCACATGACTACGTGTGGCATAAATCAGGCAGGCAGTGACTTTGAATGTGCTACTGGATATGCTGGTTAGAGCATTTTCCAAATGGCTGGCTTTCTGGCATTTTCATACACAACAATTTGAAGGATTTATAGAGAATGGTGTGCACAGCAAAAACAACCAGTGGCTCACCAGAGGTCAAAGGAAAATACAGGAAATTGTGGAAGCAAACAGACATGCCACAACCAGGCAAATCATAAGTGAATTCAACATCAGTGTGCAGAATGTACTCTCAGAATGTACCACTTACTGGAGGATGGGCTAGAATAGTCCATGTCAGGTCATAATGTTGTCAGAGAAGAGCAACAAAATATATATTCAGTGGGCATCAAAACTGAATAACAAGGGAGTGGAAAAAGGTTGCCTGGTCTGATAGACATTGCCTGGTCATCCTATTTGGTGTCAACAAAACAAGCCATGGCAGTGTGATGATACGAGAAATGTTTTCCTGGCACAAATTAGGATGTTTTAGGCAAATTCATACTGGGACCCAGAACACTACTAGATAAGTGTATCTAATCAACTGGCAACTCAGTGTGGAATTATTTAATAGCATAATCTTACTCACTATCCATACATTTTCCATATTGCTTATACTAGACAGGGTCGCAGGAGAGCCTGGAGCCTATCCCAGGGAACTTGGGGCATAAGGTGGGGGACACCCTGGACAGGATGCCAACCCATCACAGGGCACAATCGTATATACAGTCACACTACACGGACATGTGAATCAGCCTACAACACGTCTTTGGACTGGGGAGGAAACTGGAGTACCTGGAGGAAACCCCGAAGCACAGGGAGAACACAGGACACACATAGGGCAGAGGCGGGATTCGAACCCCCAACCCCCTGAGGTGTGAGGCAGCCGTGCTAACCACTAAGCCTCCGTGTCCCCCACTACTTGCTAGTCATTAATAATTTGCATCATGGTATATTTGAGTGAGCTGTATAATGTGTGTATAGCATTTTTTTGTCTGATATCCAGACCAGATGAATGCCTTTTTTACATTCTACCAGGGACAATCATCTACACTTATCATTTCACAAGAAAAAGTGATGGGAGGTTATACTTGACATTGGCAATATTTTAACAGGGATATATTCAGCTTTCTATGTGTTGTCATCTCTCATGACTGGATTTTATGTGGCTGTTTAGAATATGAAGCTTTGTTACTGAATACTGAGTATTTGAATTTTACTGTAAGTTGAGGAGTAAAAATTTTCATTATCTCTTATGAAATGTTGCATAATCACCATGGGCATAAATCTGTTCTGAATAGTGCTGGGAACAGGAAAGATGTGGCAAAAAAAAGCCTGTAGAGGCAGATCAGTTTTAAGATGCACCTAATTTTTATTCAGCATTTAAATGCACACCAATGGCCAGTAAGAGAGAGAGACTGGAGGGTAAAACATTGAATTGGAATGCCTGCCATTGAAAGGCCACCCTAAAAACTGTGTTCCAGTGGTGAAAGCATGAAATCACGCAGGCTGAGTGATGTGACCCAGCCTGTGGCTGTACAACATAATTAACATATTATCAGATGCTATCTATTGGCTTGCATATGCCTGTGAAGGGATTTAAAGACAAGGACTTCTGTCCTTCTTCTGAACTAAGAAATGCATGGTGTAGAACCCATCATTCTAAATATGGAGTCTGCCCCTTTGATTGTGCCTCAGATGGAATGGCCACTTGATGGGGTTGGAAATTGACCAGGTCCTGAGCCCCAAAGGCTGGGCCCTGAGCCCCAGAAACACCTGGTCTGATGCCCTTGTCTGTCATTATTGGTCTCCATAGAGTTCTGCTGGTGAGCACCTCCCTTGGTGGTCAACCAACAGCTAGGTTAAGGGTGCTCAGACATCTGTCATGAGTCTGAGAGTGTGACATTAGTCTTTTAAGATAGATGGCCAAGGTTGTGGCTATTTGGCCGATCCATTCAGCTGTGCTGATTTCTGATTCTGAAACCTGTGCTTTTCTTTCCAGGGCTCCTGAGTCCTTGACATGTCCAGCAGGCTGTCCTAGACTGTTGGAGTCTGTCAGCAGTACCCGTGGGCTGGTAAAGGCTAAATCAGATTCCAGAGATTGCTGAAATTGAATTTGAAGAGCCAGCTATAGACATAGTGCACTTCAAGAAAAACTATGCTTTCTCAGCTCAGAATCAAAATTGAATTCTGCCAGTCATGTCGGTATCGCTGTATAATTAGCACTTTCTTTGACATAGCCAGAGGTGGCAGACACATTGTTAGTGCTCATCCCTGGCTTCCAGAGATTAGACATCGGCTGCATGAGTGTGAAGCCTGTAGCATGGCTCATAATCACTCAGAGCCAGTGCATGAAGAATATGCATCATGCTGGGAAAGCCCACCACATTAGTTGAAATGTTCTTGTTTATTGATTACAGCTCAGCTACTTCTGACACCAGGACACCCATACACTTATGACGAGCAGGCACTTTGGGGTGGTGGTGGGGACAAAACTGGGCATATCAAATAATAGTGTGAACAAAATTGCACATATCAAAATCTTTTGGGTATACGTCCCCAGCTTGCGGTCATTTTATGCCTATGATAATCAGTCAAAATCTGTAAATGTTGCTTAGCAACCTAAACCTTTTTAGCAATTACTCATTTGCAATACATTATACTGTTTTGTGGTTTGTAAAAGAAGCCCCTGGCTATGCAAGTATATCATGTCCATAGACAGCACTTCATTCTCAATTAAAAAATCTATTAAACTCACTCTAAACTTACTGTCTTTCTACACAATGCAGACTGAATAGTCTGGTTCATGTATGTCTAACCATTTACTCACCACTTCTTGACAGCTCCTCAATGGTAAACCTCATCTGAATGGCCGTGAACAGTCCGAGAAACACGTTGAATCTTGTTGCCATTTCCAACACAGAGAGCTCAGTAATCCTGAAACTGCGCTTTTTGAGGAGCTCTAACTCCGGTAGATCTGCAGCTCCGAGTAGCATCAGCAGCACAGGAGTGTTTCCATCTGACACTTACTCACATACACTGTGCCTACAGCTCAAACAACCAACTACTGATTACACCAACGGGGGTGGTCAGACTACTGACAGCCAGTTGTATGGACTAATATTGTCACACAAATTTTTATTCAGATGGACTCTGAGCCAGTTCACCTAATTAAAAAAGCACTTTTTATTTGATCACTTTGGAAGTTTAGTTTGGCACGTTTTGCTATGGCATCCATCTTAAACCTTAATGACTGTTTGATGTCCTGAAAAATAACTCTACAGTAGATCTGTGTATATGTACTCAGTGAGTTACTTAAAAGTTTCTTTCCCAGAATGGAAATCTAAGATCTTTGGTCAGGTCAAGTTGGGTGACCACAAAAGTAACAAATGAGAAATTCTTAAACTTTCCTTCCATGAGTAATGTTTTATTCTTTCTCTAGACACTTTTAATTATTAGGCATCAGAACCACAATCCCCATATCAGTCTAGTATAGTGGTATAAGTGTTTCCTGAACATTAATGGCCGACACTGTGTCAGCACTATGAAAAAAAAAATGACCACTGCGTTAGGATAGGGTTTTAGTCAATGTAACCGTTCATCATAAAATACAGACATCCCACAGACGTATTCTTATTCAGACTTATTCTATTTTCTAATAGAATTTTCCATTTTGATGTTGCTGTGTGTGTATGTGTGTGTGTGTGTGTGTTGGCTCACTAGTGAGGAAGTTGGTTCCTGTGAAGAATGAGAGGATTAGGAATGTGTGACATGTCTCACATGGCTGATAGACCCAGTAGTCAGGGAAAGATCTGTTCTGGATGATTGCTGTCTAGGACAGAGTTGGGGTCATTCCCACTGCAATTTGGTTAGTTCCAGATGTTTCACATATTTCCATGTGGAATCAAGAAATTTGTTTCTTCCTCCTGAATTCCATCTTATGAACCAGACTGAACCTAAATGAATTGACGTCTGCTGGTCCTTTATTGGAACTTTATTTGCTGGATATTATAAAACAAAGGAATCCGGTAAAAAATAAAGACAGCTATTTTGACATTGAGTTATTATCAGTGAGAATGGCTGTTTCTTCTGGCTCAGTCTGCCTCTTCTTATAAACTATAAAACTTATCGTCCACCCTTCAATACTCTGAATCCTGGAAAAGAATATTTATCCACATTAGACACACACAGTATACACTATCATGTTCAGCAATGTATAAAAACAAAAAAAGTTTTGAATAAGAAACTGTATGATCAGAATTGATCAGAAATGCATACCCCTGGTTCATAGTCATGGAGATCATAGACTGCATTTTCTTCCAGAACCTCGTGTTCAGTAGTATATTCTCTGTTAATAGTACAAAGTATTCAAGCCCATTTCTCTTTCATCTCCTTTATAATAATCTTTACCATCTTTAACCTTACTAGAACACACCTGTTTGAGCATCTCCTCTGTAGCACGTACAGGGCGCTGCAGACTATGGCGATCACCAGTAACGTTACTGCAACTGCCACTCCAATTCTTAGTCCTGAAACTTAAACCACAAGGAAAAACAAGTGAGTCTATATAGGGTCCAGTAGTCTACTACCAAGAGCTATACTTATTTCAGATTTTACTTACATATTTTCAAAAAGTGAGTAACTGTTTAAGAAATACTCATATGAAATATAAAATTGCACACAATTTGAAATATTCAGGTTCCAACCATTTTCTAAGCATGTACTAAACTACACACAATGTTAGTGTAATCTCTTAACAACTAATGTGATACTGACTCAAAAGTGTCATCTACACACTATGTATAGCATATAATCATTACTGCTTTTGGTAAATAATGCCATTTCAATGTAAGAAATTAATTTCCTGACAGAGGACACTCCTGTAGTTGTGTGGTGGTTAACATATATTAAGCTGTAGCTGATTATGTGTTTATGGATAATATGTCTTACCATTAGAAGGGGCTCCTGTAGTAGGCGGTTCTGGGTCACATGACGTGTAAGTAATCTGTATATCATCAATGGCCACGTCTCCTCCAGAGGCCTTGCCCCTGCGATACTCAAACACGAACTGCAGCATGAAAGGCAGTATATGTTATACATTGATTATAAGTTCATATCAGGTAGAAATCATCTTTAATATGCATAAGGGTTAATACCCAGAATGGCTCTATTTGATGAGTATTCACTCTGGCACTCCACCACACATCCCCCTGATCTCCTGAGTCTGTCCAAATCAGATATCCAAGTCTGTCCCCATTATCATGCAACGTCCTGTGAGAGAGAGTCAGAATATGTGTATTAGAAGTGTTAAATATGTATTTTACTTGACTGGTCTTGGACATTATTATTATTATTATTATTATTATTATTATTATTATTATTCACCTGTTATTGATGTATAAATTGAGAGTCCCTACATTTTGCCCATACATGTGGTACCAAAATGTAAAACACTGCACCCAGTTGTCTGGTGGGAATATTTCACTGAGCAGCAATGCTCTGTCTCCCCAGCGCCCCACTGTGGTGTCTACATACAAATAATAACCTAAAGAAACATCAGAAGTACACCATTATAGCCCCATCATTATAGAAGTGGCAGTGTGTGAATACTAAGTGTTTAAAAAGCTGACCAATGGAGGAGTTGGTGGTGTGGTCTACACTTGGCCCTGTGCTGGGAGCTCTAGAGTTTCCCTGATTTCGGAGCCAATCCATATTGTCCTCAGCCATCAGATTGCGCCAGCTGCACATGTTCACCTCAAAGTCACAGTGGCCTGGACCGGTGCATGGGTAGTGTGACACCAGCACATCATCCACAGCCACAGTGCCTTGCTCACTCTGTCCCTTTATCCCCTCCACTACGATCTGAAACAAGAGCCATCCTGCTTAAGGACTCTCACAATAGCATTTCTCACTGTTTTTTTTTCTCTGGATTTTGAATGCTGTTTAGATAGTGAATACCATACCATACTATACCGTAGGTCATCTTGGTGAGAAGTACACGACATCCACAACTTACAGAAGCAACATTTGTCTTTTTTTATGCTTTAGAACATACATTATATAGCTATTATTTTTGAGAGTCTAGTGGGAAACTACTTTTTCAGCATGTGACTAGCAAGCTTACCCTGTTAAATCATTGGTTTCCCTCCATAAATTGTTAAAATGTGGAGGTTGATCATTACATTACAGAGATGTGAGGATATGAAAGGAAATGCAGACCCAAGAACTAAAGAATCTCTAGTGAACAAAAGAAGCAGAACTTTTGTTGAATTAAAAATAAGCAATAAATGTATCAAACAGAACATGACTAAATGTAACAAATGCAAAATGTCATGACTGACGTCATGAGCCTTGTTTGCTCTGTTAGTTGCAACCTTTATCTCCTTCCAAGCCGAAATCACTTAATAGGATGCTTGTTTTCTGAAATTTGAAATGGATTATGTTGCAGAATAATGAGAAGTTTTGATGGGAGAATTTAATAGTGAATTAATGGACCTTGAGTAAATGGACCTTCAGTTTTGTGAAATAAATGAAGTCTGTACCTCCTCTTAAACAAACCTGGCTCTTTGTCTGAAATATACAACATTACTGATGACCTAATACACAGAGGACACACAATTCCATTTCCCACTGGCTTTACACTACAAAAACTGACATCTTAGTGTGATAAGGGGAAAATTAAATGTGTTGCATAATGTTTTTCTATATATTTATGTATGAGTTCATTTGGATTGTTGTGTTTTTCTTTTGTGTGGGTTGCTGTGTTTTTTTCTTCTTTTTTTTGTTTGTAAGCAGTATTCCAAGCCACACCCTTAAGTCAATTGAACTAACAATGAGAGATGGACGTTGATTAGCGTCGCGAATGTTCCCCTATAAAAAGGCAGTTGTGACTGGGACACGAGGTGGCAGCACCGTGTGAGTGCAACTGGAATCGGCCTAACAAGGGGCGAGTAAGAGAGGAGACTTGTTGCGCCTGCGCTGGTATCCTCTGTAGTGAGTGCTTCGCATGTGGCGAGACGGCTGATGGCTGTGTGAGTGTGCGACGCCTGTGAGCAGATGAATCAGCGGTTTGCGAAGCAAGTGAAAATATCTTGAATACAGTCACATTTATCTAGTATTTCCTACCACAATAAACAAAATATAAGACTATTAAACCCATTTCGAGCCATTTTTAAACTCATTTTAAGCTTTACATTTCCTTATTCTATTGGCAGATAATTTTGGTTCTTTCTAGAAATAAATGCTTAAAATGAGGGATTTATATGCCAATAGAACAAGACTATTTCAAGCTTGAAATTATTATTATAATTACTTTTTAAAAAAAAGTCTATGTTCGAGATATTTTTACTTTCTAAGATGCCATTTCTTGCAATGTATGGGTTCTAAAAGTACACTATATTGCCAAAAATGTGGACATCTTACCATAACAACCATATACTGTAAGGGTCTTCTTCAAACTATTGCCACAGAGTTGGAAACACACTTGTCTAGAATGTCTTTGTATGCTGTAGCATTAAGAGTTTCCTTCACTGGGACTAAGGGCCAAGCACAAATGTGTTCCAGCATGACAATGCCCATGTGCACAAACTGAGGCCCATGAAGGCATGGTTTGCCAATGTTGGTTTGGAAGAACTCAAGTGGTCTATACTGAGCCCTGACCTCAAACCCACAAACTTTGGGCTGAAATAGAACTTATTGCCAGGCCATCTTGCTTGACATCAGTGCCCAGCCTCTTGTGCTCTTGTGCCTGAATGGGCACAAATTCCTAAAGCCACATTCCAAAATCTAGTGCAAAGCCTTCCCAGAAAAGTGGAGGCTCTTATAGCAGGAAAGAGGAAACAACTTTATTTTAATACTCATGGTTTTGGTATGGGATGTCCAATACTGGTATAGGATGTCCACATACATTTGGCCATATAGTGTAGTTTAGAGGGTCAGATCTAAGCTAAATATCTACTGTGTCACTGGCACCTTATGAATAGAACAGCTTGTATAATTACATGGACTGCCTCATCCATATTAATGCCATATAATTATAATTCCTGTAATACTGGGATGGACTCAGTGAACTACAGCCAAAATGATTAAGGAACTCACTCTGTATTCTGGACCAGTATGAGGCAGTGGCGCCTGTGCAAATCTCCACAGCTCGCCTTGCTCTCCAGACTGACTCAGCAGCAGCGAATGAGCTCCATTTGAGTATGCCTGGTACACATTCAGTGTCCATGTGTCCTTCCCACTCATATAATACCACAAATGAAGACACTGGCTTTTTCCTGAAAATCAAGCACAAGTCTGAAAGAGATTCTTACATTTGAGGTTAATATTGCCTCTAATATTTTGCAGTAGGTAGAATATATTAAGGAATACTCTTAATCCTAGTGAACTGTAATTACCTCAAGGAATAGAACCCAATATAGGATAGAGTGTGGTTTACGTGCACATTTTGCACATTATCTGTGTCTTAACTCATGGACTATTACTGCACACCAATTCCCAAAGGCACAAGGATAGACTGTCTGAATTCAAAGGTAAGGGAAAGGAGGAAGCTTGGTATTTCCTAGTGTACCTGCAGTAAAGACAGGAGAGAACATCCTAGCAGTGTGTCCTGATACGTGAGAAGAGGAGTCCATATAGAAGTAATGTCCACTGTCTGTGTTGGTTGTGTGGTCAAAGCTCGGTTGGAATTTTATGACTGGAGTATTTCCTGATCCTTTAACCCAGTCTAGATCATCATCAACATCCTGTGTCCAGTCACAGCTCCCCTCTTCAAAGTCACAAAGGCCATCTGAAATGATAATACTATGATTTAAGCAACAAAGCAACAAATAACATTGTCAATATACTATATTAAATGCAGGAAGTTTAATAATGTATACATTTGTGTATGTGTTTAAGAAACACATTAGCCATACGTACAGTCAGGTCAAAAGGCTAAAATCAGTTATTAAACATTAATATGCACTTTATTGAGCAGTTGCTAACTTCTGCGTAACACTTGTTCAATTTGAGGGCTTTTTTATTCATTCAATGATGATGCATGGAAGCATCTAACAGTATGAGTTACATGAGTTCTGCATTAACATTGCTGCTGCTTCTAACAAAAACTACAACAATAATTTGACAATTTGTCAAGACTGTATTTGATTTTACTAAATGTGTGGCAGTCTGGGAAAACCCACTGGATGCTGTTGTTGTTCAAAAAGTTAGAAAAATCAGGTTTTTGCTCTGTGCCGCCCCAGAATGGAATGTTGAAATTTTGGGGACAGCTAGACTTTAAAATGCTATAATTCTATTTGTGTTTTCAGAACTAGATACTATATATAGTAGAAAATGTCAAATCTTCACCATATGAAGGATTTTCCCAGGCTAGCACAATGTCTTGCTAATGCTAAAAACATGTCTTGCTAGTGGACACGAATTATACTATATTACATTAATCAACAATCATAGTTGAATGTAGTTACTACTACACCTGTTTCAAAGTGTTTTAGCAAAATATTGTTATAAACAAAAGCAAGGATGTGAGTCATGCTCTTAAGTACCTGCGGGAGCACAAGCTCCTTCAGTAAATGATAAGTCATCTATAGCAATATCTCCAGCCTCTCCACCTACTGAGGCCTCGATCAATATCTGATGAACTTCATGTAGGGTCACATGTCTCTGGGCCACATGCCACTCATTCCCCTGAGAGCCCACCCTCTGCCACACCTGGTGTTGAAAGCATGTTGAAAGCATGCATGATCAATCCGATTCCTAGAGGTGAAAGATTATACAAATGTGGCTGGTAAAAATGGCTGCCATCTCACCACTGTGGACACTCTGGATTCAACAGAGTGTAGAATTATGTTTAGTGAGCCCACTGTTGCTCCAAACATGTGGTACTGGATTTTTAAACAGTATCCATTCTCTCCAGCAGGGGGGAGCACAGGAGACTTCAGCTGAGCCACACTGCCTCTTTTATTAGGAGTTGAGCTTTCAATATATAGATAATATCCTGTGAAATAACACAGCTATGAAACAACTGTTTATAAATAATAGATAATGAAACAATGTTTCTAATGGACAGCGCATATGGCTGACAGACCTGTGCCACTGGTGTGATCTCCTGCAGGGCCGGTATCGACAGTTTCAGTTGGTCCACTTTTTCTCAGCCAGTAGAAGTCCCCAGTACTTCCCTGAACCCACCTACACAGGTCTTCCTCAAAGGAGCAGCCAGCAGTAGAAAGAGCTGGAGCACAACAAGGATGCCATGATCTCACTTGATTCACTTTCAGTTCACTTATGTAAGAAGGGTTTGAGCCATACAGGTTGTTGTACTAAATAATATTAGTAATAATCCAATCACTATTTTGCTACTCACTTTTATCCTTCAGATGGCTGGAAAAACACCTTCAACTACAGTTACTTTGACTTACTGTTTGAATTACTTTGAATAAAAAGCATCAACCAAATGAGCAAATGTAACTGTAATCATTTTACATGCAAATTTAAATACCATATAGAAGTTTTATACAAATACTGTCTGTTTATTCAATAGAATATCTATTTGAGAATAAATCTGTATTTATTCTCACTCTAACCCTCTGTGACCCTGCCGCAAATGGTGAAATTGTGCTCTTGTGGTCCATGTATACATATGCCTGCAAAATCTCTGAAGCCATAGGATGTCCCATTTCTCATTTTGGGCTTCAAAAGGGTGTTCACAAATGCCCTCTATATGCCCTTACCGCACCCTTTTGGCAAACCCTAAGTAGACTCAGCAGTGGTGTCTTGCAATTACAAGTGAAGGTATTGGCAGAAAACAACAAGGCATGTTAAACAAGAGAAAAAGATCTTCAAATAAAGTCCTAAAGTGTCCTTCCCTATTAATTTAACTTGTCTTTAAGCAGTATTTGAGTTACATTGTCTGTAATGCACTCCATAAAATAATTCATGAGTATGATCAATTATCTATTTATGTAATGACCTAGTCTACAGCAATTACATTTACATTTTTCATTTGTCCAATGGAAAATTAAGTTTCAGATTTCATGGTCCGCACAACCATTATATCTACACATTTCTCAGTTGTAGCTCATAGAAATCAAGTGCTTGATCACTCATGCACCATAGGTCTATACATAACCTAAGTGCAGGCTTAAAGGAAGACTGCACAGTTTAGGGTGCCATTAGGGATAAGACTTCTCCCTTATCCTTCTCTCTTATGCAGACCCAGAGAGAGTGTTTAGACTTTGACTCCCACCTGGTGGTTGATATGATGTTTCACAGTTCAGGAAGGAGATGTCATCTAGAGAGGCTCCATGATGGACCGCTTTATTACTGTTATGTAGTGATGTGGTTGGACTACTGAAGATGATCTGAGACAAAACAGGAAAAACTCCCCATTAGAAATTTGTACATATACTTTGTGTGTATATATATATATATATATATATATATATATATATATATATATATATATTTTTTTTTTTTGTTACAACCCCGGTTGTGTGGGTGTTGTTTCCCTATTGCCAGGTGCTCCAGAGTCCAGTGCTTTTCGGTGCTGTTGGTGTGAGTCCAGAGTTGAGTCCTGTTATTCTCATCATTCTGCATGAACACACTTAGACCTGTAACACCATCTTCTCCACCCAGGTGAAAATGAAACCTGAACACAGTGACAGAGACTTGTAAAGCTCCATCATATAAACTGTGGTATCTGTATGTTATCCATTCAATCAACTTTCCATTAAAATTAAGTGCATGTGATATTAGACATCCATTCAAGCCAAGTCAAAATTATCATCATAGTATACAGTCTATATTGAAACAAAATAGCATGTGCACAAGACCTTGGTGTGAAATATAAGACAATAGATAGAGCATGCATAGCATATACTATATGCAAAGTGAAAATAGTATAGTATGTAAGTAAAATTTATCCAGATGGAAGTAAAGTGGTCAAACTGTTGAGTTTGTGCAAAACAATAGGCATGTTTGGCTGGAAACCTTCTCAGTGGGTGGAGAGAGAAAAACACCTGAACAGAAGTTAAATCACAGAATAGCACCTGTAATGGATGTAATGGATTTACACCAGATCCCCTGTGGAACTAATACAATCTGAACAGGGCTTAAGTGTGGTATGAAGTTACTCACAGTAACTGGCAGTATGGGGAGGTGGGTGGCAGTGATGGGCTCTCAAACTGCACCTCATTTTCAGATGGCACTGAACTCAAATTTACATACATGTAGTGACCTGACAAAAAGAGATAATGATAGGATTGTATACTCTGTAGGTGCCAAAATGTAGTAGATATCTGAGTCTGGTGTGAATAAATACTTTGTAATTAAATAATCTTTGTGCTTCTGCAAAGAACATCTAGAAATATTCTGTGAGATTTGTTAGAAATTTTTTGTGCTATCTGTGCTGTATTATGGTATCACCTGTTCCTGTGGTGTGGTCAGTTGGGGGTTCGGTATTCTCACTAACTTTCACCCTCTGCCACTTGATATTATCCTGACTTATGTCACTCCAGTTGCAAAGTCCGTACTCAAATGTACAGGGTCCTAGAGTTACACAACCCAACAAGAGGACAAGAAGTGTCTTTAAGAAATGGACATGAATATAACTTTCTGTATACAATAATAAAATTTTTCAGAAGAGAACTGTCACACCGCATATCTCCTCATCTTCGCCCAGAGGGCAATCTATGCTGTAATCACAAACAGCCGTAGAAAAGATGCATTTCCTCCCATCTGACCTCCAGCAGTGAAACTCATCCTCCTAAGCAAGAAAAAATTGCAAATAAAAATTACATGCGTATTATCATGAAATGACAGAAGCAATAAAAGTTGCTAAAACAGCAATGTAGACTATATCTATTCAAGGTATTCAACAACATAACCAATTTAGTCTCACCGTGCAGGGATGCTCAGTGGGTGTAGGTGTGGTTGGGGTGACCGTAGGCGGAGCTGTAGGGGGTGAGACTGGCAGTTGGCTATTGTCAGGGTCGTGCACGCAGTTTGGTGAAAAGGACACATCATCCACAGCTATGTATTCTTCCTGGCTCTTGCCACTCCCATCAAACTGAAACACTATCTATAAACAAAACATGTGACTTAGCCCCACAAGCTCAATTTAGTGTTTCCTAGTGTCCTGATCAAATCATCTGAGGTGGATGCAAATGCATAATTAGAGTTTTAATCTTTCTGACCTTGGCCTTTACTAAGGAGGAGAAGATGACCTCTGTCCTTTGCCAGTGAAATCCACAAGCCGCATTCTGCTGCCAGAGAATGACGTCCTGATCTCCACTGTGTAGTGTCCGCAGTCGCATGGTAAGTCTGGCCGTGGAGTTGTTACCATGGGAAAAGTGGTAGAAGATCACCTGTAAGAACACTTGTACCATTCAGTATGGATTCAGTGTGGGAGCTAGGAGAGAGCAAAAATGTGGATGGTGGGGAAACCCAAGAAACATTTTTGGGAAACTGATATAGGAAACTTATTGCTTACTCAAATGTGTTATACTATTTATATGTGACTCAGTCTTTAGCAGCTAGCATTTGACTCACAGTGCAGTTGGAGCTAGGGAGCAATGTGCTGGAGATGATCACAGCTGTCTGGCTTTGACTGGCAGGGATAATGTAATGGCCTAAAAAAGTCATATTTATTTTATTAGAAGGGTAATTACATTTGCTCTTGATATCATTTGATAGCAGGTATTTCTGTACCTGCCTATGCTTCTGAACACTTAGATATGTTATAATTCCAAGTTTTGTCAGTTCAGCAAAGCACTGTATTTGCAGCCATTTATATGCCATCACATATTATTTCACTTGTTTTTATATTGTTTTATACCACACTGTTAAATTCTTAAATCTGATTAGTGTGTATGGATGTTGCTACATACCTGCTGCTATGTTGCGTGTGTGATCTCTGGGTGGTCCATGTTGTGGCCATGCCCCATCTCCTCTATCCAACATCCACCTGGCCCATTCTTCACTAATCTCCCATAAGCACATGCCCTGCTCAAAACTGCAGCGCTGCTTATAAGCCAGTCCATCTGCCCATGCACACACACCACATTACAACTAAATTTGTCTATAAAAGACATATTTTTTCATATTTATCACTTTGAAACATCTTGTAGAGTAAGGTAGGTTGACTGGGTTGATACCTTAATTTTGAAGATGTTTTATTACTTTTCCAGTGGGCTTCGTTATTTCATAATTATACTGCTAAAGCATCATAAGTGGTGAAATATATAAGGGCCGAAAATTATATCACAAGTCCAGTCGGCTTGCCCTATTACTATATTACATTATGAAGAAACTTTCTCTAGTGAATTGGTAGTATTGGTGGTAGAAATGCTCAAAATCCTTTAGTCCTATAGATAACAAGATTGGGCTCATACCACATTGTGCTTCATCACTTCCATCTCCGCAGTCATCACTGAAGTCACATATTCTGCTCACATCCACACACACAAGGTTGGAGCATGTGAATGTATTTGGTGGACATGACTCCTGTGGCTCTGAAAGACAAAAAGTTAAGGGAACTAGATAAACAGATGGATAGATCTCTGTCATCACCTAGGCCTGGTAGCTGTTATCTGTAAGCCATTCCAAATACTAATCTATATTGTACCTGGGAGAGAGCAGCTCAGGAAAGCGATGTCATCTATAGCAATGTCACCAAGCTCACTAAAGGTTCTGGTGGCCTCAAAAATGACAGTAAAGACCTGGTGAGTTCGACCAACTGCCACCTCCGCCCGATGCCACTTGTCTCCATGATCACCAGATTTCCACCATATAGGCGTTTTTCTCAGGCCCTCCTGGAGGAACACTTTTAACTCCCCAATTCCTGCAGATAGGACAAATCACAAACACTCTATTACAACTAAGACACAACTCCACTACTAATGCATCTCTGTTACATCACAACAACTGATCTATCATCTACTATCTCATAAACCTATCTGTA
Organism: Pangasius sanitwongsei; assembly: GCA_037576675.1. Lineage (NCBI taxonomy): Eukaryota > Metazoa > Chordata > Actinopteri > Siluriformes > Pangasiidae > Pangasius > Pangasius sanitwongsei. The sequence goes on along the minus strand of CM075006.1, from coordinate 19,906,675 downwards.
ATAGGCAGAGGACGTAGATCCTGAGCATGCGTTACTGTGTATGAGAACTTTTCTATGTTCTCCCCATACTGTGCGAGTTTCCTCCAGAATTGCCCTTAGATGTGAATAAGTGTATGAATAAGTGTATGGTTGTATGGTTCCCTGTTAGACTAGCTTCCTATCCAGGATTTATTCCTATCTCTCGCCCAGTATTCCTAAGATAGGCTCCAAATCCACCAGGACCCTGACCAGAATAATGCGGTTACTGATGATGAGTGAATGAATGACCATAGGCGTGTGTCTCCTTTGATGTGTCCTATAGCATTTGTCTTACCTTCCCCATACATGTGATAGTAGAACTCAAGCATACACTCAGTGCTGGCTTGTCTCATAGCAGGACTCTGTAGAGCAGCATAGCTGTTCTGCTCTCCATTACTGGCATCTACTGCCATATACCAGCCTAACAACACAGAAAATCAGAGTAAGCCCACTACGATTACTTACAGCACTGTAGATTATTTCACTAGGCTCAATCAGGGCTCAATCAGTTGTTCAAAAATATAGATATTTTTAAATGAGTGTCCTTTCAATTGTCCTACAATTGTGCATAGCATTTTACTGATTTGTTTATATGGGGCTTTGAATAATGCTGTTGTTTCATTATTTATTTTGCTTGTTCATTCTTCTTATTGTGGCATTTTTTTTTTTTTTTTTGCATAACCAATCTAGAATTTCCTGTCTTAGGTATACATTTTGCAAGTTTTAAAATCCTACAAAGGCACCATCATCTTGGAGTATCATGAGAGAGCAGGTCTGTCCATACCATTACCATTATATTAAGAGTAACTTTTAATATATACTCTTAAAAGAGTAAAAGATTAAAAAGAGTAAAAGATATTAGTAAGTTTGTATGACCTTCAATGCTTAGAGAGCTGGGTTACAGTGATGTTACAATGAGGTCTTACAATGATGTTATGCATCTCTGCATGTTGGCCTTGAATATAAATGGTGTCTGGAAGGTGGTCTGTATATACAGTTTAGCTGCTGGTTTATCTTGCTTATTCTTTATAATTAGCATTCTTTATAAAAAGCATTATGACTTATATAACATATAAGTCATATAACATATATACCCCCTTTGTTTGTTGTTATACTTTGTATGTTCCTTGTTTTTTCGTATCTCATTTTCTTGGTTTACCTTGACTTCTGCTGCCTGTGTTCTGTGCTCTGAGTATGGACAGGCCTGTGTGTTGCCCCTAGTCAGTGCCCCATGCTAATGATTCTTGGATAAACTCTAATAAAATGATTACACAATTACATCCAGTCAATACATTATGGTAACACAGCACACAGCTTCTAATGGGGCTGTACCACAGAGGCGTATCAACATAGCTAAAATCTTATAATTCCAAGCTCTTATTCTATCCTTTTTTGCTGATATAGTTTGTCATTGTTAGACATGCCATGGTTTTAAAGCAAGTCATTTTTCAAGTTGATAGAAGATGACTGTGTTTGTGACCAGTGCACTTGTCCCTCTGGAACATTATTAATAACTATTTCATGTTGCTTGATTACTTAATTAACTCCAGATTTTTAGACCTCTGACTGCTGCTGGTAGTCACAAGGACACACATTAAATTTAATATGGCTTGTCTCTATACTGTACTTGACTTTGTAAGTTAAATGTTGAACTTTTTTTTCATAATTTTGTCCACCTCATTTACAGAGCTGTCTTTTGTGTGTGGTTTTCACAGAAGCACACCAAAAGATGATCTAGTAGTGAGAGACGTGTACTGGAGTGACTTACCCAGGTCTGTGCCAGTAGTATGGTCAACTGAGGGCCCAGTGTTATCTGAAGCTGTTCCGTTGCGGCCCCGCTGCCAGGAAAACTGTCCCACACTCACATCTTTCCACTCACAGCTATCCATCTCAAACTGGCACCCAACAAATACCCCACTCACCACAGTCCCCTCTGCATTGGGGAGTTTTTTCAAGGAAACAGTAACATATAATATTAACTTTTCTCTTATTTTGTATGAGCAGTATGCAGTCACTACAGTCTCTTCATTAGTATACAATTCAGGAGAAGTGTGCCGTACCTTTACACTGCCCTTTTGTAACTGTTATGTCATCCACAGCAATAAATCCTCCATTTTCAGACTCTGCATCTAGAATAATCTAAAAAAGGGTGACTTCTAAAATGTTATCTTTTAAAAAGTCATAGACTTTACCCTCATAATATGAACACCTGTACCATTGCTCATATATGCAGTTATCAAGTTAGCCAATCACAGGCCAGCATGATACATAAAACCATACAGATAAAGGACAAGAGCTTCTGTTAATGTTCACATCAGACATCAAACATCAGAATGGGGGAAAAATTTGATCTTCATGCAGAACAGTATCTAGAGTATACACAGAATGGTGTGGAAAAAAAAAACACCCAGTGAATGGCAAGAGGTCAGAGGAAAATGGCCAGATTAGTTAGAACTGACAAGTCTACAATAACCACTCTTTACATACATGGTGAGCAGTTAAGCATCTCAGAGAGCACAGCGCCTTTAAGCTTGAGGTGGGTGAGCTACAACAGCAGAAGACCATATTGGGTTCCACTCCTGTTAGCCAAGAACAGGAATCTGAGGCTACAGTGGGCACAGGTCACCAAAAACTGTTTTTCAACTGAAAATTGGAAAAACATTGCTTGCATCAAAATCCCAGGAGATCAGCGGTTTGCGAAAATACTCAAACCAGCACGTCTGGCACCACCAACCGTGCCACAGTCAAAATCATGGCGATCACTGAAGCTCTTGACCTGTATCTACATGAGTTTATGCACTGCACTGTTGTCACATGATTGGCTGATTGGATAATTGCATGAATGAGCAGGTGTGCAGGGGTTCCTATTAAAGTGGCCATAAAGTGTATGTAAATATATCTGATATACAGCATGGTGTGGAAGCATAGATCTGAAAATGACCAAATCCCTTCTCACCTTATAAGGCTTGGTCTCAGACACTGTGGTAGAGAAATTTCTCCAGCTGTGTTCAGCAGCACTTGTTTTAAAAATCAGCCTTCGCTGTGTGTTCTCTATTTCCAAAAACACTCGCAAGGTCCCTGAGTTACTGCAGAGACAAGATATACAGAGTAAAATGAGTCAAGTACCAGATCTGTAATTCTAGAATTCAGGTTTAATACAATTTTATACCATTTAAAGCATTAAAGAACAGAATAGAGCAAAAGTGTGGGTGTGATTTGCTCAGACCTGTAATTCACGTTATACCAAAACGAGAGGCAGGAGTCAGAGCTTTGTTGGATCTGCTCAGAGATGAGCATAGCTGTGCTGCTGTTGTCTAGATTGGTCATCTGAGATAGACTCAACATAAACCTGCCTGTGTGAAGAGCAAGACATATACCTGTACTCTTAAACTGCTTTTATTGATTAATATTTTCAAATTAGATTATAAATAATTCTTCACTAATATAAGTAATAAAAACTTTATCAGTCTTCAAATGAATGCAGTAGCAACAATAAAGTATAGCTCATACAATACCGTACTAATAAGGTCAATATTAAAATTAAACTGGTTGTTATGATTATTTCAGTTTCAAGGTTTACAAGATTTTCTCAAACAGCTATGAAACTTACTTTGTTTCAGTTATGAACAAGTATCAAATGAATTTTTATATGTTATGTTGGATTTTATGTAAAAAAAAAATTATTTCTTCTACTAATGTAAAAAAATTTCGGCTGGTAGTATGTATTTCCAGTGCATCCACCATTCTGATCTTATGTTCCATTAACCCACAATCCTTCTGTGTATGGGTGCATATACACAAGGCAGTTTTGAACATTTAAGATCAGCACCGTTTATTACATTCATTTTTTTAAGTTATGAAAACATTTTGTACAGTCACCAGCCCTACAGAAATCAAAATGCTTTTTTTTTTTTTTTGATCCTCACCATCTGTAGTGTGTGTTGTGTGATCAATCAAAGGACCGCCCGCATGTCCATCTGCATGGACCCAGTCATGGTCATCCAAGTCTGAATTCACCCATGTACACAGCCCTGACTCAAAATCACAACTTCCTGTGGGAAGGCAAGCTCCATTTCTCACTGACACATCATCCAGAAGTATGAAAGACTCCTGGCCAGGACTTAACTTTGCCTTGAATGCCACCTGTGTAAGATCAAATTTCAAATTTTTTTGTTCTAAGTAATGCAAGTATATCCAAGCCAAAAAATAGCAGAATTATAGCCCATTTAAAGAAATTGCCTAGAATGAGAAATTGGGTTTGAGAATTCACCCTGAATTTGGCTGGAGAAGATACAGTGACCTCTGCCACCTCCCAGCCTGTAGAAGGCACTCCAGAAAGAGACCACAGGGCAGGACCCAGCTCTCCGTTTAGGTAAACATGCACTGAGAGAGAATCACCAGATCCAGCAGACAGCCAGTACCTACAAGGTGTGTATATTTCATTTGGTTTTGAGTATGCTGGATTAGTAAAAGTTAAAAATTTGTCCATGCAGTGAATGCTTCTTTCCCTCTGAAATCTAGACATTTTTCTGAAAAACGCCATTTAAAGAAAAAAGAAAAAAAAATTATTGTCTTTTTTTTTTTTTTTTTTTTGCATCCACAGTGAAATTCACAGACAAAAGCCTAAAGTGAGTATGCACAGACCGCACATGCTACATAAACTAGTTTAGGCAATTTCCATGGTTCTGATGTTATGCAAACCAATGAACGGATATGGCAAAGATAGTCTACCATATAACAGTAAATATAACATATATTGTCTTGCACACAGGAATGCAGTGCTTTTGTTGTACACACTGAATTTTTCATTCATTCATCTTTCTTTTTTTTTACTGGGCATTTTTGGTGGTCAAAAAAAGTGTTCAAGCATCTGAGTGGTACAACAGAAAATTGTTCGCACTATTGTCAACAGATCACAACTTCCATTCCTGATGATGCCACAGCCATCCATGGCTGTGAGCCAAGGGAGCTAAATTGGGCACACTATTTGGGTGAGAAGGATGACATTACTCTCTCCCCAAATTAGGGAGAAAATGTGAAAAAAAAACCTAATTTTTTGTTTTCTGTTCAAAACACAAAAAATATACATTTTCAAATATATCCATATTCGACATGACCTTAGCTTACCAGAACTGTAGACATGACTCAGTTGTTTTACTGTATGCTGGAGTCAGGAAGTGTGTCGCCTCTGGCTTCAGAAGCTCCTTTCCCAAAACAGCCATGGAATGACCTTTTAGGCCACAAAAAAAAAAAATAAAAAAAATAAAAAATTGTGTGACATAATTTTAAAAGCATTTTTGAGTAATAAATAAGGCATTACTAATTACACATTTTGCAAGGGACTGACCCATTTGAGTTCGGTATGTGTGATCAACATGGCCAGTGCTGCCATTCACATGGAGCCAGTGAGTGCTATCACTTATGTCTTGATCAAATCCACACAGGGAAGAGCTTTCAAAGCCACATGGGCCTGTAAACAAAGCCACATGTCATATTAAAATACTTTAACCACTTGTTCTGTTAGTAATACTGATGGGTAGTAATGGTTGTGAAACTAGGTCTGGTTGTTTTACTTTTGTCTGGAGTGCTGCATACAAACAGAAAAGGGTGGTGCGTTAGAGAGGGACGAAGATTACTTACTATGATCTTCACAGGCACCTGGGGTCACTCTCACATCATCAAGTGCTATGAACCCACTGCTTTTGGCATTTCTACTACCAGTGAATTTCACCTGCAAAAGATAATGATAGTGTTGTCGTATTTTTTTGTCTGTATGTCGGTATATAAATGTGCGGTGGGGTGACTGTTATAAATGGATTAGCAGAGCTAAGTTCTCTCTGGCTTTCAAAGGTAAAAAGACATCAAAATAAGTTTTTAGTCATCAAACATCAGATGATTTGCTCTTAAATGTCTTAAGCTGGATTACAGCACAGCCAATGATCTTAAGAAAAACACACAGAATGGTATGGATAAGCAACGCTGGGGCTGATTTCTTTCTTGCCCAGATTCATGTAGCCTATCAGTGAAAGTCATGTCTGCTGATTGCAGAGATTAAAACCCCCACTAAGTTTGATCTTTCTTAGTGTTGATATTTTTCTACCCATGTTGCTGACATCCATAACATGTCATCAGAGATTGAAAAGGTGCATGTTAATCAGTACCAGGGCATTATGGATTTGAAACACACATACAATAAGAAATAAAAATAAAAATAAATTTTTAAATCACAAATGCAGCAGACAATGTGCATTTAATTGTGTGTAATAGTTTGCCACATATCATTTTTATTATGCCATTAGTGAGACCACTTGATATATTGCATTGCTAAACCTTAATAGTTTCACTGTCAATGATATGTAGATTTGATTTTAGCCCTCCTATCTAATATCACCACCAACTGTCACTGATGTGCATATATAAAGTGTATAAATCATACTGTACTGAGTCATAGCCATTATAAAGAGATCTCTCTTACTCTCTGTGTGTCCACCAAGTTGACTGTGACTTGTGCTTTCAGCCACTCCGCAGCTTTTGACCCTTTTCTAGTCCACACAACCAATTCTGTTGTCTTCTGAGATGAAAACGAAGAAAAAAAGTCTGTTTGTGCAGTTGTGAAATGAGATAATAAACTTACATTGAAAGTGAAGAGATTAACCAGGATATACAGTAAGAGCTAAAAATCTACCATCTTAACCACAAGGTCCAGCTTTGCCAATGATGGTCCTTGCATGAAATACCAGAATCCAACACACATTGTTGGGGCTTGGATATTTACAGGGGCAGAAAGGACTGCTGTCTCACCATCTTTGTCTCCAGACATATTCAGAGCCAAATAGAAACCTAGAAGTGACACACACATTTAAAAATAGCAATAGTGTATTTTTAAACAACATAAAACACATAAATGGAGCAGATTTTATAACAAGTGTGACTTGTTTTGCAGTTACCATGCTTATTTCCAATGGTGTGGTCATAAAGAAGTCCATTGTTGCTTGTGTCTACCTGCAGACCCTGTTGACGAGTCCAGTCAAATCCATCCTCACTTTCCTGAACCCAGTTGCATAGTCCTAAAGGCAGAAATGGTATTATGGCTCTGTGTAAAAATAATGTTCACTTTATTCATTTCATTTCCTTTTAAATAATTCCACATCATTACTAATATAAGTGGCAATGAGGTCCACGAGACCTAAGTTCCCACAAGAGTCCACTACTAATGTTTATCAAAAACTGAATCAAACATTTTAACAGTTCATACTTGTTATTCAAGAATGATTTGTATGTCATGCGAGTTATGTTATTTAAAGACACAGTTAAAATTGCTGTAAATTCAGTTCTCTGAAACATTGAGTTGAGAGATCCACCTATGTAAAAGTGCTCATTGATAGCACTTCTGGGCTGATAGACAGGAATGTGTGTACAATTCTGAGGAAGGCCCTGGCCAGTACAAAGGCATGTAGGATGTAGTTATGCTCCCCATCATTCAGTGAATGTATTTGTTTGGGCAGCACGCAGGGCATTTCAATCAATCATTACTTAACAGACATATGTCTAGAAATCTGGCCCCATCTGAATAGTACTTTTGTTAGGCCAGAAATGTGGTGGATGTAGTGTAGAAAAGGTGTTAAATTAACCAAATATGAATAATAATAATAATAATAATAATAATAATAATAATAATAATGCTAGAATCTTTTATTATACATAATATTAAGTCCAGTAAGTGAGACAACAGTCAAATGGACGAAATAATTATAGGTGTAAATACAACTAAAAGGTGCCAATACAATATTTTTAACATATTAATGTAGAGTGATGTAATACATTTTGACAATTTGACTGTATTACATATTCTGTACTGAGGAAAAGATTCTATACTGGAGTCAGAGATTGGACCCGACTTTATAATTATTATAATCAGTTCCAGGAGCTCACTGGGAAGCTTAATCCTGGTTTTATATATGTTTATATATTGGACACATCTCTAGTAATTAGCTATAAGTGCACATTTGTTCCTAACCATCCTCAAAGCTGCAGTCCATGGAGGATGCAGGTGGTGTTGTGGGATGTGTAGTGGGGGCTAGTGTTGTGGTGATCACATCTGCACAGCTCACACCCTCTCTGATGTAGATATCATCCAAGGCAATAACCCCTCTGTGTTGCGGTGGCCGCTTGGCCTCAAACACAAGCTGTGGATAATTAACCAAAACAGTTGATGTTAAATCAATTTAAAGCAGGCCAGCTTTGGAGATTTGTGAGAGGTAAACAGTGGCACACCTGGTATTGCTCTGATGCTTCATAATCCAGTGTGATTTTGTGCCACACTCTGCCCTGAGTGCCAGTCTGATTCCACAGGAAGTGTAATATGCCTGACTCATTCACATACACAGTTAGTGTGAGTTTCTCTGCAAAATAAAGAACATTACTAAGGATTACTCAAGGGTTTTGGTTACTGTAGTGAGGATGCAGAAACTCTGAGAAGGCATTAATAATGGATTGTTTTGTTGCATCACATACTAACTGTAGAGATATATAACCAACATGATGAGTGTGTGCACAAAAGTAGATGGTCAGTTAAGTATAACATAAAGACTTAAGTGCTAAAAAGATGGGGGATATTCACTGAGTCACTTGTGAATTATGCGCAAGGTGTAGTTTGGAGCTGTGTAGGATTACCAGCAGGGGGGAGTCAGGAGGCAGTCTGTGTCAGTGTTTATAGGGGAAATAGGTAGAGCCCCATCCTGGGTACTCTGAGGTTTAGCGCAACCATGTGGTCCGAATTGTAATGATATGAATGGCGCCGTTGACCTACAGGGCGGCGGTGGAAATTGGACTACTGTTGGTCGAAGAAGTAGAGGAGGGAGGAGAGTGAGTAGACAGAGAGAGAAGAGAGAAGGTAAGAGTGTAAGACTGAGAATAGGAACTCTGAATATTGGTACTATGACAGGGAAAGGTAGAGAGCTAGCTGATATGATGGAGAGAAGGAAGGTGGATATACTGTGTGTACAG
>CM075006.1:19868352-19881587 GCA_037576675.1 Pangasius sanitwongsei | reverse complement strand
CCCCATCTAAGGTGTCTGACATTATGGGGACCTGGGCATATGCTTCTGTCCAATAAAAATAATGACATTTAAAAACTGTCATTGAGGAACAGAAATCAGAATATGTATTGATGTAACTTCTGCTATAGCATTTTTCTGGTAAGATGTTTCAAAATCATCCTATACTTTCGAATGTCTTACTTTGCCAATCACAACACCAGTTAAGGCTTTTTCCCAACACTACAGTTCCTCGGAATAAATGACTCATGGGTTAGTCTGGATTATAAATTAGAAAAAATTTGCACATCACAGAACATCATGCACATCATTGCACGGCATTTGACTAAACGTGCGATGTGTGAGTGCAACCCTTTTCTGCCAATGCAAAGGAGGTCGTTTATTAATTCAATGATCTCGAGTATCTCTTAGAGCTAGTATTCAATGATCTCTAGTATTAATTGTAAAGTGATTTAATTGAATTTTAGTGAAAGTTAAAACATTAACAGGTGCTCGCTTCTCGCTTCTCAGCCTTTTTAAGATTAAGTGTACCATGCGTACAGTTCATGACTCAGTTTTGTCTTTGAGCGCCCCTCATACCACAGCGTGTGAATTGTACAACCCAGTCTTACAAAAAAAAGTTCATATGCACATGTATTAGTTTTAGCACCTTCTATATTTTAAATATCAACATTTTGGCACAAGCATAAGTTGCACAACAACATATCAGACTTTCACATGAATGCTCGGTATGCCACATTCTGCACCAAGCTAACCAATACACTTGAATAAAATCAATATGTAATAAATATTTTTACTTTTAAAAAAAATGTTGTGTTGCCATTTCATGTGTAAAGTTTGTGCTTTTCACAACATATGACTAGACTTACTGGGACTTCTCCTCTTCTCTGCAAACACAAACGGTTTGCAAACGGTATTGCCATACAGTAGCATGGGTATTGTCAAAACACATAACGTCTCTGTATTTTCAGTATCCTAAAGAATTTGCAGGATAAAAACGATTTGCATTTTGAAAATACATGTGTCACTGTACCACATGCCATGCAAGGCTGTTTGTGTTTGCAGAGAAGCAAATTTCACGAGTCCTGTAAGTCTAACCATCTGTCATGAAAAGTCTAATCGTTAGTGGGCAATGCTCAATATGTTAAAAAAGAGGTCAAATTATTTGTTATATATTGAGCTTATTCAAATAGCTTACTGGTAGAGATTAGCGTGGTTAAATTACATTGGTGCAGAATGTGAGATGCAGAACATTTGAGTGACGTTGCTACGCAGCATATGCTTGTGCTAGAACATTCAAAGCCAAAGTACAAACGTTGCTGCAGATAAGCTGCATGTGAACACTTTTTCTACGAGACTGGGTTGGAATTTTAATGCCACTGTTTGATTAACATATTATTAATTAATAAAATGTCACTTCAAATATTTGGTATCTCATACATTTATTGAATAGATGCATTCAATAAATTAATAACAAAATAGACCTCAAAAATACTGCATATGCCCTTCCTCTTGTAATGAAATGCTCCAGTCATCTGAAGAAATTAATCACTTTGTTAAGCTCTTTAATCGTAATCTTGCATTCAGTGTGAAATTGGGATAAAAAAAAGTGTGGCAAATTTCAGTCCTTTGAATGGTCTGGATTCTTTCTGTCATGACTGAACTGCTAATTCAGCACTTTCTACATTATGCAAGTAGAAAAAAGTAGGAAAGGGGAAGTAAAAGCACATGTTTTATCAACATTTCCTGTGAAAGACCTTTTGACATGTTTTATCAACATTTCCTGTGAAAGACCTTTCACATAAGCCTTGGTTTGCATTACAGCCTGATTTTTTTTCTTTTTTCTTTTTTTATTATTATTATTATTTTTAATTCGGGTTTTAAACCCCCTCTGAAATATTTTCCAGCTGTCAAATGAATGTGTCTTTCAGTTGTTTAAATACATTTTATCAGCTACCAGCATCTGTGTTGAGGACACCCTGGAGGCTTCCTCCTGAGCGAACATGATGAGACAGAGACTCCTGAAGCAAGCCTCCATCAACCATAAACATCATTGCTCACGGCATGGATAAATGTAATATTGAATGTTTTTCAGGTGAATTTTACAATTAACAATTAACAAAGAATTAACAAATGAACAGACAATTCTTTTATTAACAAAAAAAAACACATATAAATCTTTCTTTCACATCCTAACATGACAGTAAACCTCTTGTTTTTCATTTTCTTTTTTTTGCAAGTCTTTTCTTTTTTGTACTCACTTTTTGTTACTTTTGTTTGTACTCATCCTATATGTTGCCTTCTAATGTTGGAACTGCTGAAAAAGCAGAATTTTCAAGTGAAATCATGATTTGTCCAATATCCAAGAATTCATCATCATGTTTTGTCATCTTCCCTGAAGTCTAATGGTTTTATGATGAAATGAGTCACGAGTTGAAAAGAAATACATGTGTCATAAGATGTGTGGTCTGCTAGAAAAACAGACACCAGTGCCAAAGTGACGCTGTGAGACTCGGACAAAGGCAGGTTTGACACAGGATTTGGCTTGTGCAAGGCTGAAAAAAATGATGAAAAGCAAGAAGATGAAAATAGCTGCTGTTATTGTGCTCCTGCTTAAGATATCACTCTGCTTTGCTCATCCAGGTAATTTGCCTCTTTATTTACATTATAATCACAATACTCTAAAATGAAGTTTTTTTTTTTTTGCAAAGTAATATCAAATAAAGTAAATGCATAGAAACAATAGTTATTGAATAGTAGTCTAATGTTTCTCTATTAAAAATTGCATAAAAATTACATGATTCTAATTTATTAATGGTGACAAAACAACAGCACAAAAATAGTACGCAAACAGTACAAAATGTGAAGTTATATTGTTCTACTGTTTTTTTATGCAGTGCATGCTAATTTATTTTCATAGATGGAAATTTTTTGATCTACAATGCACATAAGAACAGATGCCTGACGGACAGCCTACAGTGGTTAGAAGTGTGTGACCCTCTCAGCACAAAACAGCAGTTTCGCTGGACTTCTGAGGACCGAATCTTTAATGTTGCCCTGAAGAAATGCCTTGGCATAGGGAGCAGGAAGGAGGGCAATAAACTGCAGTGGTATATCTGTAATGCTAGACATGACCTCCAAAAGTGGGAATGCAAAAACAATTCACAGTTTAGCCTGAAGAATGAGTCGCTGTACTTGTCCCTTCAGGGAGAAACTTATTCTCTAACACTGTCCAAAAAGCAGGAAGTCAAGAGCCAATGGACAATACATGGAACAACGGACAGTATCTGCTCTCAACCATATCAAGGTATTAGACTGAAAAAAAAAATAATTCAGTGGTTCAGTAACTATGACAAAAACAAACCTGTGATTTGTTTTTTTTTTTTACAAAAAATGAATTATTAGAATGACTTAGAATTAAAACTTTAAATTCTGGACTGCATTAATTCATGTAAATATGTGTCTAAAACTCAATGTGAATATTTTACTTACTTAGTAATTTACTGGGTTAAATTTATTTAAAATGCTCACAAAGCTAGAAAATAATGTATACTTGAACTGATTGCATACTAAAGTGGGAGTGTGGTTTTTTTTTAACTCAATTTGCATATGTACGCTCACAGAACTTTAATCTGATTTAATTTTGAACATCTTTAGTCTTGGGTTCTGCTAGTTCAGTCTTTATGAAGGCTGATGTGATAGTATTTACTCATTGGCATGCTACTTAACCATTAATTTACCATTAAGTAGTAATGATAATATTTAGATGATGTGTAGTTTATACAGCTTTAAGCTTTCTGTAGTTCATTTAACTTGAATTTAATTTGAATAAAATGTACTTGTAACCCAAGAAAATTGTTAGTTAAATATACTTACATTTTTAGGAGAATAATCCTATGTGCCATGTAATCCTTACTTAATATATGCTTGGTTAAATTTACCAAAATTATTTGTAGGGAAATTGTTACCACACTTTTCTTGAGTAAAGTTCACTCCAGTACTTTTTCAGTGTATTTTTATGCATTAGTGTCTTTAAAATGTGTTAAAATTTGTTTCTACAATGTGCATCAGTAAAAAGTTATGCTTTTTCTGATGGACACCACTAAGGAACTGGCACATACAATACATATTACTACACAACATTAAGGCTGAATAAGCGATAGTCCAAACTAATAATCATATAGAATTTAATGTAAACTGTACTGAGACTCTATACAGTTTCAGTAGGTGTAAAGTGTTAAATTGTAAAGTTGTAAAGTAATGTGCAAGAGTAACTTTGAGAGAAATTGAGTAACAGCTACTCTTTTCTGTATGTTCACAGAAATATATACACTTAAAGGAAATGGCTTTGGTCGTCCATGTAATTTTCCATTCAGGTACAAAAATAAATGGTATGCAGGCTGCACAAAAGATGGCTCCTCTATCAAACGCGAGTGGTGTGCAATTGAAAGTATATATGAAGATAATGAGCTCTGGGGTTATTGTCCGTTACGTCAAATAGGTACAGTTATATTACTTTAGACAATTATGTAATTAAAGAAAATATTTGTTAATACTGAAATAAAATGTATATATGTTATAGCATATAACATTCAAAAGTGCCTATTTACATATTTATTTTCTTTACAGATGATTTCTGGAGCAAGAACCCCCTCACAGGCATTTATTACCAGATAAACAAAGAGTCTGCACTTACCTGGTATCAGGCCAGAAAAAGCTGCCAGCAGCAGGGGGGAGACCTGTCGAGCATCACTGAAGCCCACGAGCAAGCTCTCATATCAGGTACTATCTGAATACAAAAAAGTGTGTTACAATTAAATGCTTAGATATAGTAAATATACACATCAAAAATAATGGAAAAAAGTAATATTCATAATTTGGCAAGGTACTGTCATAAAAACAATTATTATTCACATAGGTTTGACTCAGGTGAATGGCCCAGTATTGTGGACAGGTTTAAACAGTTTAGATGCCTCAAGTGGATGGCACTGGATCAATGGGCAACCTTTACGTTATTTAAACTGGCTCAGTGGTAAGTATTTAGCTGCAATATACAGTCCTTGATGGAGTAAACCAGGAAGACCGTCAATATTCAGTGTCATGTTTGCCATAATACAGCAACATTTATTTAATCTGTGAATTCATTCATGCATTTCTTCATTCTTTTGCTTTGAAAAAGGGCAACCATCTTCTCAACCAGGTCGTAGCTGTGGGGCAATAAGTCAGCAATATGATTCCAAATGGTCCACCGATGTTTGTTCTGCGAGACATGGATATATCTGCCAAAGACTTCTCTACACTCCCACGATTCCACCAGGTATTCAGTGTCTTCATTATAAAATTATTTATTTCACAAAACATAGCTTGACTTTGCTTGATCTGTCATTTTAAACATCATTTTGTGTCACTTCTTGTCCAGTGGTGCACACAGGTTCTTGCCCCAGACCATGGATACCTTACTCAGGTCACTGCTACTATCTTAATCGCGCCAAAAAAACATGGTTGGAGGCAAGAGATGCCTGTCGGCGTGATGGTGGAGACCTGCTGAGCATTCTCAGCATAGAAGAACAAAGCTTTGCCATCTCACAACTTGGATACTGTGAGTTTCCATGCATATGTTAAATAATTTATTCAGTGTGATCCTTTGACGGTATGAAGAAACTGAGAATTACGTGTTGAAATTTTTTTTTAAATGGTCATTACAAAATTGTACAATTATCCAATTTCGCTTGTCTGTTCAATTTAAATATTTTTTGGTTCAACTTAATAATAATTGTAAAATACTTTGAAAATAAGAGTATTAAAATTAAAGTCAATTATAAATAAATAAATTTGCATTGCTTGATGCCCTGACTTAAGCTAATAAAGCTAATTAGCCTAATATACTACACTAATTACGAACTAACAAATAGTGAGTAAATGTTATTAACAATATATACATGCAACTGTAGACAAATTCAATTCATGAAACCACTTGACATAAAAAAAAGCCCTTTTTTAGTGCAGCAGAATCATGTGTTAACAGAAAAAAAGTGAAATTCCTATTCTGCAAATAAATGTGTGTGATTCATTCTAGCAAAGAACCTAGCAGGAAGTTTAAGGACATTCCATGGAACATCACAATGTTATTTATCATAACTTATTAACAGTGATTGTACTGACATTGCATTTTAGAAATCAGTTGCGGCTGGTGGTTTTTAAAATGGGGAAGCAGTTGTGTCTGTTACGTATGTAGATATCTAGACCGATAAATAATAAAATAAATAATGAATAAACAAAAAAAAGAATGCAAATAATCACACAAAGCTTTATACTCGCAATTCATTTACCAATTACAATGACCAAATAACACAATAATACTAATTGTGACTGTTATGAATTCGGTTACTGACTGACTGCTGCAGTCTGACTGGCACCGATATGTTTAAGTTTGGCATGTCAGTCATGTTCATTAGTATCTCAGTGATTGGGAATTAGTTAACAGGTTCTGCACCTTTAAGAGGTCTCCCAGTCATCATATGGAGAAACCGTGTGTCTGGGAGGGAGAAGCGAACAGTGCACTGTCCAATAACCAATAGATAATTTAGGTATTTTTTTCTATGCAAAACCAACCTGCCACAAATTCACCCACAGAGATTCTGTGCATCCGGGCAGAACATTAAATGACGTATTAAAAGGCTGTTCTCCAATCTAATCTTTCTAGTTCTACAGGCAGTGTGTCAGGCCTTCAAAGGAGATTTTCACAAGGCTGCACTGTCCAGTGAAAACACTTTGTGTAAAATGAATGAACAGTGTGATACGGCAGTGAGATATTTGATAATTTGATTCGCTAAAAATATTGAATTTCTACAAGATTGATAAATAACAGACACATTTCTACATTTAAAATAGAAATATTTTATTGCCACACATTAATGAAATTTTGGGGGAGGCTGGGTTTCTTATGTAGTCTTAAAGCAATTGCCTCTGTTGTGCTGAAATAGTGCTGAATAGTGCTGTGACTCTTTGTCATTTGTTTCACCCAAATGAAACAGTAAAGACCGATGAGTTGTGGATTGGCTTTAATGACCTCAAGACTGCAATGTTTTTTGAGTGGAGTGACCACTCCAGTGTCCCATTTGTCTCATGGGAGATGAATGAGCCAAGCCACAAATCTGACAATAAAGAAGACTGCGTTTTAATAAGAGGAGAGGTACATTCGCTGCTTCACACACACTTATTTATGATACATACTCACATGATTAGGACTTCCTCAGAACCATCAGTAGTACTGTGAAGATTATAGATTAGCATGTGTAACATTAGGAGGTACAATGGCTCAAGGTTCAAGGTTCAAGGTTCTTTCTTTATTTGTCACATGCATTACACACATGTAATATATTAATGTAGTGAAATGTTCAATCAAATGCATATTTTTTCCAGGAGGGCAAGTGGGCTGATGAAATCTGTCAAAAAAAGTACGGATTCATCTGTAAGAAAGATTCCAATTCAGTTCCATCCACTAATGATACAGTTGTCACAAGTCCTGGCTGCAAGCCTGTAAGTGTTTGGTTTGCCAGTTGTCAGTTTTGTTTGGTATTTTATTTTCTCTCACATTCTTGCAGAAGGACATTGTGTTGTTACTACTGCAATATAAATGAAGCTATAATTAAATGTCTAATTTTTTAATAATAATCATTTTCATTATTAAGGGTTGGATCAGATATGGGTACTACTGCTACTTCGTAGGAACAGAAACTAAAACCTTTGAAGAGGCCAAACAGATGTGTGTGAAAACCGAAGCTTATTTGGTTGACATCACAAGCAGGTCAGCACCACTTGGAAAATGCCAGTTTTGGTCATAAATAATAAATGTAATGTAATTCATAACATTTTAAACCCATGGATGAGTTTTTTTAAGTGGCCCATTCTTTATGTCTGTATCTATTTCTTTTCCTATCAGAGTTGAAAATGCTTTCCTGGTCAGCTTGGTAGGGATGCGACCAGAGAATTACTTCTGGATTGGGCTCTCTAATAACAAGGATCAGCACACCTTTGAGTGGACTAACAGCAGAAGGGTTTTGTACACTCACTTCAATGCTGGAATGCCAGGTAAATGCTAAATATGAAATGTGATTGAGTATCTTGTCAAGAACATTTTTTCAGTACACATTACAAACTTTACAAACCCATTAATACTTGTGTAATCAATGCTACAAAGCTGAACATATATGCAATAACTATCTTCAAACCACAGGAGGGAAACAAGGCTGTGTCGCCATTACCACAGGAATACGTGCTGGATTATGGGATGTACTAAGTTGTACTAATAAGGAAAAATATATCTGTAAAAAGATGGCTGAGGATGTTATCACTACTCCGGCCCCCATAACTACCCCTGCTCCCAACTGCACCAACGAATGGTATCCACTTATGAACAGAGACTTCTGTTTCAAGGTATAGTGGGGATAAGCATTAGCCCATTGCTATGTGGCAATTGTGTGGGTATTTAGAAATGTTTTAATCCTCAATATAAAAAAAATGATCAGAGAAATGCAGAACGAACATCATTGGGGGAAAAAATGTCTAGGGCTGTTTTACCTACATGTCTCAATATGCTGGTTGGCTTCACTAGAACACTTTCTACTGCTCACAATTAATGATTTTCATACTCAGATGTTACCAATTGCTGGCCAATGAAACCCTTTGTTTTTTTCAAGCTATTTAACGTAGAACCCGAACAAAAGAAGACTTGGTTTGAAGCTCTCAACTTCTGCCGGGAACTTGGGGGCGATCTGCTGAGTATCCACACTGCTTTTGATATCCAGCTGACTGACCCTATCTAGTGAGATTGCATTTTTTTTTTTACTTACATGCAAACAAGATCTTACTATTATTATTAACATATTAGAGCAGTGTATATGTTGGAAGGAGAAGGCCATATGTCAATTTTGTTATGGTAAGCACAGTTTAATACAGATTTTCAGTCCACATGCAGCATATAGAATAACGGAAAATACACATAATAATCCAGAAAGACTTTTTTTTTTCTTTTTAAACAAGGTTGCATACTGTTAAATCTTATGAGTGCTTACAAATTCCACTGACATGCTTTCCTTATTTATCAATTTTATCTTTGGTGTATCTGTATAATTAAGCTCATATTTAGACACATTTCGATTGCATTTAAGTCACCTTTAGAGTGTATGTAAAAAAAAAATATTGATTTGCAGCTTTAAAAAAATCAATATTGCGAATAATTATAACATGTAGGCTATAGTAAGTAGAGTAGGATATGTAATAACAATAAAACACATGGAAACCTTGTAAACCTCATGACACTGTAGTTTAGTGTCAGTGTGTAGCTTGTAAATATGAATTAGAATGTGCATACAGTAATTACTTAAAATTACCTACATCTCTGAATTACTGTGCCATTACTCTGCTCCCAGGTCTCTGAGATATTTAGATCAGTTGTTATTGGTTGTTCCACAATCTATGCTGAAGGCTAAGGGGACAGTACCTTTGCAGTGGCTGTGCCAAGACTGTGGAACAACCTCCTATTGGACATCTGTAACAGTTTTTAAATTGAGACTAAAAACACTTATACTTATTTCATATCCCCATCACGAGAATTGCCCAGGCTCTAGCTTGCTGGAGAGGCAAGTTCTTTCTAACAAAAGGGCTCAGGAGTAGTATAGAGAGATATTTATCACAGATGCTTCCCTTACAGTCTGGTGAACAGTGTGGTTCCACATGAGCACAAGGGGCATGTGGCCCCCCAGTGTAAGATTAGAACACATCAGCCAAGTGGAATTGAGGCCGGTCCATCTGTTCATTTTTTATCTGCTCAGAGATGTTGGCACATATTTTTTGCTGAGGTCATAATTTTGTTTAATAAAGCAGAATTCTTGAACCACTTCTGAACCAGGTCTGTGTTCACATTTGGGCCAGATATTAAAAATAATATTTGGACCTGGATCAGTTTTCTATATCTAACAATACACTGTTAACCTTTAACTGTTCTAAATATGTTCCTAAAATGTGGTATTGGGCCATTGTTCAAAAAGACACCAGGGTAGCTCTGCCGTTTGACCATAATCCAGTACAGTGTTAAGAAGGTGCAAACATTATGTACATATTTATATTTGCAGCACCCGTGGAGCATGGATTGGTTACAGTATCCAGGATCCCTCTATTGGTTATGTATGGAGCGATGGATCCACTGTAAGTATTGTTTGCTTTTTAATCTGCAACCCTTAACTGAAACTTAAAATTGATCAAAGAGTATAGGCTTGTATGGACTATCCGTTTAGCTTCGATTTTGTCTTTCATTCAGACATCGTATGAAAACTGGCAAGATGATGAACCAAATAATTACAACAATGTGGAAAACTGTGCTGAAATGACTTTATGGTGGTGGAGTAGAGGAGGAGCATGGAATGACCTGCACTGTGAAGACAAAAAGGACTGGTTTTGTGAGATTCGAAGAGGTAAAGAGACCCTTAAAAGTTACAAAAAACACCAAAAGATTTTTTTCTTAAACTATAGCATACTCTCTTGAACTATAGCAAACACTGTGCAGTTAGAACATAACAAGCCACACCATATTATATGATTAGATTGCACTGATCCATTTATATCAATGATTTCAAGTCACAGATTTCTCAGGCTGTTAGAGGACAGGATTGGCTACGGTAACTTGGCAGTGCTGTAACTTGTCAGTTTCTGCTGGGGCTATAAGCAGACAAGAATGCATTTATTTAAAGACTACTGTATACAGAGAAGTCTCAGATAAACTGTGTAAAGCCAATGTTGTACCCTTTTATGCAAAATAGTACATAACATAGGCTTTTGACAGCACAGGATGCAAAATAGGGCACAACACCAGACTTATGCACAGGCTACCCTGGGCTGGGGCCCCCAAATTAATAAAAAGATACTGTATGAAGAAATATTTAGGTTTTCAGAAATATTACCACTGGTATGTTTCCATTCCAATACTTCATTAAAATAGCTTGTGTTTATTGGGTTAGGTTTTAGACAATGGGAGGAAAGCGAGTGCAGCCATGTGCTTTTAATATTAACTAGCCTATTGTCATAATGTCAGATAACACAAAATATAACAGTGAAAGAAAAAAAAAAACAGATGGATTTTACTGAGGTGGATTTTTCATAAACTTACAAATCCTGATGACATAACATAAAAGGTAAGGGCCGTCTTTATATTTTATTTTAGGGATTTCATTTGGACTACTTTATCATGCCTTTTGTTAAGGGCCACATCGCTGTCTGTTAACAATCCATATTAGAGTGTGCTATGTGGCAATGTAGAGGTTTGATTCTGCTAAGATGGTGACATTGTGTCTCTTTTACTGCAGTAAAGTTACTTTCCTATCACACATTTATGTATTTCTGGTTAATAGTGCAAAAACAGCATGATAAACAGTGGGAGCTGGTGGTGTTTAAAAAAGGGGAAGCACAGCTGTCTGTCTGCAGAAAAGACCAGCAGTACATGTGCTTGGTCACAGCATTACCAGTCAACCATTCAACTTCAAAGTACAGAGAGAGCTGAAATAATCTGTTTTTGCTCCATGACTTCTGAATTAAATCAGTCTTGCTACAGGTCTGCACATCTGTCTAATTCTAAATAAAATCATCAAAACACTGTTCCAAAATCAGGTCAACAATATTAGCAGCGTCTGCCATGATGCCAAAAAGCCAAGCTAGCTAAGCTAGCTAATTTAAACATTAACTTGCATAAAGAAGCACTGCACTGAAACTCAAGAAATGAATGCAAATCAAATGGAATGGAGATTAACAGAAATGAAACTGACTTTAATTAATGTCTTGTTTTGTTTGTTACTTTCAAAGATATATAATATTGGTATATTATTTTATTCAGTTTTCAAAAATTCTTTTGTGCAGTGTTTTAGTTTTTGTTAATCATAATAAAATATGACTGTAATTCAGTAGAGAAATGTATGCTCTGTTTTCCTCTAGGAGTTACACCAAATGAAGTGGAAATTACAACTCAAAGTAAATCTTCTACAAATTCTGCAATGTGTTTTACATTTTAATTTTTGTATCACCTACTGTATGATTACTGAAAAGATTTTTCTGAGAAATTTCTGTTTTCTGTCTACATTTGCAGCATATAATAAAACAGATGATGGCTGGATTATATTCAATGATAATCAGTATTATATCAGGGAATATGCTTATGTCTCTATGGAAGAAGCAAGATGGTTCTGTAAGCAAAGACATGGTGATCTTGTTGTCATCAATGATGAGAAAGAACGAATATTTCTGTGGCATCAGGTAATTTTGCTAATAGAGAGCTGCATCATGTCATGGCCATATCTGTAAATTTGTTATTGTGTAACTTCTGTTTTGCACTGTTTTGTGGTTTCTATGTCTTCATTGCATATTATTTTCTTTTTAGGGAAAAGCACATAGTGATTTTTATATTGGCATGATAGTTGATCTGGATAAGTCTTTCACGTAAGTTATAAATCCAGTGACATTAAGGCACATTAAATACATTTCTAAAACAAAAATAAATTATTCACTAGATGTATGCACTACTAGGTGGATGGATGGGTCTCCAGTTGTATTCGAGGCATGGCAAAAAAACCAGCCCTCTTTTCTGAACAATGAAGAGCGTTGTGTAAAGACGACTTATTCTCAAGGTAAGAGAATCATCTAAAATCATAAATAAAAGGTGCATATAATTATGCTATAAAGCATCAAAGGTTACTTACCACTGTAATGCTAGTCATCAGGATGATTATCAGGATGTGTGTGTATAAGTATGTGGACATCTGACCATCAAATGCTATAGCATTAAGAATTCTCCTTTACTGGATGTAAGGGGCCCAAACTTGTTCCAACATGATAATATCTCTGTGCACAAAGTGAGGTCCATGGTATGATTTGCCAAGTTTGTCGTGGAAGAACTCACAGTTCTCAAGTGCTGACCTCAACCCCACGGAACACTTTTGGGATGAATTGGAATGCTGACTTCCCCCACAGCCACGCTCTAAAATCTAGTGGAAAGCCTTTCCAGAAGAGTGGAGGTTATTATAACAGAAAGGGGGACTAAATCTGGAATGGGATGTTCAAAAAGCACATATGGGAGTGATTGGTCAGGTGTTCACAAACTTTTGGTCATATACAGTCAGGTCCAGAAGTATTTGGACAATGACAGAGTTTTTGTGATTTTGCCTTTATATACCACCACAATGGATTTGAAATAA
>CM075006.1:19849691-19865839 GCA_037576675.1 Pangasius sanitwongsei | reverse complement strand
GTTTGCTATAAAGTAAAAAAGCTGGGTGAACATCCTCTAAGTGTGGCGATTCCATAATTTTTGCCAGGGGTTGTATTATTATAGTGATTAATACCACAATGAGAATGCAGCATTTGTGAGGCAAACTTTATTGTGACATAACATTTTGAATTTGGGTTGAAGACATTTCTGAAAATATTTTAGGATCTTGTCTTTAAATGATTTTGACACTGATGAGAGCATGATATAAACTATTCTAGAAGCTGAATTTCACCTCTCAGTGCATGCCACATTTCCCTGCATGATGAGCACTGCTTACATGTTGTTTTGTTTTGAGTTTACATCATGTGCTTTTGTTTCTGTCCTGTCTCCACCCCTGTCCTGTCTTTGGTTGATTACTCTAATGTTTTCACCTGTTCCTTGTCTGCTTGTTCTTTGACTCTTGCTATGGATCATGACAATGTTTCTTGGATTCACCCTAATAAATACCACACTCTTTTTATGCACTTGCCTCCTGCCTTCACTACCTGCACGTTACACCTAATCAGCAACAGTGCACTGAGCCAAGACAATGTGGGTGACACTGACAGTTTAGAGTTCTCTAGTCTGCATTAATCATCGATGTCCAACTAAAACACTCTGGATATTTTTGGACATGCCCCACAAGAGGAAATAGGAAGTTTTGTATGAGGAAAATAGGAAATACAGTAGATAAAATATTAAACATTCTGAAGTCCATAAAATAGGAAAAGTAAAAAGTCAAAAAATGAAATTGGAAAAGAAACAATAAGAGTAATTTATTTATAATGTTAATTTTATTTTATTGACTGTTTGAGGAAATAATAAAAGGTGTTTCTATTAACTCACTCTGCAAACATTTTTGTGTTAAATTATATTTTTTGAGTCACTAGATTATTAATAACTACTGTCATATTGGGGTTTCCATAGTGTCAAGCCCATAGTCTATTACCTATAGTAACATGTTTCCTTAACGTTCTGAGCTTTAATAGACTGCAAGGCTAAGAAAATCTGCTAAAGCTTGGTGAGCTCAAGTTTTGCCTTCTTTACCTTTTTATGATGCTCCTTTTTTCATTCTTCTTTTTTTTTGTTGTAAACCTGTAGGAATGACAATCTTTTGTGTGTGTATGTACAGCCTTTTTAACCTTACTGATGGATGGTGATAACACCGACGATTTATGGATTGGCTTCAGTAACTTGGCAAAAAGAGGATTTAAATGGACAGATGGGAGTGCCGTCAGTTATACAGGCTGGGCCAAAGGACAACCATCAAGAACAGAATATATGGTTGGATGATAAATTCATTTTCTTTTTCAAATAGCAAAATCTTTACACTGTTCTGCTTAAAACTTTGCTTATGCACTTTTTTACACACTTGACGTCCATTAGCACAGTAGTCCATGTCAAAATTACACCCTCAAATTTCAGAAAGATTTTTTAAGGGTACTGATTCATATAGTGATGTATCACAAGGCCGTTCCTGGTAATCACATTTGGTTACATGACTGCTGCCACACAGCATATTTTTGTTTTTTGATAGGTAACCCAGAAAGTGTGTTAATTTACAGCTGTCTGTGCAGTTTTATTAAAATGAAATGGCTGTGATTGGTGGGATGTTGGCCATAGATTTCACATATATGTAGCACAATGGGCCCTTCCATGTTTTGCTGCTTGAAGTAGCTTTTGTGGGGTTTAACTTTAAAAACACATCAGTGTCGCTTACCAATGCGTTAAATTTCTAAATTTCTAAACATTTTACATTACATTACATTATATCTTTGTGTATTTATGTATGTATGTATGTGTGTATATATATATATATATATATATATATATATATATAGAAAGTTAATGTAGGCAATATACCAAAGCCAGCCATTTTTGGAATATTATAATAATTTTATGGAACACTGATGTTAAAGTAACTGACTTCAGCTGTTACGTGCTAGCTATTATCATGTTTAATACTAAAGTATTACTTTCATACACATCAAAGTGTTTTGCATAACTATGTTTGAAGTGACCATAATGAAAAGAGTTAAAAGGATATTAATGTAAAACTAATAAATGTATTTAAATCCAACTTTAAATTTCAACACAAAGCAGTAGGTCAGAATCTCACCAGGGTGAGTCATGTAAGCAGTAGACTTCACTCCACTCCTGAACACTCAGGGGTGGACAACTCACTAGCCCCAGTGCTTGTGAAAAGCAGGCTACTCATTTTTTATTTGTAGTTGCCTGGCATACAGGTAGGTTCAACAACCAGAGAAAGAAAATAAATCCTTCTTGCTATTGACTTTTGCAAAACAAAAGTTTTAATTTGGTATGTATGTTTAAAAATAATATACTAATATGAGAAACCTCGATGCTGCTGCTTGTTCTGAATCCCACTGCCTGCTGCACTACACATCGGTCATGATCAGGCTGACAGTAGAATGAACCTAGGTGTCAAATTTAGTGTTAATTAATGCTTTTAATTAGCACTATTAATTAGTGCTTACACAATGGACATGGATATACTGTATCTTCTCTCATTCGCATCAGTTCATCTGCAATTCACTTGTGCAGGTCAGTGGTGATGATAAACCAACTGAATATGACTAATTACAGTTCCAGCAAATCAGAATTAACTTAGAAGTAATAGAGTCTTAAATTCATGTGGGGGAAAGAACTTCCTCCAACAAAAGAAAGAAAGGATGCAGTATTGTATCTAACAGTATTGTAGTATAATGTACAGTACTGTGCACAAACTTTATGTTACAGAAAAGTGTTTTGTATTTCAGCAAAGAAAGTAACATATTACATAATACACCACTTTTTGGACAAAAAAAAAAAAACATAAAGAAGGCAACAGAAGCAAGTGTGATAGTCAGAGGATCTAGAAGAACTGTAGCAGATTAACTAAGATGCTCAGGAATACGAGCCAGCTTATAAAACTACTCAAAGTGTACCTGAGACTACTGATGATATTTTTAAAAAGCAGAGGGTTGTCACACCAAATACTTTGTTTAAATTATTACTGTTTATTGCTGTTTATAGTATATTTTATGTAGAAACATCTAATTGCCTTATTTTTGAAGGCATCTTTGCTTTACAACATTTCTTTGCATGTGCCTAACACTAATCCCGTTTCTGTTTTTCTTACAGGCGGAGTGGGAAAATGAGGTATTTATTCATTTATTTACTTACTTACGTACATATATGAATCATGACATTTATTCTTCTAGCCAGTTTTTTTTTTTTTTTTTTTTACCCCTTTTTTAGGAACCAAGTTGTATTGCAATGAGAGCCATGGGAAGACTTGAGCTGGGCAAGTGGGTAACAAAAGGCTGTAATGATACCAGTGGATTTATTTGCAGTCGTGCTATTGGTAAATATACAAAACCATTTTAGGAGCATTTAAAACCCTTTTTTGTTGTCAGCACTCTTCCTTAATGAACAGCAGATAATACCTTTCTTTAAACTCTAAGTTCTAAGTCTTTTTGTTTCTGTTCAGATCACTTTATTGAACCAAGCCCGACAAAGACACCCACAACTTTCATCAAGCTTGGAAATGATTCTTACATGGTCTTGCAAAAAAACTTGACCTGGAATGAAGCAAAGCATGAGTGTGAGTTAGAGGGCGCACATCTGGCTAGTATTCGGGACTTGCATGCTCAGTCTTACACTGAGCTGCAGACAGCGAAACTTGGACAGCCCTTGTGGATTGGCCTTAACAGCAAAGAGGTATGAAAATGAAAATGAAATATTGAAGAGGAGAATGAAGGACATACAGTATCAGTCTTTTCTGGCAGTGTTCTGTAAATACATCAAAAAGAAAAAGAAATATGTTTATTATATTATTGTGTGCAGACAGATGGATACTTTTTGTGGATTGATAACTGGCAGCTGAATATGGAGAGTTGGGGCAACGATGAACCAAAGAGGGACCACCCCTGTGTTTATGTGGATGTGGATGGAAAATGGAAAACTGCCTACTGCAATCAAACGTCCTACAGCATTTGTAAGAAATCACCAGGTGAGCTATACTCAACAAGTAGAACATGAATTACTGACATTAATTTATTAATGCAGTCCATACTGTCTTTTTTCCCCCAACTCATAGCAGTGTGCAGAAATATATGACACAGTCTTGATGATTGCAGATGGTTGATTGCATTCTCTTTATTTTCTTCACAGACATTGCTCCAACTCTACCAGTGCAGTACTCTGGTGTGTGCCCTGACATAACTGAATCTGACCCGAAGATGATATGGCTGCCTTATAGAGGACATTGCTATGCATTTGTGACTGAAAGTGTGTCATGGAGCAGAGCCTCTCTGCTCTGTTTGTCAAGAGGTGAGAAAAGATTATATATATATATAAGATTTTATATATAAATATATACATATTTGTCCACAATAAGATTATATTTTCCACCAGGTGCCAGTCTTGTCAGCATTGAAGATACAAACGAGGCCAAGTTTATAGAGAATTACATCAGTTTTCTAGGGAATGATCATGGCAAGTTCTCAATAGGCCTTTTTAAGACACATGCAGGTAAAAATACTGCTGCTCACCTAAATACACTTAGTGGCAGGAATTTATATAAGCTTATTTATAAATTTAGTGTGTGAAAGATTTTTTTTAGTGAAACATTAATATAAACTGTCAAGAGGACTTTTACAATTACATGTTTCATCCTGATTATTAATTACATTACAAATTGTATTCTGCTGACTGGATTGCACATTTGTTTCTCATTGTATGCTTAAGGCATTGACCCTGCCGGTTTTGTGTTTGTGTTTGAACCACTCAGAACACTGGCTGTGGCTGGACAAAACTGTCGTGGATTACACTAATTGGGAAAAATCTACAGACTATGATGGTTATAAACATGACTGCGCATTTATCTCCACCACAACTAAACAATGGGGAAAACAACACTGCTTATATGATTATGCATCATTCATCTGCAAAACAGCCAAGGGTAATTTAAGTCAGAGCTGTGTGTTGCATGTAAAATGTTGTCCAAAATGAATCATTGTATCATAAACATTTCTATTGCTTTTAAGGACTTCAGATTACTTCAATTTCACATTTTCTTAAGCAAGGCCTTCAGCATAATGGTACTCTAATGAAAGGTTACATATGGAACTGTGATTCTAGGACTATGAATGGGGGACCGTCAAGACAATTTTCTTTAGAACTGGTACACTAGTATTATTGTTTGCTCATTTAATTGCTGACTACAAATAGCAAAATCATACGCTGTGACCATGACCCCCCACTATAACACTGACCTCTCATATCAACCAGAGTTGATATGGAGCTGGAGCTGGAGTCCTCCAGCAGGTCGTCTATTCAGTCACAGAATCACACTTTCTGGACTGTTTTCTTCACGACTAGCGGAGGCAGTATCAAAGGTATCTTTATAGAGCACCTCGCCAGACAATAATAGGCAGCACTCATAAATAGTGCTGATGCCACTGCGAATGAGAATCACTCTGTTCATACTGTTTATAGTGCTGAAACTGTTCTTTCTTGAGGACTAGAATCACTTACAGATCTGATTTGATTGAAATGATAATAATCACTGAAGGTGCTGATACTGTACTCTATTGAGGATGAGCAGGGGCGGTTCATGTCTTTCAAAGATTAAAAAACAATTTAAGGTTTCATTTTTTGGCATCCACATTATCAATGTGGTTAACAAATGTTTTAAAGAGTATTATTTAGGAATTTTATGAAACTGAGTGCAACAGCACCACCAGTGGCTGTGAAAAAAAACACACAGAATGATATGAAGTGAAGTTGTGGGGTAACAGTAACAAGCACTCTAGATTCCCACAGCCAATCAATGACAGTCATGTCACGTGATTACACAGAGTGACACTTGTTTTACTTGTTTTAAGTTCCATGTAGGCAATAATCTTTCAGCCTAATTCAGTGGCGTTTTCACCCCAGTTGTGGGTGTAATGAACATGAATGAAGTGGATTATTATTTATTATCTATCATAATTTTTTTTTTGCTGAATGTGTTTGGAGTTGATAGACTGAGTACACATTATTTAATCAAATTACAAATTATACAAAAGGACAGAAAGCAAAAAAGTCTGCTTAGCAGTAGCAGAGGGGGCCTCCTTTGTTGGTAACTTGGCATACTGTGTCAGTTGGTGTAGCCTCAAATGTTCACACAGATTTCATGTCATCAATTTTTTGTACTGGAGTTATCCAGCCACATACCCAGCAAACTGGCTGGTTAATAAAATCTGGCTCACCTTTATCATTTGGGTTGAAGGGAAAATAATGCCAAATTGGCAAAGTTGTGTTCTTTTTATTCACTAAAACACTTTTCATCTTGTCTTCTTACTAAGTACTGCCACTTGGTAATAAACAGAAGATTTGTGTTTTAGAATAGGACTGGGCTATGCGTGGCACTTTATGGACAAGAAGTGCAGTTGGCATAGGTCAAAGCCCAATTTAGGAATGGCCGTATCTGGCTAGAATAGTATTGAAATTCATGGAAGCAACTTGCCTTCTCAGCTACAGTACCAGTGATCTACCTCACCCCACTGCAATGTTTCCAATTGCTTGGAGTGTTGGGCCTGCAGTTATGGGCATTATCTTTTTAAGAGTTGTGAGCTACTGTGCCCCATATTAGGGATACAACCCACTTTTGACATAGCATCATAAGCTTTGTGAAACAGCTCAGCTCATTTATATTCAGCTGCATGCTCTCTGCTGAATTTACATGTAGGGCTTTATCAGGCTATAGCACTAATGTGTGCATTGATGCCCATGTTTCTTGTATGCACTCACTTGTTTCAAGTCACAGCTTCAGTGTGCTTTTGAGTGTGCATAAGGGCTATTATATAAATAAATTTGATAGCTCTTAGGATAGCCCACTCAGGTGACTATACCATGAAATGATTCAGGCATTTGATCAAGTTGTTAATGTTGTTATTCAAGTTTAGAGAATGGGTTCACAGATGTTCTTGCAACAACTGTGTTGTCATATTTGGTACTGAATAGCAGCATCCTGGTTGCCACTTTGAACATTGTTCAGGTACTGAAATACATGACTGTCAGTGAATTCAAGCAATCTATTCATGGGATATTTTGGATTAATGTAGGGGTGACAAGGTGATGATTTTGCTATTTGTACTTGGCAAGAAAACAGTAATAGTCCACTAGTACCACCGACAAGGAAACCACCCCAGTGATTTGGAATTAGAAATAGGGAAGAAGAAACACAAGTCTAAGGCATAGTTCTTTTAGTAATGCTATTTTAAATGCTATCATTTAATAACGTCACAATTACTTCTGCTATACAGAGGATTTTCTAGGCATTGGAAATGTAAATAAATTCATGATTGACCTGAACACATTTTTCCTTTTTCTATTTTTACTGCAGTTGCAAAGCCAACCACTTCTCCAATAATTAATCCTACAGGTAATAACCCAGCTAATACAATACCTCTAATAAATACTTTTTTTTTTATGGAAACAAATCATTTACTGGAAATACAAAAATCCCTTAAATATGTCTTTAATCAAAATACTTAATATGTGCTCGATTTCTTGGTTTAACTGCTATGAATAATATCTCATTTAATGTCACCATTCATTACTATTATTGCACAAAGATGCTACCTGCATTTTTAATTTAGTTATAATGCTGCATTTTATATCTTAATGTTGCATATTCTGATTTCTTTTGGTAGATGAGGCTGTAACACATAGGAACCTTGCTGGTGTGGCTGTGGTTGTGGTGCTTGCAGTGCTGTTTGTGGTAGCGGGATTGGCTTACATCTACCACAGAAGGACCATCGGCCAGGTTGCCGCACCTTCATATGCGAACCCAATGTATTACAGTACAGAATCCCCCTTGCCAGAGGACAAAGATACCAAAACATTAGTTGACCACATGGAAATTAATGAATAAGTTTCATGAATATGCTTTTTAAATTGGTCCTTTCTTATATTAATCATTTTATTCTTTATATAAACAAGAATGTTGACTAAATGCTTCCACATTTGGGGTGTTAAGTAAGTGGTTTTGGAAATTATATCAGTGCTTTGGGGCACAAATGTTTTATCAGAAACTGTAAACTGGTGTTTCACTTACTAACTAGAATTGCTTTGCTGCTCAAATACTTGTTTGTTTTAAGTTAAATAAAAAAAGTGTCAAAGATTTAGTCTGCATGTAAGTTCAAATGTTTACCCTGCACTTTATAAAGCATGATTTTTTTTTTTTTTTACTATTAATGTACTTTTTATTTAGCTGGTGAAGCAGTTTTGCTGCGTTCTTTTATGTACCACTGAACATGTAGAATTACATTTTTAAAATTAAAACATTTTAATTTAAAAGAATGCTAAAAACATTTTCTGAAAAATGCTCAAAAGTCTGGCATAGACAGTGCTGAATATTTTAAATTCAAAACTTTTAAACGATATAAAATCAGAAACCAGTCAATAGTCTAAAACACAATTTGCCGCACATTAACTCTAATTTTAAAAATGCAATTAGACTATTAATTTATATGCAGATGCATTATCAGAAAAATAAAAAAATAAATTATACAATTAAAATACATAATACACCAATCAGCCATAACATTAAAACCACTGACAAGTGAAGTGAATAACATTGATTATATCATTACACTGGCTCCTGTCAAGGGGTAAAATGTAATAGACAGCAAGTGAACAGTCAGTTCTCGAAGTTGATGTGTTGGAAGCAGGAAGAATGGGAAAGCGTAAGCATCTGAGACTATGACAAAGGCCAAATTGTGATGGCTAGACAACTGGGTCAGAGCATCTTCAAAATGGCAGATCTTGTAGGGTGTTCCCGGTATGCAGTGGTTAGTACCTACCAAAAGTGTTCCAAGGAAGGACAACTGGAGAACCCTTCAAATTCCCCAGATCTCAATCTGATCAATCATCTGTGGGATGTGCTGGACAAACAAGTTCAATCCATGGAGGCCCCACCTCACAACTTACAGGATTTAAAGGATCTGCTGCTATATAGAAAATAGCTGTAAATTTCTCATATTAATTCTATAATAACAATATTAGTATTTTTAATCTTTTTTCACTGAACACCAGAGGGTTATGTGAGCAATATGAGAAACAGTCATTGGTTGACTTTATTTACTGAGTGTACAGACCACCAACTTTTACTCTGTGATGTTTAAAATATATTTGACGATGACTAATTCTAAATTGTATAAAGACATTAAAATAAGTCCTATTTCAACCCTCCTAACCACCAAAGGCAGTGAATACTTTCTTGTTTTTTTTGTGTGTGTGTGTGTGTGTGTGTGTGTGTGTGTGTGTGTGTGCGTGTGTGTGTGTGTGTGTGTGCATGCTGAGATGAAGTGACCAAGTGATATAGTATTGAATATAATTACCATTGTTATCTGGCCATCAATTCCCTGGAACATTCTCCTTCTGCCACACTGCATGTGAATACAAGTGATATTGTGATAAATATTTATATAAATGTGTGGTAGCCTGAGAAAACCGGTCAGATATCACTATTGCTAAATTCTGGCAATCAGCTAAAAAGACTTTTTAAAAAAATATCAAGTTTTGGCTAATTTCCTCCTACTTATATCATAGTTTGACATCTCTAGTTAAGATGTATATTTCACCAAAATGGCATTGAAATATTTTTTCTGCAAAGATCATGTTGAGCCAACAAAATGGTAAAAGCAGTCTGCATAAAGAAGTCTAAAACCTTGCTAGCTAAGTGTGACTTCCTCACACAGGGAACGTCATGCTTCAGTCACATTGCTGGATAGCTACATGCCATATCAAAATGGACATAAGCTTATTCAGTTAGTTTCTAATCAGATACTGGCTGTCAGAATGTCTGTGATGCTCCTATGCTGCAGTCAGAATGGAAAGCATCATCCTAAACTTTACTTTTTAATGGTAAGGTTGAGATCTGCATTAAAAAAAAAAAAAAAATCAGTAAGAACGTCTCCAGGTTACGTATGTAACCATGGTTCCCCGAGGGAACGAGACGCTGCGTCGAAACGCTATGGGCGGTGGACCGGCAGGGGACAGCTGAACTAGCTGCTCTGGAGACCTCCGAAGAGGTAGCGAGCCTCCAAGTACCGCTATGTTCCCGGGCGGAAACTGAGAGAAGCGCTCGCCGGAGACCACTGCGCCCTGAAGCACCATGGGTGGCAGGGTTGGCAGATCGATCTCCTGAGTCTAGCTCTTTCAGCAGATCGGCTTGGTAGGCCTGCAACACCGCCACGGTGTGCAGGCAAGTGCCAGCCTGGCCTGCTGCCTTGTACCCCTTGCCGGCCAGCGCTGAGGTGGTCCGCAGCGGCTTGGAGGGCCATGCCGGAGCCTTTAGGGACAATGCCATGCCAGGGGACAGATAGCTAGCCAGCGTCTGTTCAACCCGGGGCATCGCCCTGTAACCATGCTCACTCGGCCCCGCCACATTAGCATAATGACTGGAGGCGGGACTGAAGATACAGGCCGAGAAAGGCCTCCCCCACGACCTCGACACCTCGGTGTGGAGGTCGGGAAAGAAAGGTAGGCTCCGGCGTGGAGGTGGCGGCTCTTCAAGGAGAGCCTTCCGGGAGCGAAGCACACGCAGCGGCAAACGCACGCAATGCGGGCTCCGCTCCCAAGCAGACAACGCACAGACCGCGTGTATCCCCACCCGTAATATAGCGCGGGCCAGGAGAAACACACCGCCTAAAATGCTCTCGCTTCATATTTCGTCTTTTCGCGAGCTTTAGGCGAAAGGAAAAGCCAAAGGACCAACACACAGAACGCGCGCTGAATTGGGGAAAAAAAAAAAAAAAAGCTGCAGCTCTATCCACCACACGTGCTTTTAAGTTTCCTGGTCGCTACGTCATCCCGCCCGTGACGTCTCGCCCATCCATTGGACTGATTACACATGTGATTCAGAGCGTGCTCACGCTGAAGGCGTTCCCATGGCGTTTCGACGCAGCTCGAGTTCTTGAAGGGGGACGAATGTTTCATGATCAGCAAAATACTAATTTTTGAACATTTTTAATTTCTGGCTCATTGCAACTTGGGCCATTTAGTTGACTAGGACAGGCCACTTTGTGAAATAAGTTTAAGCATAGGTATTTTGGAGGTTCCTACTATGGAAAATAGTATTGCATCTAACTTGTTTGCCTCAGAGGCTAGAAGTATCAATATCCAAAGGCGATTGCTTTAAAATTACATGGGAAGCCTGGCCTCTCCTAAAATTTCATTTAAATGCAGCAATGAAATGTTTCTATGTTAAATGTAGAAATGTGCCTATATTATTATTATTATTATTATTATTATTATTATTACCTATTGGTAGGTAATAATTTCACTATTTCAACAAATTAGATGATCAAATATCTGACTGTGATATCAGACTCAAATGACATGTACCATCAATGCTAACCTATGACAGATTTAAGTACATAGTGTTTTTAATCGGAGCAAAGGTTAACATTCATTGGACAACAGGCTTTAAATATGTCATTTTATGTTCCGCCAGGACACACAGCTTCACTGGGAGTTAGTGAGTGAATGGGTGGGTTGGTTTTGCATAGAAAAAAAAATTGCAATTTTTATTGGACAGTGCGCTCTTCGTCCCACTTGGATACATGACTTCCGTGTACTACTAAGTGCGTGCTACTATTTTTTAAAAAAATAAATAAATTTTTGTTAGACAACAGTAAAATTGTTTATCCAATTGTTTGAGTGGGACATCTGAATAAATTTTGAATAATCATGTCTAAGTAAGTGGTGCAGCAGGTAGCGTTGCTGAGCTTTCCTTTGAGCTACACAGTATCCAGTGTACGCTTAAATACATTTTGTCAGTATTCCATCTAAACAACTTTCCTAATTATCAATGGTAGAAGAGGATAATAAAGCATGACAGTGAACTGTAGAATGTGAAAAATTAAGGGTGATAAGTAAGCAAACCATTCTAGCAAGTTTAATATGATAAATAGGATATTACAGCACATACTAATTTCTATTCTTTATCAATTCAAATCTACCAAGGCATTAATGAGGTATACACAAATGCATAGAAATTATCACAAATTTATGCATAGAGTAATTCTCTAGGCCTGAAAACAAGAACAGTGCTTCAAGTTGTGTCAGAAATGTTGTACAATTTGAGATGAATTACAAAACTGGGATGACTGTAAAAACAATGAAATAAACCAGATTGCACTATTGGAGTTTATGTTACTACATCAAAAGGAAAAAGGGGCACACACTGGTATGTGAAAACACAATCATATTTCATTTGCCATAACTGCTAACTATTTTTTACCAATGCTACAGACAAAGCTGTGTGCTAACATACTGTCATAGGCTAATGTTCATGTTAAGTTTGTGTTAAGATCACCTTTATTAGATTTTGAGAATGGCCTATTATAATTTGAGAATAAAAAAATCAACCATATTAAGGCAAAGAAAAAATAAACAACTTTTGTAATCTGTGTCAGGGGAGTAAAGGTTATGCCCTGGGACAATATTGAAAGTATGCAAATAGTTCAGTCATTATAAGAAATCAATATTAGTGCAAACTCTTCTAATATAATCAGAGGAATTCCAGGGCAAAATTCAGAGCTACTGTACTAGTTCTTGTTTCTGATTCTTTCCAATATTGTAAAATAAATATCCAGAAAAATACAGTAATGGTTAAAACACATACAACAGTAGTTGGTAAAAAAAAAAAAAGTGCAATATTATGATGCATGCATACAGAATTTGAGAAGTATGCAATGGCACCATATTTATTGAAATGATCAGAAAATGTACTTTCAGAACAGGTAACTGCTATATGATCAGCCTCTGAAAGCATGAGGGAATGACTGAATGAAAGACTAAAGGTGAAAGAATGAAAGACATGTAAGTGAGAAGTGAAAGAGAACACAAACAAAGTGCATATTGTAATGCCAATAGCTGTACTGTGCCAAAAGTCCCACCAATATCCTCTGAGCCACTATTTATGTGCAAGTTTATTTAATTTAGATTCAAGCTAGCATGATTAGCCTACCAGTAAAAAGTTGTTGGTTAGCATGTCAGGCGTTTACTGAATTAGTGATAGAACAATTGATAATAATCCATTGATTATTTTTCCAGCATTTAAAGAATTAAAAAAATATCAACAGAATGTATATACATACATATGTGTGTATGTACATATTCTGTTGATTTTTTTAAAAATTATTTTAATGCTGGAAAATTGAGCTGTGGCACATGTACCAAGTCATAATTTATTAATTTGGTAACAAATTTGGAAAATTACTTTTCATTATTTTGTCTTTTCTTTAAGTGTCAGAAGTGGGTTTCAACAGTCTGATAATTAGATCATTGAGAAGCCGGATTGTGGAAAATAAATACAAGAATCCACAAAAAAGTGCTTTATCAAAATATAGGTAGAGAAAAAGGTTACCTCAGAGGTTTCTTAAGGCAGATTGCAGAAGCAAACGCTAGTCTAATTTTGTTATGTCACATTTGTTTTATGAGACTACACTCCTATTAGATGGGGGAAACAGCATATTTCTGTAAAATGGCTTAAATGGAATTTAAGTGGGAAGTTTGTAGACACCTGACCATCACACCCATATGTGCTTTTTGAACATCCCATTCCAGATTTAGTCCCCCTTTGCTGTTATAACAACTGCCATTCTTTGGGGAAGACTTTTCTCTAGATTCTGCAAAGTGGCTGTGGGGATTTGCCCATTCAGCCACAAAAGCATTATTAAGGCTGGGCACAGATGTCAGCTGAGGAGGCCTGGCACGCAGTAGGTATTCCAGTTCATCCGACACAATCGTGTTTAGTGTGGTTGAAGTCAGAGCTCTGTACAGGCCCCTTGAGTTCTTCTGCATCAGCCTTGACAAACCATGTCTTCATGAAACTTGCTTTGTGCACAGGGGCATTGTCACGCTGGAACGAGTTTGGACCTCTTAATTCCAGTGAAGGGAAATCATAATGTTACACCATACAAAGACATCCTAGACTATTGTGTGCTTCCAACTTTGTGCCAGCAGTTTAGGGAAGGATCACATGTGGGTGTGATGGTCAGGTGTCCACATACTTTTGGCCATATAGTGTAGATATAACTGAAAAGACACTTTGTTCTTGACTGATTGTTCTTGCAAAGCACTGTTCTTAGCAGTATTTAATGTTAAACCATTCTGGTAAGGAAATTAAATAGATTGCCATGTAAAATATTTAGATTAATTAGCTGTAATAAATGTTTTAAAAAATACCAGTACATTTTAAAAAATAATTAGGTAACCTGCATTTGCAACTATATTCTAAGCATATACAGTAGTTTTACATTGTGCGTGCTCTTGGTGAGACCTTTGAACAGTGCAAGTATTGGCATTACATCTACATTTCACATAGCAGCATCAGCACACTGCAAATCCACATCAGTCAGTAATGAATGTACATATCTCTGCTCCAGTTTCCAGCCTCATCATGTCTGTCGTTGTCCCTCTCCTTGTTCCTATCTCTGTCTCGCTCACGGCCACGATAGTGGTATTGGTGTTCAAGGTTGTAGTGCTGTTCATGTTCAGATGATTCATATTGGTGTAAAGGCAGTGTTTGTTCATGAAGAGAGCGCAGCATCTGTTCATTAGATGGGCGTAGCTGTCTCTGATGACTATGCTGCTTGTTGCGCTGATTGTGCTTCAGCTTATAGTCCTGTCCATAGTCATTGGGAATGTCCGTGGTCTTGCGGTGATGATGGTGGTGATGGTGGTGATGGTTTTGGTCTTTTTGGATTGTAATCTGGTTTGGGTGTGCCTCGGTTTGGTCCAATCCTTCTTCGTCTAGCAGTAGACGATGGCTCTGAGGCTCTGAGTTCTTACTGGCCAAATTATCTACGTCCATGTTTTGTAAGTGGGTAGGGTGGTGGTTGTGCTGTTCGGTGTGGTCTGTGCTGGTGCGGTGGTGATGGTGATGGTGGTGATGACGGTTGTGGTGGCTATGTTGGGGTCTCTTTGGCTCGCTCTTCAGGAGCCGCTCCTCCTCAGCTGCCTCTTCCTCCCTCACGTATTCTTTTTCATCCTCTTTCTGCTCCTCATTCTGGGGATGCTCCAGTTGGTTCTCCAGAGATACCTTCCTCTTAGAAGCCACTGTCCTCTTGCTTTTGAATTCGTCCTAATATCAAAGAATAATGACAGTAAATTAATACTCCAACAGAGTGTTCTATCTAGAGTTATTCAAGATTGTTTTATCAAAATTAGCTTGAAACAAAAATAAACAACTGTCTGTCCAAGCAAGTTGTTGACCTTCTTAGCTCATAGAGATTCCTTTTTATTTCATATTATTTATTTAACAAGTTCAACTTTCCCAAATCAAGCAACAGTCTCTTCATTATATATATGCAGAGGGCTTATTCTGAGCACTCCAATGATACATTTTCTGATATGTTGTTGAAAGGTAGATAAATATCATTGGACATGAATCGGTTGATAGGCTGGTTGATGACATTTCTAAATTGGACTATCCAAAAAAGCTAATTAGGATTCATAGCATTCATAAGCAGTATATGATGATTTAGACATGTGCAGGTCTGAAGCATATTTTAAAGTCTTCTCTGAGCATCCATTTAGATGGTGGAGGCATGTCATCCCATCATGCAGTTAATATACAGTATGTATTTGTTATTTATTTATTGTCATATGTAGCACGTTACAGAAAAGCGATCAGATCATTTTAAAACAGATACTTCTAAGATGATTTAAGACGCTTCTTACTGAAGAGTGTCCTGGTCTGGAAAGCTGACAGGAGCGGGCTATAGGCATATCAATCTGGCATACAAATTTAAAGCCATTCATCCATTATCTTGTATTTATTTATTTGGTCAGGTTTACGCATACAAATAAAAAAAGTATATTCTGGGTGGTTTAAAATGTGTTATTGTCTTTAATATTGGGGAAGAGGAAACTCTATGTAGCACTATTCAAACTAGGTTAATCTACTGTTGTTTAACAGAACATCCGAATAAAGACTAAGACTACTTCCTATGACACCAACATTTATACTCGCACTTACAGTCAGGTCCATAAATATTGGGACATCGCCACAATTCTAACATTTTTGGCTCTATACACCACCACAATGGATTTCAAATGAAACGAACAAGATGTGCTTTAACTGC
>CM075006.1:19838082-19849591 GCA_037576675.1 Pangasius sanitwongsei | reverse complement strand
CATTGTGGTGGTGTATAGAGCCAAAAATGTTAGAATTGTGTCGATGTCCCAATATTTATGGACCTGACTGTATAATCTATTTAAATCCAGCATACGCCATATCACTCACCAGGGTTTCTTCTACCTCATATCTGTCTTCTTTAAATAGTTTTAGTTGGTGGAAAGAAAAAGAGTTACAAATGACAGCACACATAATGGTAAAAGTGTTCTTCTCAACCACTGTACTAGACTAAAAAATGGAACAGAAAATTGAATTGACTCTCCACTGCCATTTTGCATGCATGTTTACCTTAGCAGGTGTGGGGGTGCTGGGGAGTGTGCTCTCTGTGGGCACCAGTGCAG
Organism: Pangasius sanitwongsei; assembly: GCA_037576675.1. Classification (NCBI taxonomy): domain Eukaryota; kingdom Metazoa; phylum Chordata; class Actinopteri; order Siluriformes; family Pangasiidae; genus Pangasius; species Pangasius sanitwongsei. The sequence continues at coordinate 19,849,249 of CM075006.1, read as the reverse complement.
GTTTGGCTACCTCCATCTCTGGGGGGTGAGTGGCTCTCCAGTAAGACTCCAGGTAGTCAGCTATGTGCTCACAGGCATCTGACAGCTGGTTTTCATCTAAGATGACATCAAAGAGCTCCTAAAGGATGAAGAAGCAATGAGAAATGTGCGAGTGAGAATGAAACTTGTAGGAATCCATTTAATATCTATCCGCTGCTTCTGCAGCATAGGTACCTTACTGAAAAAAGATAGAAAAGCCATTGAAACACGTATAATGTAACCCTAAGCGCAGTTGCTAAAATGCACCAGTAAACATTTAAAATACACGATTATATAATGCAAAGTCAAAATTAAATTATACTAAAATGAAACATGAGTACATTTTGCCTTCATTTTATATTTTAATTTATTAGTTGTTCATAGCAAAACAAAGAAAAGCAAATCTCTGCCACTCTAAATCCCATGAAGACATTTAAAAATAGCAATGGCTTAATTATCCCATCAAGCTAGTCTCTGATTAAGCCCTCAGGCAAAGTGACATGCAAGAAAACATGAGAAATGTAAAAAAAAAAAAAAAAAAAAAAAAGGAGGACATGCCACTTGTCTTTCTAAATGCAGTTTTTAATTTGTCAAGAAATGTCAAAGACTTAGCAAGTCGTCTGTAATTTTAATATAACATACAGGTAAAGATGTGCTTTTTTGTTTGTTTTGTTTAGCAAAAATAGCAGAATATATAGTAAGGCTCAACCAATATGAACATTTTGTTACCATACAATTTAAAGCAGTTAAAAACTCCAATAACATCACCCAATAAACAAGTAAAGACATGCAATAGCCCAAAAATGGGACCTAGACTTGCGGCTAGGCAGTTTGTGCAACTTGCCATATGAGACAATAGAATTAATTTCAATTAAGACAGCTTTTTGCTGGACATCGCTGACCGCTTGTTTGTGTGCTTTGGGGCGCACCATAATGGGGTTATAAGAGGAGCGGTGACAATAAGAAGAGTGTCATTGGCAGACATTTGTAAAGCAACATTGAGTTCATTATCGACCTTTGCCACTTTTTACAGACTAAATGTTGTGTCTTTACACTCCATAAGGCTCAGTAACTCACATTCCCAATCAGGAACAGTATCAGACCCTGATGAATTCTCATCCTCAGTAGAAAACAACAAAGACTACACTATATGGCCAAAAGTATGCAGACACCTGACCATCACACCCATATATCGGCCTTCCCCAAACTGTTGCCCAAAGTAGGAAGCACACAATTGTATAGGATGTCTTTGTATGCTGTAGCATGTAGCATGTAGCATTTCTGTTCGCTGGAACTAAGGGGCCCAAACATGTTCTAGAATGACAATGCCCCTGTGCACAAAGCAAGGTTCATAAAGACATAGTTTGCCAAGGCTAGAGTGGAAGAACTCAAGTGGCCTGTACAGAGTCCTGACCTCATCCCCCCTAAACACCTTTGGGATGAATTGGAATGCTGACTGTGTGCCAGACCTCCTCACCCAACATCAGTGTCTGACCTCACTAATGTTCTTGTGGTCAAATGGGCAAATCCCCACAGCCACGTTCCAAAATGGGTGTGATTGGTCAGGTATCCACATATTTTCAGCCACATACTGTAATTAGCTTGAGGCTCATGCCCAATAGAGTACAGTAATTGTTACATTGAATGAGTCTCATCCACAACCAAGATCGGTATGAGCACTTGAGTCATTTTCTCCTTCAATAGAAGGCATCGTCAATAGTGTACAGAACTAGTAGATTTATCATCATCAATAGAGAACAGTATCCATACTCCAGTGATTCTTATTCTGAAATAAGATGCTATAATTTAAGTAAAAAAAAATTCTGTATATATCACTTCTAATACAAGACCAGGGGTCTAGTCCTACAATAAAATAAGTATGAAGGCAAACTTACATTGGGACACTGGGCAAGTTTATCTGCAGCCACCATCTGAACATTGAGGTGTTTGGTCTGGGACTTTCCCCTGCTCTTTATCAACCTGGCAAGAACCTGAAGCATCAGAGAAAAGAAATATAAAGAAAAAATGAACAAGAAATGGGAGGCAGAAAATTGAGATATTTTACCTCATATTCTCTCAGTGCTGTAAAAGTTTTCAGTTAGTGGACTGTGGTCTATTACAGTAGTTTTGTGACTGAAGTAACTGTAACTCTTGTTCTGTTTCACCCCTCAGAAGCACCAGAGGCAGTGAGAATATCCTGAACACTGAGACCTGCAATAAAGCCTGAAAGTGCTGTATGACAGAATTTGCAAGTAAAAAAAAAAAAACACTGTCATATACATGTTAAACCATATGTATAAAATATGGATTTATCTGCTTAGCGACTGGAGCAACAGGTAATCTGTCTTCCTACCAATAAAGCTGCCAATAGCCTCCTCTCATCTATTCTGCCCTGATGAGTGTGAGTGTATTTTTTATACATTATGAGCACTTTCTACCTTGGTATCACTATGCACTTTGTTCAGATTCTGCAAAATTAACCTCATCGCTTCCAGTGGTATGAGTGTGGCAGGCATCTCCAAACACCTTTCCAGTTATTCTTAATATGTGTCAGTTCACGATAACATTGTGAGATACATTATCTAGGCAGTTCTCACTGGCCCTGGAGGTTAGAAGTGGTGAAATAGAACACTAGTTGAATGTGTAACTGTGGTTCTATGAACCTCACGTAAACGCCAGGGTTACCTGTCATTCAGAACCAGCACCAACCTGGTTAGAACCCTTGGAGAATGTTCCAGGAAAAGATGGTTGTGTGACAGCTGCATTTTATTACAAATACAGTGTGATACATCACTTTGTGACTTTGTTGCAGGTCTTAGTATCCAAGTGATTCCTGGCAGTTATCTGGATTCCACAGAACCACAGTTACAAACCTACAGTAACTAGAATTACTCTGTGACTGTGAATTTAAACCTTGGGAGCGGAGATCTTGACATAGACAAGAATTGGGGCCAGGGAGGTCTTGCTGAGTTGGAGCGGGTGGTTTATAGTGTCTGCATCCAGAACCACCAGCTGCAGGCTACGCGCAAGCTCAAAGATCCTCTCAATCTCCCCTTGGATCTGAGCTACAGGCACACATAGAGATGCTTTATTTTAAACCAGCATACCCTAGTTAAAGAGTATTTATGCAAAGTTTTTAACACCCCCTTCTTTGCAAACCAAGAAAATGAGCATGATGTGTTCCCTTGAAACACAATAGCCTTAAGGTTATCTTAACTGTCACAGACTTTATTCAAAGAAACAAAAACCAATAGTTTATCCATTACCAGATTGTAGATCCTATCTGTATTTATTTTAACACATCATAATTAGTCATAAAGATGACTCATAATTTGATTACTATGTGATATTATTATTATATTAATACAAACAGGAATGTCATACTACTGTGTAATATTAATGCAGAAAAAACACTGAGCCACAATATACATAATATAAGATACTTTATGTAATAAAATTATTCTGCATTTTATGCATTTTACAAAAAAAAAAAAAAGAAAAGCCATGATATACTTTATATTTTCGTAAATCCATCAAAAATGGATTTAGTAAAATATAATTTTTTTTATTAGAAAGTTTTAAATAGAATGCTTTTATTCATTTTTGTTGTGGAAAAATGTAAGCCACAGCCTACAACACAGCCTCCAATTCAACAAGCTACATATATAATGGTACTAGTTTTTTGATTATTATAGCATTTTTTGATTACTACTAGTGATCATGCTAAAACCAAACAGGAATAGGTTTAGGAGCAATACATACCAGCGGCATCTGAAGGCAATGTGTGGAACAGAATGGAAAGAACCCATTTAGATTCACCTATATAATGTTCGTACTTCACAACTGTCCTCACCTCACAGTAAAATAAATATGTGCTTTCTACTGTTTAGTAATTAAAAGGATTCTATGTAATCTCAAAGCACATACTGTAAACCTCTGTAGCTGTGATGTAAAAATGAGATAGTACTAGTAAAAGTAAAGTTACAGAAATAAATGAAATAATTACAGTAATAAAATTACAGTAATAAAATGAAATGACTGTGTTTCTTTGACAGTCCTTCTTGATACTCTAATAACTGGTTTAGTCAGTACACTGGGTATAGTTTGGTATCTTACCAAGGCTAGAGCGTGTGTTGGAGCGATCCATTATAGCATGTTTGCTGGGGTTGTTTAGGATTGACCGCTTAGCAAGAGCAATGTCTGCCATCACTCTAGTGATGGTTATTCTATCAAAGGAAAAAAGAGATGTTTCCCACCATATAGATGTAATACACAACTAGATAGCCCTTTTTTTTTTAAAGCTGCATTAAATAAACAGATGACAATAGAATAACTAAATACCTGATAAAACTTTGACACTAAGACAATAAAAGAACAACAAAATAATTAAAATAATTATTCTACCAACCTGAAGTAACTACATACCTTCCTTCAAATCTGTGTTTTAAAAAATCAAAGAGGGCCTTCTGCATCATGTCTGTAACCTGCAAAAGACACAGCAGATTTGTTTATTTTTTGTTAATCACCACATAATCTGTTCATGTTAAATCCTGAGAAAGTAGAGTGCAAAATGCAGGTTGTACAGCAGAGGGTGCAGTAACCCCTGTTAATAAAACAACCCTTGCGCAACATACTTTATCATGAAAAAAGTACATCTAATTCTTCCAAACTGCATTTATTATGGCTTGCTTGGGTTTGAAGTGATTGCCAGTGATTTCAGCTGATGTGTCCAAAAGGAGTGAGTTAAGGTGACTAGATTTAAGGGGCTTCATCAGTTCAGAATGCATGGATACAATTTCGAAATGGTGGATAACGTCTGCTAGACATCTCATAATAACCTGAATGCCTAAAAACATAGACATGTTCAGCCACGAATGTCATAAAAAAGGACCAAAAGGCAGGTCCTAACAAAAGGTCTGACAGTAGAAGAGGTTCAGTCACCTCGTAACCTTTGAGTGAAGGCCCCATCAGCACGACAGGACGCATGGAAGGCACAACGTCATATGCTGCCAGTTGTTCCCCCTGCCAAAGTCATTTAAAAGTGTTTTAGATGTTATGGCTTAAGCTATAAGTGCAGTTATTTATATGACAGTTCATTGATTGACAGGCAGAGTGAAACTAATGGTTGGCACAAGGGAGGCACATCAATAACAACACAACAGTTTGAGGAGATGGGAATTAGCTTTGTTAATTCTGGAAAATACAGTAGTTCACTCTGGAGGTACAGTATCTGAGCCGCATACTTACTGATTTCTTCTTCACTTGCTGAACTGTAGTGTAAGATTTAGAGAAGATAGATTACATTTAGCGCAATCATGAAAAAATAATAATAATATAACACATTTAGTCACTTCTTAAAATTAGTACAGTTTAATGGAATTAGTCTTGTTATACATTTTGCTAGACAGAATCTGGCATATTCATGGATGCTCTAACCTAATTAGAATGCTAATAAATAAAGGAGGAGGGTAAAACTCTGCAGGCATTCAGCAAGTTAACCTTGCCTCCTGATTCATCTGAGCTCACCTGTTGGAGGAGTGACTTTCTTCGAGTTCATATCATCTTTGGCAGAGCTTGCTGCTTTGCTGAGGTGACAAGCAGGTAAAATGATCATTTAGTATGTCTAAAATTGTTACAATGCTATGCAAAAGGTTTTCAGCAGCTGAAAACATAAAAGGTGCTTGACACATGTGGATAGGTTGCTGGGTAAGGAATGAGTGATATACTTGGCTAGAGCTTTGGCGGCCTTCCTGGCTTGCACCTCTCTCCGAATGAGAATAGTCTCCAGATTGACTGGGCTGGGGATGAAACCCACTTCCCCACCTTCTTTCACCAGCCTCCCAATCCACCAGTCATTATTGAATTTCTGTAAAACAGTAAGACAAACATGCAACGTAATCACTTAATAATTTTTAGGTTGCTAAAATGTAGGTGGTTTACGGGGCAGTGTCTATTGCTCCTTCACCTCTTTGACATGTAGGAAGTCTTTAGCCTCAAAGGCAACTCCATGTCCTGGGATAGGAACATTGTCATCATCGGCAGGGGTGTAGGTGTAGTTTGTGCGTACAGCAAACGCAACAGGTTTAGTCTGCCAATGAGAAACAGGCAAGACATTTGAAATGGTATACAGTATGTTACATAATATGTAACATATAATTCAGTAGTAATTAATTTATTTTTTATATATTAATATTAAAAAAACATTAAATTAATATAATTTTTTAAATTTAAATTAAAATGTAAATAAATTATACGTGAGAATGATTAAGAAATGTAAATGTCTTATGAATTGTGAGAACTGGCAGAGGTGGGTGGCATAAATAGGCATGAGGGGCTAATACTCTCATGTGTTTCAAAGATAAAAAAGACATTAAATTATTTGCTGTTAACAAATTTCCTGGACTATTTTTGACTTATGTGGAACCAAGCACAACAAACACCACCAATAGTTGTAAGAAAAACACACAGAACGGTATAAAGAAGTGAGGCTGGGGCTGATCTCTTTCTAGACCAGACTGTAGATTCATGCAGCCTATCAGTGACAGTCAGCGATTGAAAAGAAATGGGTGTCTTTTAGCAAACGTAAGCCCAAGACAGTAGCCTTACTCATGCTATAGCGGGTTTGTTGTTCAGCAGTACATGTAGCTGCTGAAGTATCCTCAGCCTGTGCTTTGCACACGTCCTCCTTCATGTCCCATTGCATCACAGGGCCAATATGCTGCCTTCTGGAAAGACTCCAACTCCAACACAAATCCAACTTCCAACAATTTCAATTTCAGCTATAGAGGCAGAGGGCTGCAGTGAGCACCAGAGAACCTGTCGATTTCCAATCTGCTCCTTTGCCAATGCCTTGACATGTTGGAGGTCAAGGAGTTGACAGGGTTAAATCATTACTCTTTACCTGCTTGTTTTCTCTGTCTCTTCCATCCTTCTGCATCCAACTACACCCCTTCTGGCCCTGCTTCTCATGTACTCAGCCACACTTAAAAATCATAATCGAACACTTTTGATTGACAATTATCTATACATTAAATCCCCATAAGCTAGCATAGTCACCAGCTGCCCCTCAAGCAAAGGATGGTGCTGCTGGGCCTTCTTGGATAGGCAGGTGGTGCTGAGAGTCCAGGAGAGGTCTGCCCATCCTCCTCTCTAACCCCATAACCAGCACCCCATATCACATTTCCCTCATCATACTTTCCCATCCCTTACTCCTTCTCCTCACTTACACCCTTCTCTCCTCTCTCGCTCTCCAAACAGAGTACACCAGCCAAGCCATAATAGCCAGGGGAAGGCCTGGGTAGGTATGCTGGTGCTGCAGGGAGCTGAGCTATTTCCAGATTTATTGCCCCGTTATAGAAGCAGGGGTATTCAAGAGGACCCATCCTCTAATCATAGCAACCAATGGGCAGAATTTTCAGGGGCTGTTAAGGGACATGTCTGTCGGTAGGCCCTGCACTAACAAGAGCATTTCCATGGACATTGGCCCAGAACAGAAGGAGTCAAGGAGTGGGAAGTTGAACATGAAACCCCACCTCGATACCTTTCAGAATCTTGTCAATGGTCTATTAGTCCAGCTGGGGGTTGCAGTCACTGATTAAAGATATTGTGGCTCATTGTTATCTCATAACTGGATATTTACATCAGGGTAAGACACTGAACTCTCTTATGGCCCACTTCTATTGGCAAGGCATTGATGCGATGTACACAGGTGGAATTTCTGTAAATTAACCCCCAGCCACCAAAAAGCCAAAAATGCCATTGTATGACCCCAATTAAGGCCCCCTCCATAAGAATTGGGCCATTGGATAGAAATGCACAAGAGGACTTCTTTTAGTGTTTAGTATTAGTTCTAGCAGTGCCTATATCTGAGCATGTAGTGTTGCAGAGACACTCTCCCTAATAATCTACAGAGCTGGAATCCCAAAAGAGATTCAAGCAGATCAAGACATGACTTTCATCACACACTCTGCAAACTGTTCTAATTATTGGGCAATTTGCATCAGTGTTTACCATCCCCAGAAGGATAGACTGGTTGAGTGATTTAATTAGTCCCGCAAAAATATGACTCATGTTCACAAGGATGCTAGGAACTGGGTTAATTGGCTAGAACCTGTTGTTTGCAGTAGGAGAATATAACAGGACCTACTCATTACATCTGACATCAATATAGATAACATAACTCACAGAAGTCAGAAGTGACTAAATACTTAAAAATACTTAAAAATCACTGTTTCACTTCATGCTAGATAATGTAGCCCCATTTCAAAGAAGAGTAATTAGGGGTAACCAGCTAGCACCCTGGTATAATGATCACAACATTAAAAAATACTACTCGAAAGTTAAACATAAAAGCCATTAAAATAAACTGGCTTTCTTTTTACTTGAAGATCAGCATATCAGTGGTTAGTGTTTTTTCTACAGTGAATCCTTCGATGGCTTTCAGCTGGAGTTAAGGCTAGAGTAAAAATCATTCCTAAGACATTTAAACCTGTCACAAATTCTCCCTCGGTGCACGGCATGTTTCCCAGCATGGTTGTTGCTGCATGTGCCTTTATATGCGCTTTTGTTTTGGTCACTCGTCCTGTGTTCATCCCTGTCCCATCATTAGTCTGTTCCTTAATGTGTGCACCTGTTCTCACTTCAGCCCTTAATTAGTTTAGTTATTTATATCCTCCTGTTCCTTTGTCTCTATGCGACACTATTGTTAGTGTGTGTTCTAATTCTTATTTCCTATCACTGTGTTTTCTGGTTTTCCAAATTGTGCCTGCCCTTTTGTTTCGATCATGGATCTGTCTCACATGAGATTGCCTTCTTATTTTTTCACCAATGCTATGAACTTTGATGATGACATTTTGAATGCCCTTAATAAATAATCCACTGAGTTTGCAAACTTGCATCCTGCCCCTGACTGGTCATTACATATCACTGCAATTGATTTATAGTTCTGTCTGCTTTTTTCGGCTGTGCATGAAAAGTGTTCTCAAGACAATGCATAAGTAGAAGCAGTACATACATTTGTTGTTGCCTGGTTTGTAAGAAATGTAGTGTACCTTGGCCTTCTCCAGCTGGACCTGAGCATTCTTCTCCTTCTCCTCAGTGGCCCCTGAGTCCAGACGGTCCACCGTACCCTGACAGAAAAAAGCAAAAGAGATGAAGCCAAAATCTTTTTATGCACACAATTCACGGCACAAAGGGCCCTTGCTGTTAACAACCATGCTTGCTGATACTATTCTTTATGTTCAGGTTGGCCATAAAATGCAAAAATACACCAATGACATTAAATACAAAATACAGGAAACATTCTGGTACCCTTCTAAGTGATCATGATGGCATAAAGTGGCATAATTGGAAACAAGTCATGAGTATCAAAAAGTGTGTTCTGTCACACTGCCTACCTATTATTTGATACTGATATCAAATAATGTCAATTTCCTTCTTCCAAATTCCTTCAAGAACCAAAAGTGGGAAGAGCTGTGTAGTTTTCATAATACCATGACTGGATTTCGCTTAGATTTCAGGCCAGTGTTTTACTGGGGAGAAGAACCAGCAGGCTGACATAACTTATACAAATGAGTTTTCTGTTTTCTTTGTCACTTACAATGTACTATGATGTTTCAGTGTTAGTGTCGCAAATGCAAATACTTTTTTATTTTGAATACCAATAGTTCAAAATTCATGACCACATAACCTGCAAGAGGTCAGTGTTACCAATATCAAGTTAATACAGACATCCAAAGGCATTAACAGTAAAACAGGTAGAAGGTCAATGATGATCATGGATAAATTAACCGTAACAGTAAGGGTCCCTAATGTCTTCTTATGCACTCTTTTATGAGTGTTTACTCATATGTGTTAGCACTCTAGGACACAGCAGTTATAATATCAGTTATTGCCTTATATTTATGATGGCAGTATATTTGGCAAATCTAGTATTTAATTAATTTTGTTGGATATTTGATTGATTCTATTAATCGCATAATGCAATGAGGAATCAATGATTGTCATTTCACAAATTAATTCAGATAGAAGTTATGTATGGAATAATTCTAAAAGTATGTTGGTGTCATTGAAGTAGTCTATTTAAGTAGCATGAATTTTTGTAGTGAATTTTGTGTGTACAAATTGGGGAAAATTGGCTTAAACAGAAATAAATTAGCAATGTACTTTACCAGCAACTTAATACACAATATGTCTCATGTATCTTTCCACGGTAGTTTAACTTTTTAGTTATATTAAAACACAGCATAGAAACACAGATGTGGACTGAAAATCATCATGAAAATCACATTCATGATGTGAAAATTTATCCCTGTCTTAATATCAGTTAGTGAGCTGTGATGCACTATATAACCAAAAGTATGTGGATATCTGACCACCATACCCATATGCACTTGTTGAATATCCCATTCCCATCCCAGGCACCGCCCCACGGGAATAGGGATATGCTAGTTCAAGCTATCGTGGTCTGTGGCATTATCCTTCAAGAATCCATTACAAATTTATTGCTGGGAAGAATGTCGGGTATCAGATAAAGGACCTGGATGCAAGTGCAGGTGGTTTATTAAAGAAAACACAATGATTACATTGATGGTACGAATGATTACAGACCATGTGATTTGCAAGGCTACTGGGAAATAGAGCCCTTGTCTGCCATTTTGTTGCTGAAACCAATGCTGTCATGACATCACGTAATAAGTCAAAGTGAAGCAATGCAGATCCCAGACCTAATGACATGATATACAGTCTGTAGTCTGTGTAAGGTAGTGGTGTAACTTTGTCATAGTAGGCCCTTGTGCAAGCATTACATTTGGGTGCTACTCAATGCTGTCTCTCCAAATATAAATAAATAAATAAATATTACCCTTAATATTTCATAAATACTAACCTGGTAGCACTGTTATGGCCAGTATTACAGTATCTTTGTTCAAAGCTATAAAAATCACACTGCAAGCAAATACTGGCACTGTGCAAAGTCTGTTAGGTTACTCAATAATATGATAGCAAATCCAGTTCTTTTAGCAAATAGTGGCCTTTAAATACACTGCTTCAGGGGCTCAAAGGTATTCAGACAGTTGACTGACAAGAAGTTAATTGACCAGGTGAGGTCCATTCCCTCATTACTTCAAGACAAATGAAGCAGATAAAAGGT
>CM075006.1:19817584-19837982 GCA_037576675.1 Pangasius sanitwongsei | reverse complement strand
CATATTTTTGTGGAACCTCTTAAAATAAAGCTGAAAGTCTACACTTCGATCACATCTTGATTGTTTTATTTCAAAATAGGTGGTGGTATAAAGGTGGTGGTATAAAGACAAAATCACAAAAACTCTGTCATTGTCCAAATACTTCCACACCTAATTTTACTTGTGGTCTTAATTAATTTTCTGTAAATTAATTCTATATTAGCATAAGAATAAAGAGGAAAAGATGAGATGATATAGGAGGAGCACAGAAAGGGCAGTTTCCCTCAGTCAAGCAAAGGAGCTTTTTTTTTTTTACTCTTGTTTTCCATAGGCATCTGTTCGCCCAGCATCACATCTCCTGCTACTCAATGTCATGCCAAGCACAGTACAAAACAGTGCTGAATTATTAAACAACACTATAAGCTGCTCAGCCCTTCTAAAAGGCTATGCTTCCATGGCATGGAAACGTCATGTAAATCTGATAACATGGGCAACAGGAAGTCATGCGAAAAAGTTTTGGTTTCTGTTGAATAGCGCCTGAAGTTAATTTTAAAGCCTCACCTTAAATATAGTAGTATATTAAATATATACTACAAAAGCAGACATTTTATTGCTTGCATATTACACACATTGCTTGCATATAAATTATTAAAGTTCATTTCCACCAGTTTCAATAACACTGATTTTCTTCTTGCTCATGTGTGTATGTTGATAAATACCAATCACCCATAAATTACCAAACCACATTCACGGCACAGCTAATTTACATTTAGTGATGTCCACAAAACTTCCAAAATGGCAAAGTTCACAGAGAGCTCAAATGATGGCTAAATGGAGAATGAGAGCCTCCTAAAAGCAGAGTACACTAAATATTCCAGTAATGCAACTCAGATGTCAGCTACCATTACTCTTCCTCTTGTTATATTGCAATATTTCTTTTGTCCTAATTGAATAGCTAATCTCATTTTTCTTCATTTATATGTGAAATTACTCAAATGCAGGAGCTCTTATAGGATACAAACTTTTTCTAACTGGATTTTCATGAACGTCATATTTCATATGTAAATGTGAATAATTTACAAATAAATTTGTTCAGATCCAGTTTGATAAATGACGCCCACTGTTGGCAAAGTATATTTGTTTGATATTTTTGCTTGATTTAACACTTAAAAACTGACTAATGATGGTTAACAAGTCAAAAGAATTTCCCATTATTTCCATAAGTATAAAGTGTATTTGACAGATTTGTGTGCTGGGATATTCTGCTCAGGCTTGACCTTCACACATGAAAAATGCTGCCTGCCTCTAGGAGCTCAGTACATCCTAATGTAAAACACCCCAGTAAACTAATTTAGACTAATTTCCTGCCTGTCCTGAGCACTGGCAGTTTGCCTGCATATACATTTACTCTCTGATCGTGCCAGTGTCAAACGTTAAAATCACTGTTCCAGTTACACATTACAGTACTACTGCTATTCAGTAGTAAATTGTTATTAACTCAGGATTACCTTATTATCTTATTCGAAATGTAATGTCGCTCCATGATGCAGAAAAACTAGTTCATGTTTTGTTATCTCTAGGTTGAACTATTGTAATGCCTTGCTGTCTGGATGTTCAGCTGCACAAGCAAGCTCTAGTTAATCCAGAATGCAGCAGCAGGGCTCCTTACTAGAACTAGAAGGTTTGAAAATATTCCTCCTTATATTATATATAATGACCTATAAAGCCCTGAATGGTCTCATCCCATGATACCTGAGTGACCTTTTGGGCTATTATGATCTGCCACACCTGCTGTGATCAAAAGGTGCAGCTTATTTGTTAGTATTACAATGAGGACTATGGAAAGGGGCAGAGTTTTTTCCTACAAAGCTGCCCCCAGCTGTGGAACTGCCTTCCAGTGAGTGTTTGGGACAATCTAGGCAAAGGTCTAGGCTGAAAACCTATTTGTTAATCAAGCTTTTTTGTTATATAGCTTTTCTCATAGGTAAAGGTCTGGGAGTTCATGGGCATAGAGAGTTTTGGTAAACTGGGATATTTTGATGGTGTCAGCTCCCAACCACCACGCACATTCACTCAGGTTTGTTTATGGTAGAGTAGCAGGACACTTTATGTCCCAAGGTGCCCTGTGGTAACTTCTGACTCTCCCTCTCTCTCTATTAGTTATGCTGTCATAACTAGTCCTGTTGGCCTATCCTGATGTTTAACTTCTACTTGCAGCTTCCTTCTCATGTGAATCACTCACTTCTGCTGAGAATGTTTCTACATGATAGCCTTAAGAGTGCATCACATCCAATGTTCTCGGGATAGGATCAAGATCCACCGCAACCCTGACCAGGATAAAGTGGTTACTACAGAAGAATGACTGGATGAATGAATGAATGAACTTTAAATGACATGCAAATGAGTGGAGTGACAGAAACACCAGACTGAGCTACAATGCTAGATAGATCCTCTATCTCTGCCTTACTGTTCTCAGTCATGATTGCTTCTCTGTAAGGAGATTAAGATCACATAGGTCAGTCCAGGATTTAGTGAGACAGAGGTAGAGACAAATGCAAAATCCTCTGGGTGAAGCAGCCTTACAAGACTGCAAATAGAGGCACGAGTACCATTTCAGAGCAAAAACAGAGAAACCTTTCTATGAAATCTGGCAAAGAATGGTGATTTTTTCCATTCGATTATGAATAAACTTGTTGCTTTGTATAAAACAATAGTGTGTATGTAATTAAAAACCTTTTGATAGACCTTATTATAGCAGAACCAGTATTTTCAGTGACTTTCTGATGTCTTCCAGGGCAACCAAATGTTCTGTTTAGAAATGCAGCTTATTGCTACAGCTGTATTGTTACAGCTGTAACGATGTGGAGCCTGTTTATAAAGACAAATGTACTGAATGGAATTGCATTGTAATATAATTGAGCACTTTATTTTAAAGAAACCGAAGTTTTTTGGGTTTTTTTTGCATTGTTTACTTTAGCCTACAATAATCATGTCCATACTCACCACGTAAGTGCAAAAACTGGTATATCTTTAGTAACTAGCTTGAATAACCTAGGGCTCCAAAATATATAGTTTGTGAAATTACAAACAACGTGCAAAGGTAATTGGAGGCATGTTTGCACAGCAGTTGGCGCTACCCCCTTACAGTTTCATTGTCCCTGGTTTAATCATTAGCTCTGGTTACTGTCTGTATGGAGTTTCTCTCCCTATGTCTGTCTGGGTTTCTTTCAGATTCAAAATATTCCAAAAACATTCTGGTAGGTGGATTGGCTATGCAGAATTGCCCCCTAGGTGTGACTGAGTGTGTGCATGTTGCCCTACGATGGACTGGCATCCAGTGTATTCCTAGATGTATTTCTGCCTAGCGTTCCTGGGATGTGCTCCAGATCCACCACAAGCCTAACCAGGATAACATGGCTACTGAAGATGAATGAATGAATGATATTGTGCAGCCCTAGGAATATGAAATGATATTGTAATGGTTATACAACATCAATATACAATACAATACAATATACAGTACAGTCTCAATCTCAGTTTCATTCGGCAACTAAAAGCAGTGAAGAGGAGATACTCAGGCTCACATGGATTATGGCTGAATGCAACAGATGGCCCTCTCCTCAGATGGCACTTTCAAATATAGCCTAACTCATCACACACACACACACACACACACACGCACAATACTCAAACAGGATACATCTTACCTTTTTCTTGGGTGGCATACTGACTACACCTTGTTTGTTGTGTGTCCTTGCACAGCTACTGCACAAGTGAACTGTTTGCACTCTCACCCATGAAAGTACATGAGATCCCCTTTAATCCATTCCTTTCTAGAACAGATGATCAATTTCTTAAATGTGCATGCTAAAGCAAGACTCGCTTCCTGTGTTTGGTGATCATTGCTTCCTCCTGCTGTATCACAAATGCAAAAAAATAGAAAACAAAAACTGAACAAATGGAGCCTGTGTCCGGCAACACCGAAGGCTTGAGCGCATCACAAACTCTGCCAGAGTGTGTGTGTGTGTGTTTGGGGGGGGGGGGGGGGACTCAGAGGCTTTGAGGGCTTATTTCTCGAGCGTGGCATCTGTTGCTTTCTCCCTGCATCCTTCTATGACCTGAACTCCAGCAATCAACTCTAAGCCTGATTCCCCCAAAGTAAGGTTCTGAAGTTTTGAAACAAATAAAACAAATTATCCCCACATGAGGTGTGAAAATTGTGCCAGTAAAAAGTATTGAGATAAACTGTCATGGAAAATCTACTAATGGGTAAGATTTTCCATGACAGTGTGTTTTGTATCCATCTGAATGTTTAGCAGCTCTTAAGTAAATTTTCACCAAGTCAGCAAAAGAATCTGAAATGTCAGGTCAGTGGAGCTAAAATAAGTGTAAAGGTAACAATCTGGGCTATTCTTAACTGAACTGATAGCATTATGTCACAGTTCCAAAAGTTTCACATCCACAGCAAAACAATCTGTTGCAAAACTGTATTTGGCAATACTAAAATGGCTTGCCAAAGCAGTGCTGTAGCTATGGAAAACATGATTCAGTTGCAAAATGTGTTACAACAACTGTATCAATATGCCAACATTTAATTTTTTTTTTTAAAAGTGTAAAAACAATTCAGGAAACACTATACTTTATCAAACTTCAATCTTTACAAAGGAGCCCAGATCTATCCACATGCCCAAGGACATTTTTATCCCTGCACAGTCCAACCAAATTCAGGCCAAGCTGGATAGCAAACTGTCCAATCTGGCAAGCTGCCCAAACCCCAGGCCTCGACACTGCTGCTCAGGACCAATAGCAGGAGTGTACTGAAGACATAACATTCACAACGGTCTCTCAGACATACACAGAATTCCAGTGGGATAAAATATACACCTGTAAATAACAGGGGTGTAACAATACACTCCAGTTACAATTCGATTCGATTCAGGATGCTAGCTTCACAATTCACAATTCAATTCTCAGAATATTTTGAAAAAAGTTGAATAAAGAAAAAATATGACGCAAAGATTGGGAGGGGGAAAGGGGGAATATGGCGTGGATAATGGCTGTATGCCAGAAATGTGTGTGCACCACCGTGACCACGCAAACCCTGAGAAAAAGAAAAAAAAAGTGTCTCCCTTTTCCAATACCTCAGTTTTTGGGTTAGTTTTGGGTCTTTTGTGTTTTCAACTGTTCGTCGACTGCATGTTACAGGGTTACTCTAAAAAATCACAATATAGTACCTTATAGCATAACTCAAGTGTATTAGCCTCTCAATTTTGTTTTAGGCCATACTGTTATTAATTTTGTCCCGCCCCACCAAAATCTATGGTCATGAGCCTCTGCTAGTAATTACTAAATAGACTACCATGAGTTATTTAGTCAGTCACATACATACACTCCAATGTAAGTTTAATGCCAGGCATGGCTTGTACATATACCATTAAACACATCTCCACTTTTATGATTGTGCCCCTCAACCCCCACCACACACATACACATATCTGTGTGTAAGCCTCTTAGAGCATGGTGTGACAGTGTAAAGCAGTGCTCTATAATACACAGTGGACAGGGCATGGTCATGCACACATCACCTTAAAAATACCAGCCAGAAAAATGGAAATCTACTAGCTTCATGCAGTGCTGTTCATAGAGCCTGGAAATAAATATGCATTATGGGATATACAGAGCGGCAACTACTCTGAGCCCTGGACCAGAACAAAATGTTTTTACAGATTTTTATGATCTACTTTGTTGCACTCATGTTACATAATATATTTAATTGTCTAGAATCCTAGGAGAGCACTTAATTTTCTTGTTCCCCATAATCCCTGCTTGTAACCACATGTTATTTCCCACGAGGTCACTTATTTTATGCCTGTTGAAAACTGAAATGAAAATTTTACCTGTTTTTTTGAATGTTTACTTGAGGTATAACATTTACATTTATTCATTAGATTTCATCCAAAGCAACTCACAGGCAGAGGCGGAATATAATTCAATCAGCTTTAAGAAAATGAATATATTAAATGAATAACACATGCATTGATTGGTATTTTGAATGTAAAGATGGAGTCCCTGTATATAGGAGATACTTAGTAAGGGATCCTGGACCACTGCCCATGCAGAACATTTCGACTTCTTTTATATTCTAAACTAAATCTTTGGATTCTTTTTTTTTAATTTTTTTTTTTAAAAACCTCCCTCACCATCTTTATTCCTGATCTGAGGATTTTACTTTTAAAATCTTTTAAGGTACCACTTATTTTGTCATATTTTTGAGACAATTGTCAACCTCTCAGATCCCCCACCCCACTCCCAGGGGTGGCAATAATTATGAGCCCTACTGTAGGTGTTAAAGGAGCTGACAGTGATGCAACATTAAGTTTCCACCAATTGACCAGAGATAACTGAGATGTAGAGGTGAAGAGAAAAGAGAGCCATAATTAAGCACCACACGCAAGCACACACACGCAAGCACGCACACACACTAAAATGTCAGAGTCTTGCATGACAGCCACTCTCTGAGAAACACCATCCCTAATAAGGAATAGTAGACTGTCATGCCTTGCATGTGCCTACATTGTCTTAACTGAGATACTCACCTAGGACACATTCATATTTATTGTTGGCATATCTGACCGCAGGAGAAATCAGGCCTGCTTAAGAATTTCGTAACTTCATTGTCTTCTTATCTCTTCATATATCTATTCAGCTCCTCTGTCCTGGCTGAGCTCTGTGACAATCAGGTCCAACAGTACCACTGGAGACTCTACACACCCAACATCTGCCAGATCAGTGTCAAGCCAGGGCCACCAAGCAGCAAGAAATTCCTTATTTACCTAGCGTCACATTCTCCTACTGAAGTTTCTCTGCAAACTAAATGCATGGAGAACACTGCATGAGCCTGCACCCATAATATCTGGCTCTGGGAGAAGAGATTTAAGAGAGAGATGGAGAGAGAGATAAACGAGGAGCATAGGCCATGTGTTCTCGGCCAGGTCAAGCATCTCTCTGTGTCTAGGATGAGCATTGCTCTATATAATCCTCTCTAACAGATCAAAACTGGTGCTTTTAAGGTGGCGCCTCAACTTGTTTGGTTACACGGTTTTGCTCTGTTAGTTGCCAGAATTATATACAAGGACTAAGAATACCATTGAGAATTTTTTTTTTTTTGAAAACAGTTGCTTTATATTATTGGCATTTTTAAATGAAATGACACTTTAAAAATGAAATGATGATATATGAACGAGAAGACAAGCATTAAAACTAACATCTAATAGGAGTGTAGTAGCTTATAAAAGTAGCTTATCTACTGCTGATAAAATAACACTTGATCTAGAACATCCTATTGTTTTACATTTTAATTTTTTATATCGTGCTTTAGGGTTTATGCATGCACACAAGACCTAAATTGCGGTTATGAAATCTTAATCTGTGCATAGGATATAAGCTATTTTTTTATGCTTTAATTCCTTATTTTGATTTATTGAATTAATAAAATAATGCCAGTCTTTTTTTGTTCATTCCATGAGCTCTCAACGGTTTTAAAAGATAAACTGACCGAGCACTCATCTGCTATACTTAAACAATAATTTAAGGGTTAGTCACAATTTTATCCTTAAATAAATCTGTCCTATAGATAAGCAAGGTCTCAGATAAAGATGCTGGCTCCTCTGAGTTCCTCTGTGTGGGGAAAAAAAATGACATAGTCTCACTATGCCTGTGTAACTCAACTGTGATTAGATTTGTGGCCCTTAGATTTGTGAAACATTCTCTCTGTCTCCCTTATGTCACACAAACCAAGATCACCAAGTTCACTGGCACATTGCTAGGGTACTATAAGGAAATTATGTGGAGGACCATTCCCAGCCAAAACCGTAAAAGAAGAGGGTGAGCAGGGATTGACAGAGGACTGGTGTAGCACAAATAGAGTGTATGGCACCATGCCAAATAAAACAGCATCACAAGCCTGCTGGAGCTTTTCATTTATATAATATGGCATATTGGAGTGCCAAAAACAGGTCTTAATGTAAGCATGTCCTTCACCTGGTCCTCTGCATAGCCTGTCACACTGGCAAAGAGAGAGAGAAAGAGAGAGAGAGAGAGAGAGAGAGAGAGAGAGAGAGAGAGAGAGAAAGAGCATCACAGCAGAGAAAATCATCCTGCAGTAGACCAGTGGCTAGACAGCCAAACAAACACTTAATATAATTCAACTTCCCTCACTGCCAACAAAAGAGTGAGGGTGGGAAAGGAGAGTGTTGTATGAGGGCCAGTGAACTGAACCTTGAAGTGAGCACAGAAGTCTGTTTTCTTCACTTTTGTCCTTGGTTAATTCACAAGTGTCATCTTAGTTGCTAAGCAGAAGAATTCTGTGTACAAGAATTATAACATGTAGCCATCAATTTCCTGCACCAACTTTTAGCTTAGCCCTACAAGAAATTTGTCTATAAATCGATCAGTGAATGACAAAAGTGTGTTTATTAGAAAAACACCTTGGTTACCTTGTCATATGCACTGCAAAAATGATACCAAGAAATTGACTACAGACAAATTTATGTAATATTTCTTAGTACAAGTTATTATAAAATACTTAAAATACTAATTAATTAATTAAAATACTAATAAAATATTAGTGCTTATATAAACTCTATTTAGACACATTTATAAATATAGTTAATAAGTAACTATGCAGGGACTAAACAGGAATGAATGAATAGTGCTTCTTTACCAATTAACTCACTATTGTTAACTACCAAGAAATACTGTTTAATTACTCAGTAAATAATAAGTTTTCAAGTTATTTGTCATGTGCACAAAATGTCAGGGACAGTTGTACATTGAAATGCTTGTAATTGGTATAGTTCACTAATAACTAAGCAGTAATTACTAAAGTTTACATTTCTCATGCCGAAATACTACCTAATTGTCGCTGTTTAATAATAACTACTGATTAGTTTGAGTATCTCTTGGTGCAGAACCAAAAGTCCAGGGGGTGGAGTTGGATCTGATCCAGCCCCTCCTAAATGGGCAGAGTCTAACCAAAAGTCCAAGGGGTGGAGACAAGGTTGTTAGGTGTGTTATTCTGTATTCTGGAGCATCTTGTGGGTTACAGTTAGGATTATAGGAGTTGGATCCAGTCTAAATCCACCTCCTGGATTTTTTTTTTTTTTTTTTGTAGGTTGATGTACCAAGCACATCATGTGTCTGAGTCTTTTCTCTGAGTTTTGTTCCTGGAGATATTTACTTTTATAAATTTCATACAATTTTACTTTATGTGATTTATGAACAACAATGAAGAGTAATAATGGGAAAATGTATTTAACAGAAAATCACACAATCTTCAACTGTAAAAACATTATGAAATCTGTAAATATTTTATTTCTTATAAATAAACCTGCATAAATAAGTACTGAAAATGGAATTAATGTCCCCAGGGAATTGAAAACAAAAGGGTGGTCTTTGACTTTTGCCCAGTACTGTATCTTCTTCTTTTTGTTCCATTTGCCATAAAACAACTGAGAAACTCATTTTTTTTCAATAACTAAATCTGAGAAGTGTCTATAATCTCCTTTGGATTAAAGAAGGTGAGTGGATGACTGCCTTTTCCACCACTAGGGGCACTATGAATACTTTGTGATGTTTTATGGACTGGTAAATGCCTCTGTATTCCAGGCATCAATGATGTTTTCTGTGACTTGCTGGATAAAGGTGTAATAGTGTACACTAAGAATATACAGATGCTATATGTCTGAGCATATCCAGAATTTTTGCAAGGTTTTGAGATGATTGAGAAGCAACACTAAATACATTTGGGCTGCTAAGAGTTTTAATCCACAACAAGGCATGTGGCATTGTTCTTCTCTAGAATCAACTTTGCTATCTCAACATCCCAGTGTATACAGTCACAAACTGTGTTCGAAAAATGATGAGTCTAACATCATATTACTTGCAATTGAATAGCCAGGTAGAAAGGATTAACCAAGAGCTGGAGAGATTCTTATGAAGCCATGGCCACAACCGACAAACCCAGGGGGCCCAGTTTCATCCATGAATTCATAAATTGAAACATGAATTCCAACCCAAATATAGAGTCTGGTTCAGCTTATCATGATACAAGTTATGTCATAGATTCATTGGACCTTTTAAAATAATTCATGACATCAATCAGGTAACTTTAGTCATCTACAGCTACCCAGGCAATCCAAAATTTCATATTCTTTCTATGATTCTCTGCCTCAAACATTGGTTCCTGGTACTTTGGTGGCAATGGTAGACCCTAAAGCCCCACTGTGCACAAACATATCTGTGAATTTGAAGTGAGAGAGCCTGGCTTGACATTTCATTGAGTCATTTCATTTGACATATTCTAGGTTTTGGTTATCAGTGAGGATAAGGAAGGATGTTCAGATCCTTCAAGCCAGTGTTGCCACTCCTCCTGGACAGCCCCGATCATCAAGAGTTCTTGATTCCCCACATCATAGTTCTATTTGGCAGGACTTCACTTTCTTGATAAAAATACTTTTCTTGAGTAACCATGCAGTTGAGACAATACAGTGCTGATGCCACCACTGTTGCTTTCAGATGCGTTCAATTTGACCATAAATGAGAATGAAGGATCAGGATGGCAGAGAACTGAAGCATTTATTCATTCCTTGAGCTTATGGAAAGTTTGGGTGGTCTTCTACATCAACTTCAGAACATTGGGTTTGCCCTTGAGAAGGCATGTTAGCAGAGCCACAGAGCTGAACCCATAGATAAAGTACCAGTAAAAAATAAATAAATAAATAAATAAAAACCTTTGCAGTTGAATGGCTTCCACATTTAATTGGTCACCTTGAATTAATCTCAATCTCTCATTCATCCAGGATATAACCTAGGAACTTGACTGAGGGAGTGATGAAAGAGACATTTTTCAAGCTTTACAAACAGGTGGTTTTCCAGGAGTTTCTGCAGTACCAGACAAGGAGGACATGATCTTTTTCTGGGGACTAGAAAATTCATATATCATCGATGTACACAATGACAAACTGATTCAGGAATTCTATCAGCACCTTGTTGACAAATGTCTGGAACACAGAAGGGCCATTATGAGCCCATGCAGCATGGCAAGATATTCATAGTGGCCAGACATGGTAATGAATGCCATTTTCCACTCATCACTTTCCCTGATACAAATAAGATTATAATCACTTAAGTCCAACTTTGTAAATATTTTTGCCCCTCTTACCTGTTCTACCAAGGGTCCCAAGGGAAGAGGATATCTGTATGTCACAGTAATGGAATGTAGCCCAGAGCTATGCACTGCTGAAGGCTGCCGCCTTTTTTCTCCACAAAGAAGAAACCTATTGTGGCACCAAGCTGGAGAGAGAGATATATCCTTGTTCTAATGCCTCCCTGATGTACTCCTCCATTGCCTTGGTTTTAGGCCTTGAAAGAGGATATGCTCTGCTTCTAGGAGGAGAGGTGCCAGGTAAGACATCAGTGGCACAATTCCATGGGTAGTGAGGTAGTAGCTTGTTGGCTTTTGCATTACTCAAGACTTCAGTTAGGTCATGGTATGGATCAGGAATATTCACTTGCACTACTCAATCTGTGTAATATGACATGGGAGAGGGAGAGAGACAAGTTTGAAAACAACTAGAACTCCATGAAGTGAGCTCACGTTCTTTCCAGGAAATTGTCGTGTTATATGCCGTTAGCCAGGGAGAGCCCAGAACAATGTGGTTGTGAGGGGATTTGGTGACCATAAATGAAAAATTTTCCAGGTGTAGTGTGCCTATGTACTTCTGGAAGGGAATTGTGCACTGGTTATTTTTTTCCTTTCCTCAATGCTGAGCCATCTATGCTTTTACGGTTTTGGGGCTTTTGTGGAAAACAAGTGGATTATTCAGCATTTCAGCTATTTTTTTCATTCATGAAGTTCCCTGCCGCCCCAGAGTCAATGAGCAAAGGAAAAGAGTTGTATTGTGAACACTGTGATAAATTTACTGGCACAGTTATTCCTCCAATTTCTATCATTGGTATAATATGCTCACTCACCTGGTGATGTCTTGACCCTTTTGGCTGCATATAACCTCAAAAATGTCCTGTTACCATAGAATAGACAGATTCCAGTCATTTTCTTCAGGTGAAAAGTGTATGGTCTTTGAGCTTCGATTTGGTCGTCCATGCAAATGGCTAACTGGATAAACTGACTGAGTGAGAGAAGCATCGTCACAACATGCTCGTTTGGTTTGCAGTATTTCATTAAGACCCTGGTGAAAGAGTGCTTTGAGTGCTGTTTCGTTACATCCATTTTCCACTGCGAGCATGCGAAAGGGCAATGCATAATCTGCAGGTGACTATTTTCTTTGTGTTAAGAACTCCTATTCTCCCAGAACTCCTATTTGAATTTTGAATGTTTGTTGTAGTGTTGTGTGATCAAACATGGTATTGGCCCAGGTAAGCACTTTCCCGGTGAGTAGAGGGAAGACTTGGGGAAGTCTCTGGGGAAAGCACAAGTGGGAACTAGCAAACAGAATTGCACACTGCATAAGAAAACCCTTGCATAAACCAGGAGAGCCATCATATTTTTCCGGTTGAACAAGACACAGGATGAAGCGATTTACTTCCAGATTAGGGACCAGGTTTGGGTTACTCATGCTGTGACCCAGATGTGACCCAGAGTTGTAGTTTACAATGTTGCTGGGCCAGTAGCTGTACCCCTTGATGCTATAGCTGAACAGAGGCCCTCTGGTGGCGTGGTGGTGAACTGTCCCAAACAGACTTTTGGCAGGAAACTGCTTTATTTTGATTGACTCTCGAAATTGAATTATATAAAATTACAGATTTCCTAAATTAAAAGCTAATTTTTACTCTGTAATGGTGATCAAAAATAAATGTTGAAAATATTTTATTTAAAAAAATCAAATAAAAGTACCATGGTTTAATTATACTCAAAAAAGTACTGTTACGGTGAACCATGTACTCAAGTAGTGTAATGAGAGCACATGTAGTTTGTTGCGTTCCACACCTGCTTAAGTATTAATGAAGCACTATTCATTTTTTTTTTCCTGTTTAGTGTTGCTCTACTGTACTATGAACCCAGACAGCACAAACATCTAGCCAATAGACATCTAGCCAACATCAGCACATTGTGCACAAATTGCATCTCAATGCATGCAGGTTGTTTGCTTTCTTTGTTACTGACTAAATAACACCCCTGACTAAATAGCATTCATCAAAAGAAAGCTGCTTTTAAAGAACATGAGCGCAATCTTTTTATCACAGAGTGCAGAGATTTAATAAATCATCATGAAGACAGATAGCTGTCATGTGCAAGTTGACATGATGAATTGAACAACAGTAACAAATGTATTGAGCCACTCAGTAAACTAATATGCTACATAAAACATGCAATACAGATGTTTATTAGGCACATATGGTGTAATGTATAGAGGACACGAGATTCATGCATATTTTCCTTTTTTGTCCATTAAAGGCACATCAGTGGCACCTTATTTTTTCCTAATTATTTTTTATGTGTTTTGTATATTAAACAGATGTTTCTTGAGGAATTTACAGGCCATTTGGCTTTCCATATCACAGACCGCCTGGCACATCTACAAGGGTCCAAACAGACAAAATGATGTGACGAAAAACACACACCCATTAATGTGCCCAGTTTGTCTTCTGCAGTGCCATGCACATCTAAAGTTTTCAAAACTAAATGTACTGTGGTGCAATTATCAGAGCAGAGTGTTTTGAGAACTTGTTGCTGAGGTTCCTAAAAACACTTGCATGAATCATTTTGAGTAGACCATGCAGGTATTTAAAAAAATAGTGAAGCATTGTTAATGTGAGGTGTAGCCCAATTTTTTGATGAGTAGCGCACTGGAGATCCAGTGTACTGAAAAGCACGGAAGAACTTCTGAGTGGATTAAACTTTAGCGGCTAAGGTTGTAGTCTTTATTAATTAAACACAGAGACACAAACTATTTTCAGTGGAATTTAGTGCTTGCAGTGCACAGGAGGAATTAGCCAAACAGGTCACTGATTCTCTTCTGTGTCTTATACTGCAGGTTAGGAGGATGTTGCTGAAACTGACAAAATATGGAACCATATACACTTGTAGCAGTTCTGCTATAGATAGATGGCAGGGGCTCAGCTGGTCAAATCGGGAAGAGTCACGCAGAGAGGAGCACTCTGCCACCCTGAACATCTGGCCCTGTAGGAACAGGTTGGTATTTTTCCATTCACAAAAAACCTTAAAATCTTATTTCAGCCAAATGAACAATGCTTGAATACAACTTTGAAAAATGCAATATTACATTAACAATAGTACTTCTTGATATCTCCAAATCTGCAACATCCGTATGTGTACTTTTCTTCACTCTTAAATTAATTCATTATGATATGATTGCCCTGGTTACCCTGCTGAGGAAACATTTTCTCTGTTTCAACCTCATCTCTCACCAACATAGATCAAATCAAGCACATTTTACTTACATAGGTGGACTGTTCTATCTGCGAGTGTCCCAGACCACAGCAAAGCATCAAGAGCACATCCAGAGGTCAAGATGAGGCAATATCCAAAGCGAGGCACCGGTCACTTCACAGCTCCCATAGAGCTATTAATTTCCCAAAAGGGAGCTCCATTACCATTAGATTTGTCTTGCGAGAGTGTTGTCCATATAGACTCCACTCATATCTACAGCACACAGACAAGAGCCGAGAAACTCCAGCCTACCTCTGGTGGATGAGTTGAACCAACAGATTGAGTGTTACATTCAAAAACAAAGATTCAGATCTTCTCTGGCATGGGATTCCACAGCCACACACTTAGCTGGCTTCAGGTGTGTGTGTGTGTGTGTGTCTCATCCTTGTGATCATCCCTATGATACCTCTGATGTGAGCCTGCTTTATTTATTTATACACACACACACACACACACACACACACCCTACCACTCCTATCATACACACACACCCACACACACACACACGCACACGCGCACACACACACACACACACACACCGGCTCAGAGTTTAAGGACTGATTCACGGCAGCGTAAATGTCATTTTCCCATCTGACTTTCCCTGCGTCAGTCTCTCCCTCCCACTCCAGCCAATGAGAGCAGAGAGCAGTGCCGCGTCTCTGTGAGCGTCTCTGTCTCCAGTCTGTTTAGGCAGAGGCTTGAGCTAACACTCCCTCCCTTTCTTTCGACTTTTTTTGTCAGTCCTTTACCTCAACAACTCCTCACAAATGCTCCTCTCTTTGCCTTATTATCCTCACAGTAATTCCTTTACAACTTCTCATTATTGTCTCTCCCCAGAACCCTCCCTCTCTCCCTCTCTCTCTCTCTCTCTCTGTCTCTTTCCCCAATCAACTGATACCCACATGACTGTATTGTGGTTTGCAGCTACTTACTTTTTTCTCAGTTTTCGCTGTCCATCCATGTTGTTAAACAACATGCCAGAGTAGGTAGTGCATGAGACACGCTGCCTGAATTCAAATGTGGCTCAGCGCTGTACAGTGCTCCCCTCCTCTCCTGTTAGCCAATCAGAACATACACCATACACTCTCTTCTCATCACTCCCATTCTTTTATCTGTATACTGTATCAACATGTCTTTTCTTTCTCTCTGTCCTCTCTCTCTGTTGTTGATTACTCACAAGAAGAACAAGAACATGCATAATTTAATAATACAGCATACACTTAAATTACATAAATTAGAATTACGCCTCTTTTTATACAGCCATAGGAGGCATGTGAATAGTTCCACCCTGCTCAGAGGCTGGTTTATTGGTTCATCTCATATATCAAAGATTGAAATTATTCATCATAGCTACTAGTTAACAACCAAAGGAATGTGACTAGCTGGTGCTGTGGTGTGGTTTTCAATCTTTTTACTCTGATAATACTACTTGTTCTTGCTTAGTATTTTTGTTGACATTCTTTGTAGGGCTGCAACTAATGATTATGTTGAAAATAGAGGGTTTTTTTTTTTCATTTCTATTACTCTGTTAGATGGATTATTTTAAAAATATTTTAAAATATATATTTACAGCATTATAACAATTCATACTGCTACTCCTAACTAGGCTTAATTAATAAACAAGTCACTAATACTTTTGTGATCACAAATTTTTCCTTTTTTAATTGTAAATTATTCCCCCCAGCCTACCCCCCACCACACACACACACACACACTGTCTCATTCAATATTCCAGCATATTTTGTTAGATCCATGACATATAATACCAATTAAATTGATTTGATTTCCAGATTGCAGCATTACCAAATGTGGGATGCATTACAAAAAGTTCAAGAGGGGTGAAGGCACTATAAGAAGTTTTAATTAAATAGAAGAAAGTTGAGAAGAATCTGTCCCTGCCTAGGCAGAAGAGTAGTCCCAGAGAAAGAAATAGTGACCAGGCTGTTAGAACTGTGTTGGTTGTACAGGTTTAAGATGAATGAAGCTTCAGGGTTTTATCTTGTATGTTGATATACATAATGGCCATAAGGATCGACTTTATATGTGTTGGCTGCTCTGACTGAAAATCATCATTTTTCCACATACATTTTCAGTAAGAAATGAGGCACACCAAACGTTATAAATAAACCAGGGGGAGCCATATTTGCTGGTGATCATAAGTGTAGTGTAGTAACACGGTGCAGTAAACTACTGTTCAGAAGAGTCAAGTCATTTTTAGCTTATAGCTTTTAGCTTATAAGCAAATCACTGTTAGAAAATGATTAATTCTTTCATTCATCTTCAGTAACTGCTTCATTCTGGTCAGAATGACTTCAACTGCTTCATTGTCCTATTTGACAATAGAGAAGCAAAT
Organism: Pangasius sanitwongsei; assembly: GCA_037576675.1. NCBI lineage: Eukaryota > Metazoa > Chordata > Actinopteri > Siluriformes > Pangasiidae > Pangasius > Pangasius sanitwongsei. The sequence goes on along the minus strand of CM075006.1, from coordinate 19,821,180 downwards.
AATATAGAAGCTTTAATATACAGTCAGGCCTATTAATATTTGGACAATAACAAAGTTACTGTTATTTTAGCTATCTACCACAGTATATTGGAGTTGAAATTAAGTAATAAGTATGACTTTCAGCTTTAATTTGAAGGTATTTTCGTATATACAAACCAGGTGAACAGTATAGGAATTGCAGCACTTTTTATATCATTATATGATATAAATATACCATATTATTTAATTATTTATTTAACTCCAATATACTGTGGTAGATAGCTAAAATAACAATAACTTTGTCAATGTTCAAATATTTATGGACCCAGCTATAGCTAAAATATTGGTATTGTGCTTCTGAAGATTGTGTTTGGCATGAACATCCATGAAAACAAACACTGCATAAGTAGTGTTTTAAGTTTAATAGCAATAAATCAACCAACTGATATTTCAGTTAAAATAATTTTAAACTTTAAAATAATTGGTATTCTGCAATATTACTTCTGTCACTATGAATTATACCTAGAAACATTAACTTGCTTTACTTACTTAAATATATATATATATGTGTGTGTGTGTGTGTGTGTGTGGACTCGCCTTACTAGTTTGTCTTCTTCTCTGTAGTAATGTGAGTGCTATTAGTAGTTGTTAGTATCCACCCCGTATGTTTCTTTACCCAAAGCAGTCCCCAGTAGCTTCCCCTCACCAGAGGTCTCAGTACATGCTTCCTCCGCTAAACACCTTCAGCTTGGTTAGGAAGTGAAAGTAAACAAAAGTCAGACATGTGAGCAAATTCTTCATGATATAGAGTATCGGAGTCACATAACCAAAGACAATCACCAGGCAGATCCGTAAAACCAGGAAGGGCAGGTCCTGTGCTACCACTCCTAATGAAGCCAGCATTGGATTGTTAGGAGTTACAACCACACGCAGAATGGAGAAAAAGCTTAGGATGTAGATAGGAAAGACCCAGTTTGAGTTGTAGACCTCCTGAACCCCAGCCACTCTGATCATCTCCACTGTGTCCAGCCAGAACACAAATGTCTCCAGGAAGAGCTCATGGCGAGGGTCTCGAACCCAGATGAAGCGAAGAGAGCCTGAGTAAGAGTGGGAGGAGTACAAGTAGGCCATACTGGAAGAACTTGAGATGCCATCCATGTCCGCCCAGTGTCCTGATGGTGATGTGCTCATGCCTTCTGACCTCAGCGCCGAGCCATTTGCATTTCTGTTAGCCTGCAGCTGTGATGACACAGTAGACACCTGCTCCAGGTGAGTCAGAAAAGGGCCAGGAACCTCAAAGTCCAGACTATCTGGTTCATGAGACAAAACCATTTAAAACCTCATTTTCAATTTAATTTATTTAATTTAATTTAAACCCATTAATAGTAATTAAATTAGAAATTAATTAGTAGTTTAAATTTCAAGAGCATACACTTGCTGGGCACTTTAACGGGAACACCTGCTCCTTCATGCAATTATCCAATCAGCCAATTATGTAGCAGCAGCACAGTGCATAAAAACATGCTGATACAGGTCACTTGCTTCAGTTAATGTTCAAATCAAACTTCAGAATGTAGGGAAAAAAGATCTCAATGATTTTGACCATGGAGTGGGTGTTGGTGCTAGTTTGAGTACTTAAGAAACTCTGGAAATTTCCTGGAATTTTCATGCACAACAGTCTACAGAGTTCACACAGAATGGTGGGAACCATTCTTGTTGATGACATAGGTCAGGGGGGAATGGCCAGATGGTTCAAGCTGATAGGAAGGCTGTGGTAACTCAAATATCCACTCTTTATGACTGTGTTGAGCAGAAAAGCCTCTCAGAACATATAACATGCCAAATCTTTAGGTGGATGGGCTACAACAGCCAAAGAAATTAGGCTCTACTCCTGTGAGCCATGAAAAAGAATCTGACACTGAGACAGTGGGCACAGGTTCACAGAAACTGGATATTAAAGATTAAAGATTTAAAAAAAACATTGCTGAGTCTTTTTTCCAATTTTCAACTGTCCAGTTTTGGTGAGCCAGTGCCCACTGTAGCCTCAGATTCACAAAGATCACATTTTCCCCATTCTGATGTTTGATATAACCTTACCTGAAGCTCTTGACATGTATCTGCATGATTCTATGCATTGTGCTGCTGATTAACATGATCAAGTGTTCCTATTAAAGTGGACAGTGAATGTATATTTGTATTGCAATTTAAACTTTTTTTTAGGATATATTGAATTACCTCTCAATTCTAACATGCTATACAATGTTTATACGTTTGTCTAAGTTGATAAATATTTGAAGACTTGTATATTCTTATAATTACAGTATGTCATTTTATTTCAGATCAATAACTTCAGTAATTGATCTGAAATAAGTCACTGACTTAGGCCATACCTTGTCCTCTCAGGTGATGTGGACGAATTCTCTCTACAATGTCCACGCAGATGAGGGCAAAGAGCACCAGTGAGACAGGCAGCTCATTAAAGTGGCCATATAAAATTCCTGTGTCCAACTGAACCTGCCAAGATGTAAACAGGAGTCAGGAGAGCTGTTCAGCTCTACCAGTGAGAAAGTCTGAAAAAAAATGACTGTCAGTATTTAAATAAATAAATAAATAAATAAATGTATCTATTGTACTGCAGGATATAAGGCATATTTCATCATGCTTTTCAGCCATGTACTCATAACACTGAACAATCCTAATCAAAGCTTTCTGTAGGTTGTAATAGAAAACCATTGACATTCCACAGGTCGGCTCAAGTTAATGATAAAACTGCTGGGTTTTTTCCACAACTGTAGAAGAAATACCTTAGTGAAAAAGCATCACACATTTGCCTCAAATTATATTGTTTGGTTTAGGAACACCAACGCTATAGCCTTCACAGTCACCAAATCTCAATCAAATGACTTAATTCTAGTATCAAATAGCTTTACAGCTTTACAGCATCAGCTTTAGAATTTCTTACTATTATTTGGAATATGCCAAAGAGTTTCATAAGATAAATAATTTGTCATCTTAGTGCATTAGGACTTACGGTTATTTTAGGGCTAATTGTATTGTTATTTACATTAGCCTTCTTCTCCCTGGGCAAAGCTAAAGAAGCAGAATTTGGACACCAAACATGACTTATTATGCACATTTAATGTAAGTAAAAAAAAAATCTCTATAAAAAAATTCAAGTAAAAATTTGTTTCACTTGAACACTTTCCTCAAGAGGCTATTTTCATGTGGGTTTCAACACCAACTCACAAACTGTCACATTTGAATTTGAAATCTACCAACAATGAAATGTTGAACAAGATGCTAAGTGGAAGTACTACCTGATCATGATATTACCTTTGAGCTGGCAATGAGAATGACAAAACATGGTAGTGTGCAGAGAAGTGCTTGGGCAAGAGTCACAGGTCTCCTGTGAAAGCACAGATTTCCATGTTAACATTTTCAATTTAATCAAGATACACATTTACAGTGCAGAGGAAACTCCTCGGATATGTAAAGCTATAGGTATTTAATTCTGTGAAAACAGGATTCTCTGTCTGGCAGTCCGATGGACGAGTCTGGGTTTGGCGGTTGCCAGGAGAACGGTACTTGCCTGACTGCATTGTGCCAAGTGTAAAGTT
>CM075006.1:19799309-19817484 GCA_037576675.1 Pangasius sanitwongsei | reverse complement strand
GATTAAGAATGGGATGTCATTAAATTTCATGTGCATGTAAAGGCAGACGTCCCAAAACTTTTGGCAATATAGTGTATCACTAATGGGTTTGGTACTGGTTAGAAGTACCAGCTAAACACCACCAGATTATAGCCTATATTTTATGTTCTGGGCAAAATAGGCCATTTTACATTTTTACTAAAAGCAGAACAAACCAGAAGACGTTTTTTTAGAACATTACTTCATGTACACCATGAAGCGGGTAGCATTCCTACCTCACAGCTCCAGTGTCCCTGGGTTAATTCTGAGCTTGGGTTACTGCCTGTGTGGAGTTTCTCATGTTCTCACTGTGTCTGTATGGGTTTCCTCAAAGTTCTCCCACCTCCCAACAAGATATTGTTAGGTGAACTGCCTATGCTAAATTAAACTTTGGGTGTGAAGGAGTGTATGCACGGTGCTCTGTGATGGACTGGAATCTCATTCAGGGTGTATCCAGGGATAGGCTCTGGATTCACTGTGACCTTGACCAGGATAAAATGGTCACTGAAGATGAATGAATGAATGAATGAAAGGAGATAGTTTTAAGTCATTGTAGCAAAATGAGTAGCAAAATTGGGTAAACATTCAAATTCCTTTTCCTTGTAATATGAACCCGTGTGACATCTCCCATCACTTATTTACAATTATACCTCTGTACGCACGTACTGGCCATCAGGAGGATTCCTAAACATGTAAAGAGATTATCTGTGTATTTCTGCCGAAATTGATTATATTTCTAACATGTGAGATGAAATTAAGATGCACTGAAGGTAGTGAACACATAAGGGTTAATGGTCACTGAGGGTCATTATGTACAAAGGCAACACACACTTACCAGTTAGTAACTTCTTTAAAGAACCCCCTGGACTTCAGGATGAAGTATTTCAGTGGCACCCAGACAAACAAGGACACAGAGGTCACATAGGCTATGGATGCTGCCACCACCAACCAGTAAGCCGTACTGTCGTTGAATTTCACCAAGCTTAGAAGTGACGCAAATCGCTCCAGAACCACAAACACAGGCACACACAGACATGCAAACTCTAACACCTCATACAGGATAAGCTTGACTATCCTTCCAGAAGGCATCCTGACTTGGTGTGTCTTGGTGTGTGAAAATAGTCCAGAAGTAACAGTGATAGCCAAGTCAGGTGCATCCACTACCCCCACTGACACACACTTGTTCACACACACACACACTGAACAACTGACTGCTGCTGTGGACTCTGGACACTGCTACTGCTTACACTGCACTTCCAGTCCTATTCATTTTTATTGTCATAACGATGAAGAAGTCACGCTTTTCTTTTTACAGAGGTCACAGTAAAACAATACTTTGTGTATTTTCAGTTTTGATATGAGCATGAACTTGTGGAGAGGTGGCGGATATGTAAATTTACACTCACTGACCACTTTAACAGGAACGTCTGTACGTGTGCTCATTTATGCAATTATCCAATCAGCCAGTACTGTGGCAGCAGCGCAATGCATAAAGTCATAGAGATACAGGTCAAGAGCTTCAGTTAGTGTTCAAATCAAACATCACAATGAGAAAAACTGTGATCTCACCGACTTTGGCCTTGGCATGGTTGGTGGTACCAGACAGGGCAGTTTGAGTATTTCAGAAATTGATGATCTCCTAGGATTTTCACAAATAGTGCAAACAACAATAAACATGCAGTAATTGGCAATTTTGTGGGCAAAAACATCTTGATGAGAGAGGACAGAGGAGAATGACCAGACTGGTTTATGGTTTATTTTGCTGCTGCCACATGATTGACTGATGAGTAAATTAAATGAATGACCAGGTGTATAGCTGTTCCTAATAAAGTCACCAGGTGCTTGTATATAAACAGCTTTTAAGAATTGCATGCAAACCTGAATCCAATTCTGCTTCAAAAACATATTTCCCTCTAGTGGAAGAAGAAATTATGACAAAAAAGTTAAGTCATAAATATACAATTGTTTTTCCCCCATATTGACCAGTAAAATTCAGGATTTCTAACACTTCACAATCCTTTTCCCCCAAATCATGGCCACAGACTCACCAGAACTGGACAGTTGAAGACCAGGCAATGTTTTTCTAATCTTCGACTGTACAGTTTGGGTGAGTCTGTGCCCATGATAGCCTCAGATTCCTGTTCTTGGAACCTAATGTGGTCTTCTGCTGTTGAACCCCATCCACCTCAAGGTTTGATGTTTTGTGAATGCTGAGATGCTTTTCTGCTCACCATGGTTGTAAAGGGTGATTATATGAGTTACTATATCCTTCCTGGCAGCTCAAACCAATCTGGCCATTTTCCTCTGACCTCTTTTATGAACAAGATAAGCCGCAGAACTGTCACTCTTTCAATGTTTTTTTGTTTGTTTGTTTGTTTTTCACACTATTCTGTGTAAACTGTTGTATTTGAAAATCCCAGGAAATCAGAAGTTTCTGAAATACTCAATACCAGCCCACCTGGTACCAACATCCATGCCACAATCAGTGTGACAGAGGTCACACTTTTTCTTCATTCTGATGTTTACTGTGAACATTAACTGAAGCTCTTGACCTGTATTTGCATGTTTTTTTTTTTCCATCATGCTGCTGCCACATGATTGGTGGATTAGATAACTGCATGAATGTGCAGGTGTTCTTAATACAGTAAATAGTAAATGCAGCTATTAACATCTAAATTTATATAATTCTTATTAATATATAAACTGGCATTTTATGTTTACCATATACCATAGATGGTATATATTATTGCAATATAGTTATATTTTAGGTACAGTTTCAATACTTTTAGCCAGTGATCTTACATCATTTTACACCCAACCAGTACCACATTGTGCATTAGAAGTAAATAATCAATAGACCTAATGATCATTTACTGCTTATTTTACTTTAAAGTTGAATGTATATTTAAGTGTATTAAGCATTAAGGTTAAGATAATGTTTCCCTTCTTATTATTTCTCACTATAATAAGCCCCAAACACACCACACCACAATGTACATTTGGGCTAATTTTATTGTGAATACTAATCATTCAGATGATTAAAATAGTACATAAACAACTAGGTACATTTAACCGAACTTATACACCAAGAACCTTTAAAACATGGTAACGGTCATTCTCCCTGTGAATAAAGTTTATATCAGGAGATATAAACTAAAAAGCGGCGGACCACGCTGGAACTGGCTCATTGTCCCCAGGTCAAGGTCTTTTAGCAACTCTTTAATATTTAGATATTCCACCTACACAGATGACACCAGGGCAAAGAGGATACGAACTCTGATCCCAATAAAACATCCTAATGAACTCACTTTCAGCCTCCATCTTATCCCAAAATGATTAAAAATGTAGTGATATTAGAGTGGACTACACTCATTCCCACACACATCATACACAACTGGTTCTCGATGCAGGGGAATCAGACCTATCAAAATGTGCAAGGCAATTTTAGTGTTGAAATCTTAAAATTCCTAGTGCCTAAATATTTGAATTCTTCAGTTAGCCGTTTTAGTCCTTCTGTGGTTAAAATGTTTTACAACTGGAGGTGAGCAGAAACTTGAGACTGTGAGTCAAAATCAATAGTGCATAACATCATTGAGTAATATTACTACATGCCTTTCACTGTGCTCTTTCAACAGAAGGAGCAGCTGCTGCAACACAGGTTCTCATATATACACATCTACATTTTTAAGCAGAATATCATCCTTATTCTCATATATCAAAGTACAGTGCATTTAAAATGACAGTCAAAATAAATAACATACTACAATTAAGAATCAATTTAACACTGTGTTAAAGAAATGCTTCAAGACCCTAGGAAGATGGGCTGCGCCATCCTGCTGAGAACTGCGGGGACTGCTGTACGGACTACGCCATTCTGTTAGGGACCATGCCGGTGCTGTGCTACACAGTCCCAGAGGAGAGGTGGAATGGCTGCAAAGCTTTTTGAAAACTAATGACACATGAAGACCTTACACTCATGTATGCAGACTGATCTCTACACGCAGGAAAATTAGAAGTGCTCCTATGAAACCCTGTAGCAACAAACACCTGTGACTGTTAGAAGTTCCATAACAGAAGGGAAAATTATGTACACGTGCATGCTCCATTTGTGTTTCAGCTTTTCCAAAACAAGTAAATGTGTAGTCTTTAGTAGGCATTAGGGTGGCACCAGCTCAGTCAAATAACTTAAGAGTGCGAGAGAGATAGAACTTGAGAGACATAGATAGTGAGATAGAGACAGACAGAGAAAGAGAGAGGGGCATGAAAGACAGACAGTGAAACAAAAATGGTAGAATGGAGATAGTGAGACAGACAGATAGTGAGGTAGAGAAATAGAGAGACGGATGGAGATAAGCTATAGAGAGATAGCAAGATAGAAAAATATAATCTAAAAGAAAGAAAGACATCAGGATAGAGAGAGATAGACAAAGATAGAGAGCAAGAGAGAGCGAAATTAAGAGAGAGGTATAGCTTGAGAGATAGAAATAGTGAGAAGGAGAAAGATAGTGATAAAGAGATATATTTCAAGAGAGTGAGATGGCAAGATTGTAAGATAGAGATAGAGATAGAGAGAGAGAGAGAGAGAGAGAGGGAGAGAAAACACTAGTGAGATGGATATAGGGAGAGATTTCAAATTGCATAATGTAACCAGGCAGTAGTGAATCAATATTCGGTGTCTTTTACTTGGTCAGACTGAGTGTTTCTGTGGTTTCTACTGTCTGGGTGCATTACTGGGAGAGTGTAGTGTGTATAGACATGTGTATGTTCATCAGAAACAATGACAATGAAGTAGGAGCGCGGATCAGTCTGCTCCCGTGCCCTGTAGCCATGTTGTTTTAGTGTTAGCTTGCACCTCTTTGTTCATGAGAAGGGTGTGTATGTATACTGCAGAGACGTGTACGTGGGTCCTATAAGAGGGCTTTTTCCGGGTAAGGGCTCTGTTGAGGGTCTGTGGGATTGGCACAGGTGTAGCTGGGAGTTTGGTTCAGGCCTGCCTGTCCACTGGCAGCGTTCTGGTATGCCTGCTGCACTTCAGCAGGAGCCATGCTGCCCGCAGGAGCACTGTACACGGGCGCCTGGCCTATGTACATGTGCACATCACTGGTGGAGGAAAAAGGGGTGGGGGGTGGGGGGCATTGGATGCTTTTCAGTTAAATGGATTACAAGGAATTATATAATATCCAGGGCTTGAAATTAACATTGTAACATTCTCCAGTCAATGTGGGAATTTTTTTTTCCATGTGGTAGGGAGCCAGAATTTTCACTAAAATGTCACTGCCCCAAATGTAACTGTGTACGTCTTAAATTCATCGACTTGAGTGTTTTAATGAATTCATTGATTTTATTTATACTACAGCACTGATGAATTCTCGATACGGACTGGTCAGAAGGTGTTGATTCATTTTCTACAGTAGCAGCTCTGACAGAAGTGTGGAATGCAATTCAAACCAGAGGTTTATGTCAATGAGCTGAATCTAATATGTTCTCTAATCTAAGCCTTGCTATAGTAACAATGCGTTCACAGGGACAGAGGACACAATCATAATCCAAGTGTGCACTTCTCCTGTCTTATTAAGGTCACTTGAAGTAACTTGTTATGGGGATGTTCCACAAAATTGAAATCTAACTATAAATGAATTAAAAGTATGATGTCATTCTTTAATAATTCTAAAATAAGAAATTATAATTATTGGTATAAGGGGGACAAAACACTTCAGGACATGTTCTAGTAAAATAATCAACTTCAGGGTGGTAATTGATCATACCAACCTGTCGTTAATTAGTTTCCAATTTTATTTTAATTTTAGTTTCCGTTTTATTCCATACTTATTACTTGGTGAAGACTGCATGAAAGCATGCTACAAAGAATGTTTCTTACCTTATTATATCCAGCGCTTACAGTCTTGACAAAACATCATTGGGTCATACAAAAGGTTTTGTATAGAAATCGCAGTTTATTTACCTAGCTACGAAACAGTCAAGCTAAGTGGAAAAAACTTGCATGAGCATGGACACATTTTTTTTTCATTTGAAATATGATAAGGTGCCACAATTTGTAACTTAGAGGTGGATGGATATTAATTTCAAGCCCTGACAATAATATTTATATAGTTGATGTATTTGTTGGGAGAACCGTAGAGTGATCAGTTGTTACCTGGGCACCGGTTGGCCTGGTAAAGGAGCAGGCACCTGGTTCATGGCTGGAATCTGCTCCACAGGAACACTATAACCCTGCACCCCTGTAGCAGCCACAGCATACTGTCCTGCAGCTGCCTGCCCTGGGTACACCTGCAGACACACAGCATTACTCAAATATGGAGCATGACCACTTATACCTTTTCCAGGTAAACCCCAAAATCAGGGACAAAACATTTCGCTGTCTATGATGGTTCTGAGTCACCCAACAAAGATGATCATTGCAACAGTTCTGTTTTGGACCTTGTCAGAGTAAAGTTCATTTGAGGGAGCTGCTCACCTGCTGTGAGGTGCCGGGTTGCTGCATGTAGTACTGCTGGCTCTGCAGTTTGGCATACATGGCATACACGGGGTCCTCATTCATCAGCTTGGCATATAGTGAGAGTGCCTCCATCACCTTCACATTAAGCTCAGACAGCTCCGAGTGCTTCCTGAAAGGCACCGTGTAGAACATGACAACTGTAAAAGGAAGACTTTTTTCTTAAAAAAAAAAAATATATATATATCTTTTTTTTTAGGATTAAAAAAAACTTTAACCCTAGGTATCAATACCTGTCAATTTCTTCCAGTTTCTGATCAATGAGTGGACCCATTTGGTTGCAGGCTCCTGAACAGGAAAAGGAGAAAACTTAAACACACAGATCCAAATAAAATATTAAAGAGGAAGGCCTTATATATAGCACGCATAGCCAAGAAGAAGCCCTGTGCCCTACCCTCCAGCTGGAGCAGCTCACAGGCGTCTGACTCATTATCTGTTGGATCTGCACTCTGGATCATCTGAAGCAACTGGTCCATTTTCTCCTGCGTGCATTAGAGCATCGCATATGAAAGGCCCATTAGTGCTGTTATTAATGACGGCAGGTACCTTTTATTGAGTTTAGACAGCTACTGATCAAGCCCAATCCATTTACAAAACACAATACACAGGAACTAAACCTCCTAATAAGAGCATAACTCATTGATTTGTGCAACCCAAATTAACAACGTGCATTTTATTGTGTAAAATACTTTCCCTATAGAAAGAACCCACACCTCATCTATATAGACAGGCTCAGGCTCCGGTTCAATGGTCTCCACCTGGATGTCCTCGCTGAACTGCACTGTCTTTTTCTCTGTTTTCACTGGGCAAACAGAGTAACAAACACATCTGCATGAACTCAGCTCTAGTAGCATATAATAAAATGTAAGAATATCGTGAAAAAGAAATGCAAACATAGATGAGTATAGTGGGAGAAAATTAAGAGTAGTCAAATTGCACTGAAATAAATAAACGAAACTCTGCAAAAATACACGTGTGCTGGTTAGTGGTGACAACAGACTAAAGACGACAAAGATAATCCCTCTACTCACTCATCTCTGGCTCTGCTGTCAGGTCTGCTGTGACAAAGTTGGATGGAAAAAGGCCCACGCCCTGATATGTCTCACCTTTCCACCAGTTGGGGTCACTGTAATAAATAAATAAATCATTCATTAACAAACCATATGAGCACACCCTACTGACATTAAGCAGTCCATATCAGGTATGCTCAGATTCATCAAAAAGCCAGATAAAGTTTCAATTCCAGCACTACTCTAAAGTAGAGGGCGACCTGTCATCTAAGATGGTGATGATCTCTCCAGATTTGAAGGTTAGCTCGTTGTCCTCTGCTGCCTCAAAATCGTAAATTGCCCGAACTTTCCTTCCCTCGGCTTTGTGGGAGGTGAGAAGGCTGCTAGCGCTCGGGTAAAGCCCAGAGAATGAGGTCTGGTTCTGCAGCCGCTGCTCCTTCAAAGACAACTCAATGGCTGCACGTAGGAGACAAAATCAAAGTCAACCTTCTACACTTCTGGCACTATTACAGTAAGGCACTGAAACAAACCCTTTATCCCATATTTTGTGTTATTTCCAAATGACTCGTGCCAAACCCAGCTGCCCATGCTCTAACAGAACGTATACGCTGGGGCAAAAATTGGCCAAGGTTCTTTTTGCCATAAGTGTTGCTGAGCACTCAGAGTTAGGACCCACTTCATGCAAATACATTTAGCACAGCTTCTTAAAAGCCCATCTGTCATCTGGGGCCATTACAACTGAATGGAACAATACTGACATGTACGTGTGTAAAAAGCTTCCTGCAGGTTTTCTCACAAAGACTTAATTATTGGAAAAACTCTAAAGGAAAAGCTATTCTGTATTAACTTCTGCTGCATGTTGCTTCAGTCCTTACTTGTCTGTTCAGTTTTTATTTATTGCTAAATTAAAAATACTAAATTCTATGCACATACATGCCTGGCCCATTTTTTGCCCCAGAATGTAAAGAATATAATAAAACATGAGGTCAGTATGGAAGTACTGTGTGAGAGGAATACCTTTGGCCAAGTCCTCTTCCTCTTTCTTGGTTGTGGATGTTGCTGGGTCTTTGGCCACTAAAGCAGGGCTGGCTTTAGCTTGCTCTGCTGCCTGCAAAAAACATACAAGTCACTGATCCAACTTGCACATTCCTAAAATTTAAATTATGCTTTAGATACTTGTCCAGTAATTTTATGTTTTGGGAAGGAGGGAGGAATAGAAACATGGATTGATGGACAGATATTGTTATTTACTTTTTTACTCCCCTCAATTTTTCCCCGAATTTGGTCCAATTCCCGCCCACCAGCCAAATCTCCCCTATCATACAGCAGCAACCAACAGGGAAGTGTGATGGCTAAGCACAGCTTTTTAAGCTACTGCTCATGCTGCGTCACAGGGCAGCGTAACACACTTTGAGGAAGCGCTATCCGCCTTCTTCCGCATACAAAAGCTCACAGACGCCCACGACTAGCTAATGTCGCCGTGCCTGATAGGGGAGAGAGGGTATGCCTCCCCTCCCCCCAAGACAGCATGTCCAATATTGTTCTCTTGGACTCCTGACCACAGATGGCTGCGACATCTCCGGGATTCGCCGAACTCACGATCTTCAGTTATTGGGGTCATTCTGAATGTCACTGTACCTCTCCTTGACTTACTAATGCTAGGCACTGTAGGGCAGGAAGGTGTAAACAGAGTTAGTGTACTAACCTGGGAGCCGACAGCGGGAAAGGTGACACCCTGCTCTCTCAGGTTCTTGATCATAGCTGATATGAGACTGAGCTGGGGGTCGTTTCGGAAGTCCTCAGCCCATTCCACCATGAGGGCCTTGAGCTTCTCACATACCTTTGGGTGGCCCTGATTAACAACAACAACTAATTCTCAGTCTCAGTGTTGGCTAAAAATGAATGGAACGACCACACTCTAATAAACCAGTGAACATACCTTGTTTAAGACATTGCTAACTTCACTGGCAAACTCTCGCGAGCACACCTCCAAATGGAAGATTTTCCCACAATTTGACACACAAGCCCCTAATAACTGTGCGGGAGAATAAAATGTTCAGTAGGAAAAGTGCAGACTCAGTTATACTGTAAACAGTCACATGAATAACGATAAAACAGAATTTCAGCTTTCATTTCCTGATATTTACACCTCGATGTGTCAAACAACTTAGAACATGGCACTTTTGGTGGCAGACCACCCAATTTTTAGGTGAGCAAAAGTATAGGAATAGATCGTCTTAAAGTAAATTAACATAAATAGCATTTAATATTTGATTTTATAGCTTGCAATAGCAGCATCAAGCCAGTGACCCACTGACATCACCAAACTGTTGCATTCTTTTTTTGTGATGCTTTTCCAGGCTTGTAGCACAGCTTCTTTCAGCTGTTGTTCATTTTAGTTTCCTTTTCTGGAGGTGAAATGCATATTCAGCTGGGTTAAGGTCTGGTGATTGACTTGGCCAGTCTAAAACCTACCACTTTTTCCCCTGATAAAGTCCTTTGTTGTGTTGGCAGTGAGACTTCTGAATTCATTCTGCTGATACCATCATGAGTTACATCATCAATAAAGATTAGTGAGCCTGTTCCAGAAGCAGCAATGCAAGCCCAAGCCATGACACTACCTCCACCAATGCTTGACCAATGAGCTTGTTTGTTTTGGATCATGAGCAGATCCTTTCTTTCTCCACAAATTTTGTGGCTCATCACTGTATTTCTTTGTGGATTTCAATCTACCTTTCTGATTCATACTGCTGATGAGTGGTTGGAATCTTGTGCTATGGCCTCTATATTTCTGCTCTCAGTCATGATACCTTCACCCCTGCCCCATGGAGGTTGTTGGTGATGTCACTGACTTAATTTTGGGTTTTTCTTCAGAGCTCTCACAATGATTCTGTCATCAGCTGCTGGTGTTTTCCTTGGCCAACCTGTTCCATGTCTGGTTGTTAGTACACCAGTGGTTTCCTTTTTTTTTCAGGACATTCCAGTTTGTTGTACTGGCTATGCCCAATGCTTGTGCAAAGGCTCTGACAGATTTTTCCCTCTTTTCTCAGCTTCAAAAAAGGCTTGCTTTTCTCCCACAGATAGCTCTCTGGTCTTCAGGTCGGTTTATGTGTTTTAACAAAAAAATGCAGTCTTCACAGGCAACATTCAGTCCTCAAACCAAGAGTAGACATTCAGAGCTACTAATTGTTTAAACAATCAATCTAACAGGACAAACCTGGGCAAGAAGAAACTCCTGTCAGCCACATGTTCCAATATTTGTGATCACTTGAAAAATGGGTGGGTTCAAGCAAAAGATGCCATGTTCCAAGTTGTTTAACACAGCTAGATGTAAATATCAGCAAATGAAAGCTGAAATTATGATGTCTTGTCTCATATTCATCTTTTGATCTCAAACCCGGTTGTGTTCAGTGTATACTAAATACAACAGAATTGGCTGTGCCGTTCCAATACTTTCGGAGGGGACTGTATGACATCAGTAAAACCATAACCACTTCAGAAGAATCGAGAGAGAGACTTAAGGATGAACAAACTTACTGTCAGAGCCTGCATGGCTACATGGGGATCCTTGTGGTTGACTCGCCTCATAATGGAGCGAAGGCATTCTTTAGGTCTACAAAATGCAAGAAACTGACCATCAACCCACGTTTGCGCTGATACACTGTACACAGACACTCAATCAGAAGATGAATAGAATTTAGGACTAGGCCGGAGGCTCATCTGACTCACCCGGTGCGTGATTGTCCTATCTTATCGCATATGTCCAGTATGAGGCCCCAGTCCTCAGCCGTGTTCATCTCACTGGTTGCTTTCTCTGCAGAGCAATATAAAATATCATTTTTAAAATCATCATTTGTACTAACTTATTATTATAGACATAAAATGAAAATATACCTGAAACCGCTTGTTTTGCATATTTTTTATATAGGTCAACTATATCTTAAAATTGATAGGCATATTTTCTGAATGCCTTCAAGTGTCGTTATATATTCCTGCCATACAGATCAGCTCTTACTGTATTAAAAACCATGCCAGGAAACATGTTCTCCAATAATTAAGAGTAGCAGTTAGTAATTAAATTGTCTTATTATCCCGATGAACTTATGGCATTTCCATACATGCTACATATACTTGCTCCATAAACACTAACCTTCATCATTGCTTCATACTATTATCAACATGTTATTCTTTGATGAACTTAAAATAGCTTAATGCATTTTCCTTGTGAAGAGAAAAATTCAGTCAATGTGTACAGTACTGTGGAAGAAAAATGATATGTGCATTAGTGAAAGTGAAGTGACTTGGTGACCTCTACTCAGAATTTGTGCTCTGCATTTAACCCATCCAAGTGCACACACACAGTAGTGAACACACACACACCCCGGAGCAGTGGGCACCCTGCGGCGCCCGGGGAGCAGTTGGGGGTTGGGTGCCTTGCTCAAGGGTCTCACCTCAGTCGTGGTATTGAGAGTGGAAGAGAGCGCTGGTCATTCACTCCCCCCACCTACAATCCCTGCCAGACCTGAGACTCGAACCCACGACCTTCAGGTTACACGTCCGATTCTCTAACCATTAGGCCACGACTGCCCCCAGTGTAGAACAGGGATGCACGACTCCACTAAACCTACGGTTTAACTGGTTCAATCAGGTGTCTTTGAACAGGGAAATCGTTAAAACATGCCAGACTCGGGAAATCTAGAAATATCTAGAGACAGTGGATTGTGAAGCTTAGTATACCTGGTCTTATTTTGATAACTGAATATTCACACTTTTTTCCAATATTTGCTGAATTTTCCAGGTCTAGAAATGAGTGCCAGGAAATTTCACAGTCCTACGCAGACAACATGTAATCACCTGGAGAGACTCCTGTAACAAACCCATCATAACTGTGAATCTAATTATTACCCAGAAAGCAGATCACAACTCTTTGCAGGGGTCAGATATCATGATATCCAACCCATTATTAGGACTCAATTCAAGCCTTTCAAATATTACAGTGCGAGTCTGTGTGTAATAAATGAATGAACATGTTTGACCAAGGCCCACAGCCACCTTCTACCACAGCGCTATTAAATTCTCAAATCTGATTGGTCAGAAGGTGTTAACTAATTTTTTATAACAGCATGGCTGTGACAGTACAGCGGGCTGCAAGGTTTATATTAATGTGCTTGTGTTAATACGTTATCATTTCTATGGTAACAGCTCATTCAAAGGGACTTGCATGGATGACCCTCCACTTAATCTAAGCCTAATAATAAACAGACCAAGAAAACATGTTATTAATTAACAAAGAAAAACGTGTAATCATTGATACGGTGAAGCTTTCTATAAAGAGATGTTTGTTTAACAGTTGGGAAAGGAGTCTCATGGGTCAGCGCTTTGTAACAGTCAGTACATTTTCCACCATTGGGAAAGTCTTCACAACAGAGGACTTTCTGTTTTTGCAGTAACATAACAAACTGAGGGGTTTTTTTTATCACTTCAAGAGAGCCTAGTGATGGATCAACTGTTTATAGCTGTTAGTGATAATAGGACACAACTTCTCGCGGATGTCCCATAACATTAAATGTAACTATACGCAGGTAAAAAGCACAACGCATTAGTCATTAATGAATTAAAAACTGTAAAAGGAATAAAACACTTCAGGAAGGTGCTGCTATAGGAAAAATAATCCATTTCAGGGATTACACACCACATTACACCACTCTGTTGTGGATTAGTTTCCTATAACATCACAGCCCTGTTGAGTTTTATTCCGTACTTAATTACTATTGTTGTATCTATCTATCTATATAGATAGATAGATATGGATATAGATATGGATATAGATATATATAGAGATATAAGTGTGAATATTCAATTATCAAAATTTCACACACACACACACACACACATACACACACACACACATATATATATATATATATATATATATATATATATATATATATGGCAAATTGCTGTAGTATAAGAGGAATGAAACACTGTGGGGAAACACTGGAATAGAAATATTATCAAATTTAACACGTCACACCATCCCCTCGTTGATTACTTTCCTATAACTGCACGCCCTGCTGTGTATGTATTTTCTATTCTAATAAAACTGCTCTATTCTGCAGTCAGAGAAGCTTCAATGTAACATGTTTTGATATGCAAATGAGCATAGCGATCTCATGAATATGCAAATGAGCCCATGACCTCAGATTTGGCAGCACCGCCTCTGACCTGATAGCGGTGCTAGCAGAAAACACGGCTGGTTAGAATAAAGCCGGCTGGCTCCGTTAGCTAGCCGCTCCCTGGCTCTCAGGGTCCAGCTGAGCATTTGCAGTGTCACTGTAGCTCCTGAAGAAAGCCCCGAGACTAAAATGAAAGCCCTGGTCATGACAAGTTTCCCTCCATTTTTCACTCAGGACCGAAACTGTGTTCTGACATTTCACACCCGTGTAGATACTGCGAGTGGAATTAAACACAGTGAAAATGACGTGCCAAGCTAAGTGCTAACATCAACTAGCTAACTCTAGCTAACCGCCAGTCCATTGGAGCCAAGCCTACTGCTATGACAAAAACACATATCTGCGGCAAAACGTCGTTGTTTTTGCTGTTGTTATTTTCACGTACAGTCGCAGCAAAATACACACACAACAAATCATCAGGGAAATGTGGACAGCTGCTAAGCTAACAACAATACAGCATCACTTAGCTAGCCTGTGTGTGTGTGTGTGTGTGTGTGTGTGTGTGCTAGCTTGCTAACAAGCTCCTCGACATTTCTACAACTTACCAACATCTTGATCAAAAGGATTGGACGTGAAAAGAGGCATTGCCGGGATATAAACAGGAAAAACAACAAGACAGGTCTGAACTCGGCCCTCTTCTTTTCTCCTCTCTGTCACTACTTAGCTGTTTAATAAATTTACAGACATAATAAAAAACTATAGCAGCTCTAACAGTTAGACAGTCACTCCTTAGCAGCCTATAGATGGTGCATTATGGGTAAAAAGAACCCAGCAGCTGCGGAAGCCTGGCAAAGCCGCCTTATTTTCCACCCGTATTTCTATAAAGCCCACCTACTTTGGTATTGTAGTCCAATCTCGCAAGCAAACCGGCCCTGTCGGTGCTGACGGAGCACGGTCTGTAGCCAATCACTATTCAGTGGGCGGGGTTTTACGAATACGTGTGGTAAACAAAATAAATACACAAGTTTGAACGTGTCAATCATAATATTTAAGGGTAACTACGTTGTTTACAGTATACGTCATGTACATATTTGGTACATGTAACATATTTAGTATTTGTATTCTTTATACATCTCCTTAAAACAATAGAAGACAAGGGAAAATTTTTTAATCATATGATTTAATCACATGACTGACCTTGAGTACAGTCCCACGTGCCACTGAAATGAAATCATCTCTGCCTGTCTGAGATTTCATAATAATGAAGAAGTCAAACACAGTGCTATGGTAGATATAATATTAATGTGTATCAAGGACAAATGAGGGGATCAGCAGTCAGTGATAGAGGTCGTAGAAGGTCTTCCAACTTATGTTTGAACAAAAAAAAAAATTAAATCAGTAATTTATATACAGTTTAAAAACATTGTAGAATAATCCAGGAAGTAACTGCAGTGTACATCAGTAATGATAGTGAATGTAATAGTACAAAAAGTTTCCAGTCATAAAAAGCAATCATAGTGCTTTTAAGACTGTAGGAGGTTGATAAACCAGTGGATACTTGAAACGGTTGATGCTGTAATAGCTGTAGTCAGAACATTCATTCCATGGGGCTCCAATGTTCCAGTGTAGCTGAGCTCCTTCTTACGTTTCCACACTTCATTTCTCCCATAACAACAACTAGCAATGCAAACAGAGATGTCAGAGATATCAAGCACCTTTGTGCTCAGCCAGTCTCCTTTTGGTTTCTCCATTGTACAGCTGATTGCAGGAAAGAATGTTGTATGTGAGCTTTTTACTCAGAATCTGTGCAGATGATACAGATTTTTATTAGAATTCTTATATTAAGTGTAGACTAATACCTCTCAAACTCTAAAGGTAAATCTACATAAGAAAAAGCAAAAATAAATATGCACACTTCAACCTATCAGGTGTTGGGTTAAGTTACATTGTCTGTTTTTGTTTGTTTGTTTTTTACATTTTACAAAAAATAGCTTGTACTTTATTGTGACATTTAACATTTCAACACAAAAATCAATCTTTATACACTATATGGCCAAAAGTTTGTGGATACCTGACCATCACATTCATATGTGCTTTTTGAACATCCCATTTCAGATTTAGTCCCCCTTTGCTGCTATAATAAGCTCCACTCTTCTGGGAAGTCTTTCCACTAGATTTTGGAGAGTGGCTGTGGGGATTTGTGCTCATTCAGCCATAAGAGCATTAGTGAGGTCAGGCACTGGTGTCAGACAAGAAGACCTGGGGTGCGGTCAGCATTCCAATTCATCCCAAAGGTGTTGAGGTCAGGGCTTTGTGCAGGCCACTCGAGTTCCTCCACACCAACTCTGGGAAGCCATGTCTTCATGGAGCTCTGTTTGTGCACAGGGTCACTGTCATGCTGGAACATGCTTGGGCCTCTTAGTTCCAGCAAAGGTAAATTGTAATGCTACAGCATACAGAGACATCCTATAAAATTGTGTGCTTCCAACTTTGTGGCAACAGTTCCAGGGAAGACGGTTTGGGGATGATGGTCAGGTGTTCACAAACTTTTGGCCATATAGTGTATCTTTACCAATGATCAAACACAGTGGTGTTCAGCCATCTATATACTATATATTAATGTTAGCCTGTACTATGTCAATCATATAAACTATCAGGCACAATAAGCAACGTCATCAGAGATGGCTTGGGAATGTGATGTAATTGGAACATTGGTACTGGCTGTTCCAACATCCTATCTTTTATTTATTTCTAGCACAAATTAGCCATAATATATGTAGGGTATAATGAATTGTTTAAGCAATGATATCAACACAAGTGTATTATGTGGATGAAAAACCCTTTTGGAAAACTGTGGTCCAGTATGGAATGCTTGTCTTGTGTTTACATGGGTATTTTTCTAGACAGTCCCCAATGCCCCTTCACTCCACCACCATGTCAGTCTGTTTGGAAAAGAAAACATGCAGACATCCTGTTAACACCTGGCAGAACCAGATCCTTTTACTGTGTGCAAAAATAACACCATGCTCTTCCAAAAACTTAATGACAAGAAATGTAGTAAACTAGAATAAGCATTAGTATTTCCAAGATGGGGAATTTATTACTGGTGAAGGGTATGAAGTTGGACATGGAATTAGCAATGTTGCCCTTGGAAGTGTTGAAGTGTTTGAATGACAGTGTACATACACTATTTGGTCAAAATTTTGTGGACACCTGACCATCACACCCATATGTTGGCCTTTCCCAAACTCTTGCCACAAAGTTGGAAATACACAATTTTAAAGAATGTCTTTGTATGCTATAAAATTACAGTTTCCCTTCACTGGAACCAAGAAGCTCAAAAATGTTATGGCATGACAATGTCCCAGTGCACAAAGTGAGGTCCATTATGGCATGGTTTTCCAAGGTTGGAGTGGAAGATCTTCAGTGGCCTGACTTCAACCCCACTGAACACCTTTGAGATGAACTGGAAAGCAGTCTGTGCCCCAGGTGCCCCTCGCCCAGCATCAGTGCCTGACCTTACTAGTGCTCTTGTGGCTGAATGAGCACAAATAACCACATCCACGCTCCAAAATCTAGAGGAAAGCCTTCACAGAAGAGTGGAGGTTATTATAACAGTAAAGGGAGACTAAATCTGGAATGGCATGTTCAGCAAACACATATGGGTGTGATGGTCAGGTGTCCACATACTTTTAGCCATATAGTGCACATTTTTATGAGACCCAGGTAAGGGAATGTTTTGGATGAAGCACCTTCACAGAAATGTATGTCATGACAATCCTTGGTAATGCTAACTCTAATTGAAATACAATGTAGAAAATAAAACTATCACCTTTTGGTTGCCTCAGATGTACAGTTAGGTCCGGAAGTATTTGGACAATGACAGAGTTTTTGCCTTTATACACCACCACAATGGATTTGAAATAAAACAATCAAGATGTGATTGAAGTGTAGACATTCAGCTTTATTTTAAGACGCTCCACAAAAATATTGCATTTACCATTTAGGAATTACAGCCATTTTCAGCAAAGTACCTTCATTTTCAGGGGCTCAAATGTATTTGGACAAAGTGACATAATTGTAAATGACTGCCTGAAGTCTAGAGCCCATGTTCTCCAAAACTCAAATTCTGAGTTTCCTCCCTGGAGATACTTTGCCAGGCCTTCACTGCAGCCACCTTCAGTTGCTCCTTGTTTGTGGGTCTTTCTGCCTTCAGTAAGTGAAAAGGATGCTCTATTGGGTTGAGATCAGGCGACTGACTTGGCCATTGAAAGTGAAAGTGAAGTGACTTGTGGCCAAGTATGGTGACCCATACTCGGAATTTGTGCATTTAACCCATCCAAGTGCACACACAGTAGTGAACACACACACACCCGGGGATTTGGTGCCTTGCTCAAGGGTCTCACCTCAGTCGTGGTATTGAGGGTGGAAGAGAGCACTGGTCATTCACTCCCCCCACC
>CM075006.1:19780631-19794862 GCA_037576675.1 Pangasius sanitwongsei | reverse complement strand
AAGGACAGTTGATTGTCCATGGTTACCCCAAGGTTGCGTGCAGTAATTGAAGGTGAGATCAGAGAATTGTCCAGGGAATTTGTTCTACCTGCCTTTTAAACTCTTAACTGCATTCCATGACAATCACAAACAAAAGCCTTCATTCCATGACTATTACAAACAAAAGGTGCTTTTTCAAAGTATTCATTAAGGGGTGTGCATACTTATGCACAAAGGTTACTGTAAGTTTTTTCTTTTTCTTTTTTTTTCCAAAAATGTTTCTGTTTGTTTTTAACTTGAATTTTGTTGGCTGCTATAATCACATTAAATGTGGAAAAAGATCTGACACCATTTATATCGGTTTCATTTTTTTATATCACAAAAACCTGCGATTTTAACAGGGGTGTGTAGGCTTTTTATATCTACTGTACATGAATATTTGTCGCAAGTGAAATACTTACTTTCATTCACACATTGACAAATGTATCCAATGCGGTCTGTGCAGAAGAAGTCATTCCACTTGGCCTCATGGATGAGTCCTGCACAATCTTCTCCTTCTTCATGGCCATGGTTCCAGTTATCTGGTTGGCCTGGTTTCCAATTCCTAGTATAACGTGTGGATATGATAGATTTATTATATAATGTAGGTAAAAGGCTCACAGGGGCTGATACACAAATATTTGAGGTAAATTTGTTCTTTTTGTTTGTTATGATGTAACAGATTTACTCACGTATAGGAGGGGAGGGTCCCATCAACCCATCTCCAGATGTTTTCCTCTACCACATCTGTAAGACCCAGCCAAAAGTAACCCTTTCCTGCAATTTGCCTCCGAATCCAAAGCTAAAACCAAAACACACAGATACACACATATACACATTTACATATGAACAAGTTTGTGTCATGTCTTCCGGTACATTAAGAACATGAAAAATAGGAGTTCCACTCAATGCAGTTCCCTGAAAAAAAAGTTTAGAGCCATTTTTAAGTTTTACTGACTGTCAGGAGTCTAGCTGCTAACTTAAATTTTAATATTAAGCAAATAAAACAAAATTTGCAAACTGTATATACCTGCTCATCTTCATTATGGATGGTAAGCATAGTAGAAGTCTTATTTTTGCACATTTCTTTTGTTTCATCGAAATTCAATCGCTCTGATGGAGCTGAAAAGTAGTAGCACTTGGCTTTGTAGCTCATCCACTGAGGTGGGCATCCTAAAGAGTAAAAGAGTAAGTGTAAAAAAAAAGAAGAGCATTAATTATTTCTTGTCTCTATTTCATGGTAAGTAAAATAAATAAAAGTAAAGTAAAATAAATGTTACAAAAATGGACACAGTTGCTTCTGTTTTTGCTGTTCTATTTTTTTTAAAACTTGAATTATTGCTGATAGTTGCAGAAAATTATCTGTCATACCAGGTTTCTCAAATGACCTAAGAAGCACCACCTGTCAGCTTATCAGCTATAGCATATTTCTGCTGAGAATACAAAACATACTGTAGACCAGCAAGACCAGCTTTACCAGGAGGGTTTTGATATGACAATGCAGTGAGATAGGGTCCATGTTTTATAAATTTTATTCACTTGCGTAATCACGTCAAGGGTAAGTAATATAGCCAAAATACACAGATATATACAATATAGCATTACTATTAACCATTTGTGGCATTTTTAATGAAATTTTACAGAAAGCCATGCTTCCCAGGGAGTCTTAAAACAATTGTGTGTGTGTTACCTTTCTGGGTATAAATGGGTAGTCACTATTGTAACTGTTCGACAATAACAAAACCTTAACTTTCATTCAATAGGCACCTAGAAGGTTTTACCTGGTGTGCTGGTGGGAGGAGGTTCATAAACTTGACGGGACATTGAGCTTTGTGGTCCTATTGGTTGCAAAGGTCTAGCCAGTTGAGGAGGAGGTCCAGTTGGGCCAGGTGGTCCCTGTAGACCAGCAGGGCCAGGAGGTCCTTGTGGTCCTGCAGGTCCCACTGGTCCTTGTGGCCCTGGGGGCCCCTGAGGCCCCTGAGGACCTGGTTGACCATCTCTGCCAGCAAGACCAGGTAAACCAGGGTCACCCCTCTCCCCTGGAGGCCCAGCACGACCCCCTGATCCTCTTGAGCCCTTTGACCCAGGGTTTCCCCTTGGTCCAGGAGGGCCTTTGAAGCCAGGGACCCCTGGAATTCCAGGGGGGCCTCTGTCTCCTTTAGGCCCTGGCACACCTGGAGCACCCTTTTCTCCACTGTCACCTTTCTCACCTTGTTTTCCTGCAGGCCCCTGGGGTCCTCTATCCCCCCGAGGGCCTCTAGGACCAGGAGGACCTGTAAACAGAATATTATTAAAATTCCATTAGTTTATTTCTTTGCAATCCGCTAAGCCTTCAGTATTGAAACCTTTAACATATTTAACCCCTACCTTGAAGGATAGTGAAGTTGGTTATTAGTTGGGAGTGCTTGCTGTCCACCAGTTTCATTTCTTCCATGACTATGGAGAGGCTACTCACTTCTTTGTCAAGCCTGGCAGCAAGCTCTTCTTGCTGAGTTTTGAGCTCAGTGCCATCTGCCCTGGCTTCCACAATGCTGCTGTTGAGGGCCAGCAGCAGGTCCGAGTGCCTTGTCACTGTCTCAGCACAGGTGCGAAGACCATTCAAGTCAGTACTGATGGAGCCTAGCAGCTGTGTAGCAAAGCTCACGTTCCCTGTGATGCGGTCCATGTCCTCCTCATTGCGATCCAGACGTGCCTCCAAAGTGTCAAACTTGTTGGTGGTGGCATTGTCATGATCGCGCTGCTGATCCATGAGCTCACGCAGATTCTGGTCATGATTGTCTGTTATAGTCGAGGCATTCTGAATCTGCTCAGACAGTGAACTGAGCTGTGATGCTATGTCCTCAAGTGCATCACTGTTTGAACGGGTCAGTGCTGAGTTGTTAGCAGTCAGCAACTGGAGGTTCTGCACTTTTTCTCTGAGCCAGTCAGCATCTGCCTTGGTCTGCCTGGCCACCTGCTGTAGGCTCTGGTAGTCATTCTTCAGCTTCTGGACTGCCTGGCTGGTATCCTCCACTGAACCCTGGAGGGTGCTGATGAGACTTCTTTGCTGGCTCTGGGTGAAGTTGAGAATATTAAGGCTGTGGGTGGAGCGACTCTGTTCCCTTGTCTGTACCTGAAGATCTGATTGGAGCTGTTCTGTATCTGACTTCAGTCCACCAATCAAATTGTTGTATGTCGTTAATGTACGGTTGACAGTGAGGATGGTGTTGGTATTGCTCTCTAGAAGGTCTCTCAGTGATACATGGCCACTTTGCATATCCTCACCTACAACCCGTAGCTCATCCAAAGCTGCCCTGTTGTTAGATGCGCTCAGAGCAATGTCATTAATTTGGTTCTGTAATGTCTGGATTTCTGCCTTGAATGATAGGATTTCATTTGTGGCATTCTCTGACTTCACTCCTGTTTGATCATCTGGACAGAAATATTAAATTCCACTAAACCAAATACACATTAATCACACTGAATAAAAGCACTTTAGAAACAAAGTTGTGGTGTGTCTTTACATAGAACTCACCAAGCTTTTTCAAGTCTGTCTCTACAGCAATAATTTTGCCTTCATAGTTCTCCATCCCTTCAGTTACATCATCCATTCTCTGAACCACTGAGAAACACACACACAACAAAAAACACTAAGATATGAATTTAGGCCAAACCAAAAGGATATTTACAGAAAAATGTGTTACAGTCATATTTTTGTTATTAGACAGAAGGGGTTTCTGACCAATAAATAAAAGCATTTTACACATACATTTTCAGCCCTACACGTACATTTATCAACAACAAAAATCAAACAATAATAAACCAACAATAAAATATTCGTCCAGTCACTTAACATTCCTTAGCTAACATTAATATTTACTAGTTACAGTATGTCGCCTTAGCTGTTAAAATTGGTTGACAATGATAGCAACAAACTATGGAACTGGATTAATCTTGTCATTCAAAGTACAAGTCACTGTCAGTAACTAATCTTACTAACACCAGTAACTAATCTTAATAAATTGCACCATCTACTGTCAGGCAGAGGAAATGCATTTATTTAATTCAGTCTGACAAAACAGGCATACAATGTATCCGCATTAGAGATAAAAATTAATGACTGGGCAAGTCGCTCCCACTTTCTATGTAGAAGTGTAGATTGGTTTGTCACAATTACTGCCAATCACACACATGCAGAGCATACACAATGGGAATGCAGACCATATGCACAGTCACACAGGAAATGCATGACATTTAATTTCCTCTGGAATGTGGAGTAGCCTCTAAGAGGTCATGCTTTGAACGTCTGGGTGTCCCTGAACTGCATTGGTGTTCCCCATCAGTCTCTCTGGCCCCACCCCTACTGTTTCAACACTACTGTTTAAATAAGCATTGTTCTTTAAGCACTCATATTTTTTCTTCTCTTGATATTTCTTACATTCCTCTACTACACAGACACACTGCCAGCATTTGTCACATTCACTGTGATAATTTGGATTTCTTAATTTAATTAATTACTGTAAAGTACACCACGGTGTGGCAGAATTCTTGAATCAGAAGGCGTTGATTAATTTTCTGTAACAACATGGCTCTAACATAAGTAATAGGTTTATATTAATGCACTCATTCCAATGTTATTGTTTCTATAGTGACAGCTCTTTCACAGCGACTCATATGGCAGATGCTCCACATAGCCTAAAGCTAATAATATATAGATTTAAAACAAACATGTTTTCGTTTCGAAAGAAAAATGTATAATCATTTATGCTGTGAAGCTTCTGTTAGGAGACATTTATGTCACATTTATTGAAGGAGTTTCAGGTGTCAGTAAATTTCGCAAAATAGGACAGTTTTCAGGACAGAGGACTTTGCTTTTTTTGGTTTCTCAGCAATATAACAAGCTTCATTTTTTAGTCTTATTATTTTCAAGAGAGAGAATACAGGAGAGGCTGGTGAGAGTTTATAGCTGCTATACCGTAAGCAACAACAGGGACTAAGCTGTCTCTTGGATACTCCACAACATAAAATGTCACTACAAACAGTTAATAAGTGTGTTTTATTTGTTCAATAATAAATTACAAATTGGAATCATCGGCAAATTACTGTGGTGTAAGTGGAGTAACACACTTTGGGCCATGCTGTTATACACAATAATGTACTAATTACACTGGTAAAAGCCACCTAAGCCACCTGTCTAGGTCTCATCCTAGTCAGCTTGTATGATCTTGGTTACATCTACTTGTGGGATATGTCTCAGACAGAACTAGTATGTATGTAATTAGTATGAACAGCCAAAGCAATTCACACACGAATATTTGCAGAAATAAAGATTTTAAAATTGTCCAAAATTGTTCTGATTCACATCTGGATTCTTGTCACATGTCTACCTATAGCTTTCAGCACTAGAGGGTGCAATATTCATCGACTTCACTTGTATTACGCTGCCTTCCATAAACAGTGCATGTTTAAGAGAAACAATAGTTCCGTTTCCTGTGTTTACAGGTCAAGGTAAACAAGGTGATTACAAAGCTCCTTCTTAAACTAGTACTTTATTCTCATTTAAACAAAGAGGAATGAGTAAAAATTCAGAAAAGAGAGTAGTGATCCTTTACTGACTCCTCAATTCATAGGCTCTTCTTGTTTTTATTTCCTTCCACGGGTTTGCTATTCAGTAGGCCTTTGTGACCATTTCATCATCTTTAAAACTGAAACCCCGCCCCCCACACACAAAAAAAACCCTCTGAATGTTATCATTCCAGACAGCACTTGCGTAACCAAGCACAAAGAAATAACATGTTTTGCAGAACAACATAACATGGAGGTCCATTTCAAAGGCTTGTTTGTTCGCCTCTCATTGGGAATACATTAGTGGGAGGCCAAGGCTGTCTTGCTGTCTGTCTCTATCCTCACCTCTATCCTCAGGATCTCAGGGCCAAATTGTAATGACAAAGCACTTTGATTCTGGTTCTGACTGGAGGGAAAAAGTGGCTTATAGTCATTCTGTTCATTTAAACATTTAAATTGTGCAACAGGGACAGGATCTGCTAACTACAACGTTCAGTAGTCAAAGTCTTTTGTTCTGTTTAAAATAATAAACAATTCTGATTTAGGTTTCAGGAGGAAATGCCTTAGAAAGGGCTTGTATCTCCAAAACAATTCCATGAATAGTTGAATATAGTTTTGTACTGAACCCTATTTAGATTGAATCATCTCAAATCTTCAAGATGTTCACAGCTGTTTTGACTCCAGGGGGAGTTTTGTGAGATAATGACTGCAGACCCTTCTTGTATTGAAGCCATGGTTAACAGCAGCACATAAAATTCATGATTTACACATGATTCTTAAGTGGGTTTCACAATATTTTAAGTTCACAATAAGTAGAAATGTCACTAGAATGAAGATCATGAAGATAATGTTTGTAAAAACATCCTGTTTCTAAGACACAATATGGCCTCCTGACGTCTGGCGGTATAACACAAATATTCTGACAAACAGTGGAAAAGTTTTGACAATTTTCAGCTGCTTGTAGACTAAACAAGCAAAGTGTTTAGACAGAAGTCTTTTCTTTTGCCTGAACATTAATCAATGGATAGAGACATCATACAATAATGTAACTGTATCCGATTCAACTTACTGTTACTGTGTTTACTGTGTAATGTAACAAAAATTTCTTGAAGAGAATAATGAACTATGTACAGTTCCCTCTGAAAATATTGGAATGACAAGGCCAATTCTTTTGTTTTGCTATACATTGAAGGCATGTGGATTTGAGATCAAAGATGAATATGAGACGATAGATCAGAATTTCAGCTTTCATTTCCTGATATTTACATCTAGTTGTGTCAAACAACTCAACTTAGAACATGGCACCTTTTGTTTTTGACCCCACCCATTTTTCAAGTGATCAAAAATATTGGAACATGTGACTTACAGGTGTTTCTTGTTGCCCAGGTGTGCCCTTTAGATTGATTGATTAAACAATTAATAGCTCTGAATGTCTACTGTTGGTTTGAGCCCTGGGTTTTGCCTGTGGAGACTGCATTTGTTGTTAAAAAGGATAAACCAACACAAAGTCCAGAGAGCTGTCTATGGGGAAAAGCAAGCGATTTTGAAACTGAGAAAAGAGGGGAAAAATCAATCAGAGATATTGCACAAGCATAGGGCATAGCCAAACAACAATGTGGAACGTCCTGAAAAAGAAAGAAACCACTGGTGTACTAACAACCAGACATGGAACAGGTTGGCCAAGGAAAACAACAGCAGTTGATGACAGAAGCATTGTGAGGGCTGTGAAGAAAAACCCAAAAACAACAGTCAGTGACATCACCAACAACCTCCACGGGGCAGGAAGGTATCACAATCCACCATTTGAAGAAGACTTTGAGAGCAGAAATATAGAGGCCATACCACAAGATGAAAACCATTCATCAGCAGTAAGAATCAGAAAGCCAGGCTGGAATTCACAAAGAAATACAGAGATGAGCCACAAAAGTTCTGGAACCAAGATTAACCTCTACCAAAGTGATGGAAAAGCCAAAGTGTGGAGAAAGAAGGGATCTGCTCATGAACCAAAACATACGAGCTCATCGGTCAAGCACGGTGGAGGTAGTGTCATGGCTTGGGCTTGCATGGCTGCTTCTCGAACGGGCTCACTAATCTTTACTGATGATATAACTCATGATGGTAGCAGCAGAATGAATTCAGAAGTCTACAGAAACATTCTGTCTACCAGTTTACAGAGAAATGCATCCAATCTAATTGGAAGGAACTTCATCATGCAGTGAGATAATGACCCAAAACACACTGCCAACACAACAAAGGACTTTATGAGGGGAAAAAGTGGAAGGTTTTAGAATGGCCAAGTCAATCACCAGACCTTAACCCAACTGAGCATGCATTTCACCTCCTCAAGAGGAGACAAAAAAACCTGA
This sequence comes from Pangasius sanitwongsei, assembly GCA_037576675.1. Lineage (NCBI taxonomy): Eukaryota > Metazoa > Chordata > Actinopteri > Siluriformes > Pangasiidae > Pangasius > Pangasius sanitwongsei. Next base: position 19,786,934 of record CM075006.1, on the reverse strand, counting down.
AAGAAGCTGTGGTACAAGCCTGGAAAAGCATCACAAAAGAAGAATGCAACAGTTTAGTGATATCAGTGCAAACAGGTTGCCGGATTGATGCAGTTATTGCAAGCAAGCTATATGCAACCAAATATTAAGTATTATTTACTTTAATTTAGTTTAAGACCATCTGTTCCAATACTTTGCTCATCTAAGAATTGGGTGGTCTGCCACCAAAGGTGCCATGTTCTAAGTTGTTTAACACATCTAAGTCAAAGTCAAAGTCAAACTTTATTGTCAATTCTGCTATATGTACAGGACACACAGAGGATTGAAATTCCATTTCCCTCAGACTCATGGTGTGAGACACCAACATAACAAGACAAGTAATTAAAAAAGTAAAATAAACTTTTACACTATGTGTAAAAATGTACACTATCTAGATGTAAATATCAGGGAAAAAAAGCTGCCATTCCAATACTCTTGGAGAGGACTGTGTATGTTAATCATATATCTTCCATTATGACCTGTACTGTACTGTACAAGAACATTAGAAGGAAAGGGCTGTTCATACCTTTGTATCCTAATACAGCCACAGCTATTGTGAGCAGTGCACACAGGACGTACAGGAGAGCAATGGCTGCCCTTAGTGTCCAGTCGTTTTTACATTTAGTACATTCATTCCCCTCCTGGATACCTGTAAAAGAACAAAAGCAAGACATCTCAGCTTCACAATGCTGGAAAAAAACACAGATGAAAATGCACATTCTACTCAATCATATGACACCGCAACTGAAACCTGCATTGCTTTTAGTTCTTCTGCAAAGTCTGATGCATTTCTTTACTGCTTGACGTAATTGCTAAAGACTAAAATTACAATTCAAGTCAGCTAATGATCTCCTGATCTGAACTTTCTTCATTTGGGAAATGTGAGAATCATTTGAAAGAAGAAATACCAAAGCAGAGAATTTCCCATTCACAGCTTCTTAACACTGATGATCAAGAGAATGGACGTAATATTTTTATTATGTGTCCAAATGGTCTACTGGCAAATAAATGGACTCTCTGTTTATTATTAGCCACATATAACTTACTTATCCACTCATTCTTTACACTTATTCTGCTAGGGCTGAGAAAATACTAATTGTACAAAACTATACAAAACTATACAGTTTAGGAATCTATTTTCTACTAACAGCATGTCTGAATCTTTTTATTTCTCTTATACCAGAGTGACTTACCAAAATTTATTTATTTTTATTAAAAAATGAGACTTTTTGACAGGTTTAAACTATTTAAACCATTTATAATTAGATTTAATATTTTGGAAAGTCCATGACACAAATTAGTTCCTGTTATCACTTCAGTTATATCATCTAACAGTGATAGTAATATAGTGACAGTGAACGGTCGTTCCTTCACCAGCCTCTCTTTTTTCTGTCACTTGATGTTAATAATAAAAGAGATGCAGCTCGCCATGTTACCCAGAAACCACAAAATGCTCCATCCTGAAGACTTTCAGGTCTCAGGAAAGCACTGACACTGTAGAGTCATTCCAAAAATGCTAAATAAACATCTCTTTGCAGAAAGTTTTACCATGTCAAAGATTACACAGGTTTTTAAAATCTTTTAATGTGGCATGTTCGCTATACAAGCCACTATTTAAGTTGTTACTGTAAAAATTATAATATATTAGAACAAGTGCATTAATATAAACCTTGCAGCTGGAAATGTCATCACAATGCTGTTAGAGAAAATTAATCAATACCTTCTGACCAATCAGAACTGAGCATCCAACATTGCTGGAGTATAATGAATAATACATATATACCAAGTAAAATCATGCAGTAGTTTTTTGTGACCAATGAGTCAAAAATTATATGGAGCTCAAACTTTTGGAGTCTCCGGTGTATTTAATTTTCTTTGCGACACTACTTCATGTAAATCATGGGGCAATGTCAAAAACCATACGTAAGACCATGCTTCAGCAGAAGCACAACAACATTCATAGTCAGCAGAGACTGTCTGTGCAGGCAGGGGAGGAGTCGTGTGGAGCTAAAGCTGATGTGGTCAGGCTTCAGCAAATAAACATCCACAACCACAATACATTTAGACATTCCACAGCTGGCCTGACATTCTCCCCCCTCTCCCAATTTGATCAGAATGTGAGCCTTCATCAGCAGATGGTCACAGTGGCAGCTCTGGCATCTAGGTTGTCCTCTAATAAGAGCCCCAGGAGGGAGATGGAGGGGATGAAGAGGGCAGGTCACATCTTTGGAGCCAAACATCTGTGTAAACATTGCCTCAAAGGGCCCCGGATGTGGGAACTGCGGCCCCCAGTGGCCCTGCTCACATTGAGAACTCTGTTAGGTGGTCCGTGTGTGGGGGATAAAGACTCCCCTCTAAGATCTTATCATCTAAGTGCTCAAGTTTAACATCAGCACATAAACAAGCACTGCCACTAAACAGAGATAGAAACACAGAGAGAAAGATCCTTATGGAAAATACTGCACTGGAGGGTACAGCCCTGTGTGTGTTTATAGCCCTGTCTGGTCCATTGAATGAAAAGTATTTTCCCAGAGATGCCATCCATTCTCTCAGCATCCTTTGATCTGGGGTATAAATCAGTCTCATGAACAGCCAACTGCTGGCTGAAGTTCTACTGATGTGGTGGATGAACGTATGATTTTTTATGCAAACTTTAAACAGCAAAAATAAAACATTTTTGGTCATTCAATTGTTGATCTGGCTCACATTCATAGATTGACACAATGTGCAAAACACATTAACAAAGCAAAAACGCAACAGCAAATCTAACAACAAAACCAAATACGCAACAGCAGAAGGAAAAACACTACAACAAATGTGAAAATACAACAGCAAAATAAAAAAACACATCAACATTAACTCAAAACGGAAAGGGTAGGCCCTTGCTGCTGATTGGCTACAGCACGTGTCAATCTGAGAGACAGAGAAAACAGAGAGCTGGATGACATTTACAGTATGAAGAAATCATGGGCCTAAATGAATCTTTTAGCAAGGGTATTCATATGATGTTATTTTAGATATGCTGTCAAATTTGTATGCCATTAATATGAGTATGTGAACAATGAAAACGTACCTAAAGCAAGCCAGGTTATTCAGGAGAAAGAACTACTCCTCACTATAATAACATTAGTAGGCTAACTAAATAACAGACTGGAAAAGTGTAATTCTTTTTCCTTGTGATAGTCATATGCCTTGTCCAATCAGATATGAGAATGGGTTCAATAAAGACCTAACATTTCTGTTTGAAGTTAATGTTATTACATTTTCTGATTTGCTGTTGATTTGTTAACGAATTTTGCACTAATAGACTGTTGTACTGACACAGTTGTTTTCAGTAGACACAGAAATCTGATCGACTACGAGGTCAACACAAAGCACAGTTTAGGTATAGTGAACTGCAGTGCTCATTAAATAAAGACTATAAGGAAGCCAGATGTGTTGATCAGCAGACCTGGCCCTAACTGCAGGGTTTGAGCCTGGAAATTCCCAAAGAATAAATAAATACTTGAGCTTCCTGTTTGTGGTTAAGGTATGGCAGAACATAAATTGATGTTCTCCATGGCATAACTGGCACTGAACGAGTATGAGAGTAATCACTATCCTCTTACTGGCCAAAAACTCAGATCTGTGACTAAAGCAGTAAAGGCAATTCACTGCAGGTGGGAGTCATAAACATTCTACATTTTATGTTGTTGAGGGAGGCTGATGAAAGAAGTAAGCATTGTGAAAGAGATGTGTGGAGGAGGTGGTGGATGGAGACATAGAAGGCACAGAGGGGTATGTGAAGGAAAGAAGAGGGGGGATAGAGTGAGAGAGGAGAGGGAGAAAGAATGCTGAAGTTCACATCAATGCATGTAAAACAGCTGTGTTTCATTTGGACTCAGGAAGTCAGTCAGAGAATTCCTGTATTGCTCTATTTTTTTTTTTTGTTTTTACCTGGAGCAAGAGCCCAGTCACACAAAAACACTGGTGATGGAAAGAAAAAGACAGCTATATCCAACCACAGATGCTCCAGGAATAACATCTATGACAGATGATTCTCCACAGAAGAAATACAGAAGAAAAATTGCATAAATACTCATGCAAATCATCAAAATGTGTATTCTTTTTGTTGTTGTTGTTATTTTAAAGTAAGTCTATTTCTGCATCTGTGCATATTGTCCTGTAAATACTGGCCTAAATTCAGGCTCCGCTTTAATGTTAAAATGACTATGGTATATATTATTTGATATTATGTACTTTGGACCATGAAAAGAAGATGATATTTCCTCTAAAATATAATCAACTCCAGAATTACTGGCACGTTACAAGAAAATGGTGGAAAAAACTGCATAAAATCAACATGACACATAATGATTTGATTAGAGAAAAAACAAAAATCTTTCAACACAAAAGAGACAGATGGTTCAATCTCAATCAGACCCAAAATAATAGTTTTGAAAGTCTGAAACAATTTAAAAGGCTCCATGTAAAGTAATTTGTCAGAAAGAGGATGCATAAGAATATTGGTCCCATGCACAGGGGAGGATGGTGAGGGCAAAAAGCTGAAAAGCTGTTTAGGATTTCAGTTTTAAGTGATTCTCAGTCTTGTCAAGTTGGAATCGTTGTGTGGAGAAAAATATAATGCACACAATTGGCACATTTGTTGAAAAAAGTGGGCTGCATACAAGGAAGAATATTCACACTGTAAAGCATGGTGGTGTGACATTGATGCTTTAAGTCACTTTTGCAGCCAGGTGTCCAGGGCTCTTATAAAGGCTGAAGACATCATGAATTCTGCTATGTAGCAGGATATTTTACACAACATCATATAGCAGTGGAGTCAAAACTCCCACCAATTACCCGCCATTTATACCATGCTATCAGGCAATCACTGAAGAGGTGGGCCAGACATTCCTGTTTCAGTGCTTTTCCAATCTTCTATTGGCTTCAGAAGCATAAACCATCCTCATATGAGTTCCTGGTCAGTCATGAATCAACCAAACACAGTCTCCATTAATAAGTACCTGATATCTTTATGCTCATAAATAACCCGTGGTTAATATGTTATGTTTGTAGCCTGCTAACTGAATTTCTCTAATACCCTCGCATGAATTAAGACCTAATTTTGTAAACCAAAGTGGCCTAGAGCATTGGGGGTTAAGATTTACTTTACTGGCATGACAGGGATATCGCAATGCAGACGATGCCACAGCCATCCGTCAGGATGGAGCAAAATTGGATGTGCTCTCTGGGTGGGATACACAGCATACACAGCAATCACAGTGACACTAGCCAATTGTTGGCATCTGTGAGCTCATGTATATGGAAGAGGGCAGATAGCACTTTCCTCCGTGTATGTTACACTGCCCTGCGATGCAGCATGAGCAGCAGTTCAAAAAGATGTGGTTGGCTGATTTCATATGTCTCAGAGGAAGCACGAGTTAGCCTTCGCCCTCAAAGGTTATTAGTTGATGAATGATAGGGGAGAGCTTGCTGGTGGGTAAACATGTCAACATAGGACAGAAACATAGTCTAAATGAAGAAGAGTGTGTGTCTGTTTCTCTGATTTTATGCAGTTGTAGATAAACTGTCCCATTAAATCTAATAGTCTCTGTTTTCTCACAGTATCTTTATTTTTTTGATTTTCAGGGAGTTGAGGTGATGATGGGAGAATCTTCTGTCAAAGATTCTGTCAAAACCCCCAAACAGGTCAGACATTTATTTTATTTTATTTATCTCAATCAGCAGCAGGTTCCAGTAAAACTTGGAACTGGATAAGAACCATAAGCACCTTGGTGTAAAAATGCTGCAGAGGCCAATTCTTTGTTATAGAATTAATAAAGACAGGCAGGTATATACACTTTGTTTCCTAGAAACAGCAGACCCACTGGCTGTCTTACAAAGAACTAGACATTCCTCCTTTGCAGTTAATCTTCTTAAAATTTTATTAAACACAGCAGTGATTGCCATTGCCAGTTTTAATGAGCATTTGCACGAGGTCTGGTTGGTTATACGTGCATTTTTGTTTGCTGAACCTGTATTTCATTTATGTTATTCTTTCTTCTTTCATTTTCTTTTGTGATCAGCTTAAGTAAGCATCACTTGAAAGGGTAAAGGATAGTATTTAGTATATTAAAGAAAACGGATACATATATATATATGGATATATATACGTATATACAGTATATATATATATATATATATATATATATATATATATATATATATATAGAGAGAGAGAGAGAGAGAGAGATATTTAGAAATTGATTATATATATAGACTACACACAAAGTGATGATGGTC
>CM075006.1:19753436-19780531 GCA_037576675.1 Pangasius sanitwongsei | reverse complement strand
ATTGTGGTGGTGTATAGAGCCAAAAATGTTAGAATTGTGTCGATGTCCCAATATTTATGGACCTGACTGTAAATGTACATGTGTGCAACCTCATATATGATGGAAGCTTGTTATTATTGTTGTTGTTGTTGGTGGTGGTGGTAGTGGCGTTATTATTATTTATTCCTTTAATCATTCATCTTCAGTAACTGCTTTATCCTAGTCAGGGTGGCAGTGGATCCAGAGCCTATCCCAGGAACTCTGGCACAAGATGGAACAGATAAAATGCCAGTCCATCGCACACACACGTTCGCTCACATTAATTCACACCTGTATAGCCAATCCACATATTTTTGTGGCTTGGGAGGGAATAACCCGGAGCATCCCTTCAAATATTTACTTATTCCAGTTAAGTGTCTGTGTCTGGAAGCTACAATGTGTCCTGTAATATCCAGAAATGTGTTCTTATCCACACTGTAAAAAAAATTGACTGTACATTTTAGGGTTGCCAATAAAGTACTGTAAAAACGTACAGTAAACAATTGTAAACATATTTACAGTAAAGTACTGCAATATCTTATATAGTATAAAATAACACATAATCCAGTACATTTGCGCATTTGACTGATGTTTTAAAAAGGTGACTTGAACACACAACCTTCTTCTCTGTAACTCAAAACCTTAATCACTGAGCCACCACAACTACTATGCCTAACTTGCAGTGATTCAATGTAATCTTTTAGTGTGGGTTAATTCAACGGTAGAAGTGGTTGAATCAAAGTAAGCTAGTTGAGCTAGTTGTGTTGGCTCAGTGGTTATAACTTTGACATATGGATTAGAAGGCACCACCAAACTGCCATGGCTGGGTCCTTGAGCAAGACCCTAAACCTTCAGCTCAGCTGTATCCTGCATCAACTGTAAGTTGATTTTAAAAAAAATTATCAGCCAAATGCGCAAAATGTACTGGATTATTTGTTATTTTATACAATGTATGATATTACAGTGTTTTACCTGTTGCCAGAAAATTACTGTACAATTTACAGTCATTTTTTTACAGTGCATGCTGAGCATCTTGAGTGGGCAATAGTCTTGAGGAGAGATTCTATCTGCAGCACCAGCCCATGCATACCATCACTACAGCACCATAAAGACAATAAAGTTCTTTAATAGAGCTACACACAGCACACTACCCCATCTCACTCTCTTTCCTCATTTGCTAGCAGATTAGTATGAGGTCATATCCAGTAAAGCAAGACCATATATTACAACGGGGCAAAGTTATAGAACAGGCCTGAGGGGAACAGACTGTCCTAACCACCTAGAGTGCAGCAGGGTAGCTACAGATTAAATGTGACCATGCACTCATATTGTATGTATAATGTACTGAACGTATAATGTATTGTATACATTATATTGTACACATCTCTAAGTACAAAACATCTATCAGGTTTGAACACATGGGGACTAGAAGGTATTCAGTTATAAAAACGCCATAAGGGATATTAATGTCAGGACCATAGGAAGAACGTTTAGTTTAAAGTGGCTCAAGTGGAAATGATAGTAATGATAGAGTTCATAATCAAGAAAGAAAAAAGTTCCTGGATTTAATTATTCATTGCTAATAGCTTTAAAATAATGGGAGAGAAACATGCACCACAGGGACTGTTGAAAGAACACTTGGCATGAAGATGGATTTTTGCTCCAGGACATTTCTATGCTTTTGACAGCTATGTGATGTCATGATGTAGCTCCATACACCTCTAGCCATTGCAAACAGCTTAGTTTTTCACCCACTAGTAATGTTCTGGCTTCTAGCTTTGAACAAGGATGGCAGTCAGAGGAGAAAAACGGACATTTTTCATGAACAATGTGGTGTATTTAGAAGATCACAGTAAACACAAATGTTATGTGTCTTTTTGAAAATGAATGATGGAGAGATTATTCTCACAGCTTGCCACAGTTATGTCTGGGATAATCACAGACAATATCCATTGTTGCTAATTCACTGCAAGCGTTTACAGTGCTGTAGACATTCTCATTGCTGAATGACATATCACATAGCTTTTCGGTCATTGTTGGTCACTTAGATTTTGTTAACTGTTACATGTTCTTAGTGACACCAATAGTGGTATTCCTCTACCACAGCTTCCTTGGTTAGGGAGCATGAGATCACTGAAACAAATGGTTCCCCAAAAGCAAGGCTGGCAATAAATGAATGATGACATAAAATGACTAAATCTGAGCAATAAAAAAAATTCCCAAACAGGAAATCATGTTCAGAAACAGCCAAATCTCATGCTGTAAAAATTCAAAACAGATCAAGAATTTTTATTAAAGCAATTTAAGTATGCTGCCAAAAAAATTTTATTCAGCAAAGACAAATTAAAAAAAAAAACTGCATGTTTTGCTGAGACATTCTTTTGGTTGTGTAGGAGCACTAAGATTTTCAAATCTTCATATCAACCCACACTAATTATGGAAATTTGGTGGTTTGGAGCAGAAGAGGCTTATGCCACTGGGTGGTCCGGCCCGATGCCTTGTTTCCTGACTCAGCGCTGACCTTCAACGCATTGAAAGGCTGTCTGTTACTGCCACAGCTGAATCCTCAAATGCATGCACTACCTTCAGCAAATAAATCCACAATATTCAACTAAGCCTGCACAATAAGCACGAGTGAATTGTACTGAAGAAAAGTGCAGTGAGTACTGAAGAAGAGTGCTAGAGCTAATGATGCTAAAACCATTACTGAAACACATGTGAATATGAACGTACAGTGATGCTTGCTTGTGTGATCCCCGTATTATATTAATTTAGTCCTTCAGCATGACTACGTGCCAGATTGTCTACATACAAACAAATCATTAGAAAAGCCTATGGAAAGCTAGTTTATGTAGTGCCACTTTAATCCCTATGATTTAGACTTTATTCTTTGATTTAAAACATTGGAGAAAAAATAAAATGAATGAAACATGAGCTGAAGGCAGGTCTTCCTGACTGCCAAAGTATTCAAAGTTAAAAAAATAAAATAAAATAAAGGCAGAGTGCCTCTGTCTTGGCCAGATCTGAAAATGGGATCTCCAGTAAGCAGTGCTTTTGATTCTAAACAGAGCAAATGAAAATACACATCTTACTTATGCTAGCACTCTTTTTTTTCAGGCCAGGAAGCATGGAGTTGGTTTTGGCTGGTGGGTGAGCCAAAAGACTTTCATTAATATATCAGACAGGGTGTAGCACTTTGGGCCTACAATGAAATAAAAGCGGCACACTAACATATGTGTTATTTTTGACTGGGTGCCTGCTGAGGAAGAGAGGCACTATGTCCATCCATCACAGAACAGCACACTACCATATGAAAGCTTGTTATAGGGGTGCTGTTTACGAGCAAAAGCATCCCTGGAGGTCTGTTGCTGTGATGCAGTTTCTTGGAAGATATGCATCTGAACTCAGCTCTGGATCTGAGCATGTTTTTCACATCTGGTGGAGGGAACAACAGATGGCCTGCTTTATAATGTCAATTTATGTCCATTTGTCGAGAGCAGAGTGTTAGGGAATCACTGGTGGCTTATTCCCAGAGACCACAAGTCCTGTGACCACCCACTTCCCGACCTTCAAAGGCTCCATGAGTCCACATATACTAAGAGCAAGCTTATTGGGAACTACCACATAATATTTACCTGTATGTTAATACAGTTTTTGCTTTGCTCTTCTTCAAAACATCAATGCTCATCATAGAAAACTACTCTGTGATACTAAATCCATTCTTGTGTGACTGTATTTGTCATTTCCAAAGATCCGGTTTTCCTAAACTAATCCCCTTTCCACAACCCTATGGCTCATGCCAAGAATGTCCTGCTTGATCTGTGTCATTCATGCTTGGGCTGAACTCAGACTCAAGGCATAAAAAGCATCCCGTCTTCTGTTGAAAAGTGGTTGTGCCATTCTCCTGATCCAGGGGAACAAGATAAGGTAAAACTATAAAGACCAGACCCCCTGAGAGATTAAACTGAAGACTCTGTGACCTTGGAGATAAGGGAATGTTCTCTCTGTCTACCCACTCGCCATGAAAGAAGTGAAATAAACAGGTACACTGCAGACACAGTACTCCATTCCTAAAGTCCAGCTAAAGCCATTTGTGTGTCTAAGATGCACTACAAGAAAATGATCTACAATTCTTGCAAGCCAAGAAAATGACAGTAACATATCTACAAATGCAGGCAGCTTTCTGGATCAATCAGACGTAATAAATGGCATGGCAGAAAAGCTTATCTTACCTAACTTACTCTGAGTGAGAATTTCCACTAGGCCACAGGGTTAAGAACCATATCAAACTTAAAATCAACATGAAAATGAATTACGTCCAAGTATTAATTTAATGTGACACTGCTGAATCCACAGCGTATTATTTATTCTGGCTCTGGTTCTGTATTTCTTAGCAGTTTTGGCCAAAAGGGACATGATTACAAGTTCTGTTTAGAATTTAGGGTTTTTAAAAAACACTACTCAAAACCATCACATGAACCAAATTTGCAAGTCATATACAGTACTGCGCAAAAGTCTTAGGCACCCTTTTTTTAGTACAAACTTCTATATTATTGATTCAGTACAAAAACATTTTAGATTTCCAAACATTAGTTTTCCAGCATAAAATTAAATGTTACAGAAAAGTGTTTGTATGACAATAAAAAAGAAAGCAGCAAATTACATAAGAGACACTTTTCAGACAAAAAAAAACATAATGAAGGCTGCTGGGTTTCGCTGCAAAAATAAGAAGCGAGTGTGACAGTCAAAGTCTCCAGAAAAACTGTGGCTGCTTCTGCAAGATGCTCAGTAACACTTACAGCTCATTTCCTTATAAAACTACACACACTGTACCTGAGGCTCCTATTTTTTTTCAAGCAAAGGGTCTTCACACCAAATACTGACTTTGTTTCCTTTATTACTGTTTACTGCTCTTTATAGCATTTTTTTATTGTAGAAACATTTAATTTCATTATTTTTGAAGGCGTCTTTGCTCTACAGCAATAGACGGAAATTCAGATTAGAACGGATGCATTCATTTTAATGCTTTTTGCTTTAACCAAGCAACACAAATTTGAAAACTGCAGAAGCAAACAAGTATGTCAAACATTAGCCTCTGTTCCGCTACAATGTCAGATAGTTGCAGCTTCCGCAACACGATACTCCATGCCAGTGCAGTTATAGTCTCTGCTGCTACAGTATGTTGTGATCTGTTCAGTCAAATCTAGAAACTATAATAATGACACAAAGTGAAGTATTTTGTTATCAATGGAGTGTAATATTCATAATAATATATGCAATAAATTATGTAGGTGCACCTGTGAAAATACTGTATTGACAATGACATAACCATGGAAACAGTAGTGTATATCCAGCCACTGACTGACACCAATAAACTATCAACTGCAGGGGGACATATGAAAGGAAAAAATCAACATAAAGTGTCTTAGTAAGGTGTTGGGCCACAAAGAGTTGCCACAACACTTTCAATGGCTTTGGCATAGATTCTACAAATCTCTGGAAATTCAACAGCATCCAAAAAATATTCCCTCAATTAGTGTTTTTATGACGGTGGCACAAGATGCAGTCAAACACATCAGTCCCAAATCTCCCATAACTATGTATTTGGGTTGTGATCTGGTGACTATGAAGGCCATAGCATATGATTTACATCATTTTCATACTCATCAAACCATTCAGTGAGTCCTCATGCCCTGTGGATGGGGTGGAGTCATCCTGGAAGAGACCACACCCATGCTAATAGAAATGTTTTGTTGTAGGGTAAAGGTGATAAAGTAGCATAATGTTATATACAGCAGATTTAGACATGACCATTCCTTCTAAGGGACAAGCGGACCCAAACTACGCCAACAAAATGTCTCGCACAGCACAACAGAGTCAGTGATTTTTCCTTTAATTTGTCACCTGTCAAGCACCCATTTGGTCAGGAAATACAACAAACAGGAACACTGTTATTAATATATTTAGAACAGTTTTGTGAGTTGCAGCAATAATTTAACAAATTCATACCCAAAAAAGGTGGAATAGAACATGACCAGGTTTTTGTACTTCAAGGACTAAAAACTCTTTGTAGTGATAATGTTGGACTATGAGCTGAGTGTTGTGATCAAGTTCATTGCAAATCAGTGCAAGGAACTGAATTTAATCCCTGAACTCTCACACCACCACACTCTCGCACTAATCACCAATGCATTTATGTTCACAACTATATAACTGTGACAAAAGAATAAATAAAAATGTGCTGAGCATGGTTTGAAAGTGTTCCGGACCTAGCCGTGCTCATGTGGAAATACCGTCAGAATGGTTTCTCTCCTTGCTCAGAATGTGCTTTTGCTGCAGGAAAGAGAACTGCATATTTTCTCTGTCTGTGTTTTCACTGGCTCAAAAATAAGGCCTGTGCTAGGATGCTGAATATCCACTAGCAAGCGCACCCCCACAATTTCTCTAGCACCAACCCAGCAGGAGCCTGGTCAATCGACCCCCACACTCTCCAGCTTCTCCCGCTCCCTGCCCCCTCCTTGGCCAATATGAACACCATTTAAACAAACCCCATGAGATTGGTGCAGGAAACAGTTCAGCGCCTCTTTGGATTTAAACTTTGTCTATAGAACACAGAATTTTTAAACAGTTCACATCTCAAGGTGGATTTGATTACTCTTGCCTCAGTGAAATCATACTATGTATACATGGCATATGTTAATGAAAAGTTGCAGTCAGTCTCATGACACTTCCATTGTGGGGGACAAATGACTTACACATGTTGAAGCCAGTTTTTTTGCAAGCCATAAAGGATGTCTGTGGTATTTCTTTGCTGCTGACTCAGTAGACTGAAATAACGTGAAATAATATCAAACTAAAATTCAGCAATGTCCACTCCAGTGGTCTTCAGGGGTCAGTACAAGGGCTGCATGATTATTGACAAAATAGGAATCCACATTTTTTTTGGCTTAGAATTGAAAGCACAATTTGCACTTATAATTCTTTGACCCGTTCTGTATGAAACAATATGTAATTTAATTTTTTTACACTGATGACACCATGGCAGCTACATTTTCCTAGCACATGTATATGAATGACAACTTGTCTGCATTTTGAATCACTGATTTACTGGTACATTCTGTACTTCAATAGCCTAAATCCTAAGCAAAAATATGCTATTTAGTATAAAACTTTAATGAGATTAGGGTGATAGGAGCACAGTGTGTCCTCCCAAAGTTAAAAAAGGAAAACACCAATATTAATGGCTGGTAAAATAATTAGTATGTCTGTTCTTCTACAACTCATATTCCATCTGTGGGCATGATAAACACGTTCCATGCAGAAAGTATCAGCCATGACTCACTCACCCGGTTCATTCATTTCATATATTTAGTTGTTTGTTTAGTAACTGGAGGATATGATAATGTTAATATTAATTGGGGGATATATTAATATCAATATATTGATATTAATATCAATATTTATTAATATTTATCACTTTACAAGTGATAAAACATTAATACTAAATTAAATTGAGGAATATAATATACACAGCCTTGCTTTCTGACGTTGTTTTTTCCCTTTTTCCTTCTGTAGACTCGTCCTGCTTCAGGTGTGTGTGTAAGGTCATGTGGTACAACATCTATAGTCATTTGCCACAGCAAATAATTTTGTTCTAGTCAGTACTGTGGCAAATTAAAGTACTGAGCTATATTTCTCCAAATGATGAGGATTACCTGGATAGCACTTACATCATCTCTGCAGAACCTTGTACTTCCTAATGCTTGCTTCAGAGCATACCCGCATCATGTTCATGCCTAACTAATGCACACATCTCTAAATCAAAACCATTTGGAGGCAACAGCACAGAAGAAGTACAATACTGTTCTGGTGTTCTCACAAATCTGTCAGATCTCTTCAGGTCCATCATTTCCACTTTGCATGCCAGTAAAAGACAGAATCCAATTCTTGCCTGCCAGTTTAGAAAAGCATGATTAAAGTGCTTTGATCCCTTGCCTGGATCTTCTCATGTCACAAACATCACAATCCCTGTCATGAATCCTCCAACCTACTGGCTCCCTGATGAACACAGCTATGCACATGCATCTGGAATCTGCATATGGAACTTAGACTCAGGACCTCAGCTGCTTAACCCTTTCATGTATGGTGTCCACACTCAAAGACAGTTCATTTAGAAATATATTAGATGTAAATCACCTCCAAATCTAACTGTTGAGCAACAGTTGAAAAATCTGTATATGTTTTATCATTTATGCATGAAAGGGTTAAAGAATAAACAATATCCCATCAATATGGGATACTCATCAGTATGGGATATTGTAGGGCTAATGTAGTATAATCCAGAAGTTTACCTTTAGACTTGACTGAAATAATTCTTTACATGTGTTAAAGCACAGTGAGAACATCTGCATTAAGTGTTTTTTGGCAATAAGTTTAGAAATTTGGAGTAACACTGACTCTGTCTTCAGTAATTTGAAACTTAAGCAATACTCTGGAATGCACAAGATGTGCAATCTCAAGATGTCCAAGAAAAAAAGTCTCTTTAGTACTTCATTATAGAAGCCACTGAAAGTTGCAGAAGGATGTAAGAAGCATAAAAAATGACCATCTGTGCAGCTGAAGGTAAATTATAGCAAAATATGGAAAAGTTTACAAGACTAAATATTACTTTTCAGTGCCTGATACAAAAAGAAAACCTTTTCCAAATTCATTCTAAATATAGAAAACCGGCACTCTTTGAAGAAAGTAAAAGTGGGGAGGTCTGTTCACACCAGTGTACCTCAGATAGGCTAATGACTCTAGCATATGCTGACATGGAGAACTGTGTTAAATGTTGGGACATGACCCCCCGTATTCATCTGCTTTAGCCATACAGCTTAGTCCATCTTTAAAACACTTCAAGAAAAAAACAGTTTTTGCCACTTTTGAGGGGATTCAAAAGGAAGAGACACTTTTTTTTTTATTCCAAGGGCCAAATAATCTATGCTTTGTCTGTGTGGTGAAGTGTAGGCTACTCACCAAACCGTTTGTAGCCAAAGGATTGCACGTCCTCCTCATCAGTGTAGTCGTCTGCAGAAAGATTAAATGACAACAGTGTTAGACAACAAGGGCCATGATAGTTTTCCACTGCAAATTCCTCATAAGGAACTAGAACTACTGTGATGAAGTGAATGCATTACTAGAACAAATAAATCTTTTTAACAATAAAATCAGTGAATAAATTCAGAATGTATTTGTAGCACAAGCAAGTTTGAAAAGTTCAAACTGTCAAACTGATGGCTCATTTTGGCCAACCAGTAATAATACTAACAGGATTTATCTGGATTACTCTCAGTCGAAAAACTGCCAAACCCAGCATGTAATAACAGTGTTATGACTCCAAGGGCAGAAATACTTTGCAGAAACATGTGTTCGCCTGCTGTGGCTATTGAATTAACACTGGCTGCAAAGTCCATTCTCAGGTTAACAAAATGACACCATCCTCATTTCCTGTTCCGACTTCAGTCTAATGGTCTTTATACAAGTATCACACCTGTATGAAAAGGGGTGACACCGGAGCCCTGTATCTTTCTTTGTTGGAAGGCAGAAAAATAAAGAAATCACACTTTTTTCTTCAGTCTAATAACCTGCAAGGCACACAGTGACACTAGACAGATGTTTAAAGGAGACAGTCATGCACCTAACCACCTCTGTTGACTCATGCAAATGCACGGACATTGACCGCAACCCTGCAAGAACCCATAACATGCAAGTGGAAAACAGAACAAGCATAGTGGGTTAGTTAGTCATGCAGGAGGCATGAAGTCTTTTCCATATAGTTACAGCCTGAAACACAATATTTTGCCAAGATGATAAACTGAGGGATCCCACATGCTATCTGTACGTGCTGCAATATCCCACATGATCTGACCACATTTTTACAATTTTTACGATTAAAAAAAAAAAAAAATGTTTGCAAGAGTAATTTTGCTGTTACAGATAAATACCCACACAGCCGTGTTACATAGTTCACAACACATTCAACTGAATCTGATACTCTTATAGCAGCATTCCATAATCCATAATTTTGTTAGTGTGAGGTCACTTTTAAAGAATTTTGACAAGATTCCAGGTTTTCTGAGCCTGCATAAAACACGTGAAGTGATAAACTATGAGAAAGAATGAGTACCTTATACTAAATGGGTACTTCATGAAGATACAACTCATTTAAGAGTTTTTCAAGTGTTATCCCTTCTGCTAAAAAAAAAATTGTGAAGGTTTCATATTCATAGCTTTATCTCGAGCCACATGAGAATTAATTCACTGAAGAGCAATAGTTATATCTATTAAAAGAAATAATTACATCTATTAAACGGGTGTTGCTTTGACTGCGATTTGTTGAGTATATAGTCAGGTGAATGTCTGCTTTTTATTTATCCCAGTCTGAAGAGGAAGAATGTGACCTTATAAATTCAGTACCTTAAGGGTAGTGGATGTATAGCTAAACCTAATCTTTATCTGTATTTAGCACAAGATGACAACTTAGAAAAAAAGCTAATTAAGAAGTATTTGGCAATTGCCTGAGCATATAACTCATAACCCTAGAAGATGAATGCTTGAAAATATTGAACAACGTGCTAAGACTCTAATGAATACCAGTTCAGGGTTACAGAATGTTTATAATTTCTATCAAATCTGTATGGTCTGAGAGCCTGCTTGTTACTTACAAGGGCCACAAGGTTTCTAGTTTTGCCTTACTTACCAATTTGCATTACATGATTCTCAGAGTGTCCTTTGTAGCAAAGAACATGACTCATTTATCCAAACATCATAGCTCCCCAGTCGTCCATTTTGGTTTTCAGGAACACACTGGGGCTCTTTTTTTTTTAGATTACATAATCCTGACTCCTTATTTTCCACTGTTCATAAATATACATACAACCTGCCTTGGAGCCGAGAGCCAGCATGAAGCCAGGCAAAAGGAATACTCATATTAATACTCATAGTGATGCCTCTTAACTTCAATCCTTGTAGTTTTGCACTGATTGACATATAAATAAAACAGCTACATACTAAAAGACTACAATACTATGTGTTTTATATGAAGTCACAGAAGGCCAGTACTGAGCCAAGCAGATGCTGGAACGTTTGAACCGATGCTTGTTCTCTGTCTAAACAATAAAACTTCTCTTATTGTGGGTAAATAGTTTCTAAAAATGACCGAGGTCACTGAGAGAGTGTTTGGTGTGCAGATGCTTGTGTTCAACTCCTAAAACCAGGCAGCTCAGCCAAAAACACACACGCGGCCAACCAGCCTTGACACACCACGGGCGGTTAATGGAGGCCAGATGTTGGAGTAATACACATTCTTTTCACAACAGAAAGAATAGATACGACACATACTATCATACTGCTGAGTAGGCTAGAAAAAAAGGAAGGTTTCCATAAATTCCTCGCTCATACTACCATAAAGTAAATCGGTAGCCTACAGACTATCAAAATATTGCTCAACAGTTCTCAACACATTATCTTGCATACTGCATTACACAGACTAGTCAGAATAGTACACCTCTTTAGAGGTTTCCAGCTATTTGTACTCCATCCTACTGTACTAAACAGTATGTCAAATAGTACACCCCTTTAGGGTTAGATCTATTTCTACTCCATACCACCATACTAAACAGTATGTAAAATAGTATGCCACTTTAGGTTTCCATCTATTTCTACTTCATACTACCAAACTAAATAGTAGGTAAAACAGTACACAGCTTTATGATTCCAACTATTTGTACTAAATACTACTGTACTAAATAGTATGTCAAATAGTACACCTCTTTAGGGTTAGATCTATTTCTACTCCATACCACCATACTAAACAGTATGTAAAATAGTATGCCACTTTAGGTTTCCATCAATTTGTTCTCCATACTACCTTACTAAACAGTACGTAAAATAGTACATCTCTTTTGGTTTCCATCTATTTGTACTCCATACTACCTTACTAAACAGTACGTAAAATAGTACACCTCTTTTGGTTTCCATCTATTTGTACTCCATACTACCGTACTAAATAGTATGTAAAATAGTACACAGCTTTAGGTTTCCATCTATTTGTACTCCACAGTGAGAAACAGGAGGTCTATATAAAACATCGTTACCAGTGGTTCAGTATTACGACCAAGAAGGACATGTAGAAAATATATATCTGTAAATCTGAAACTCTTTTTCAGTTATTTTTGTGAAACTTGTGTGAAACTTACCCTTCATTGTGGAATGAAGCAGAAGCACCTTTGCTTTAACGATGCTGGCGTCAGTTCACATCAGCTGCATGACAATGATGGCTCAAGAAATGAAAAACTGAAAGTTGTCGAAAGTTCCAGAAGTATTTGTCTCGCAGGTTGTGGACTGTTTGCCGGTCCACCTGAGGAGTGAGTGCAGGAGGTGGACACGAGGGCTGCAGCAATCCCCACTAACTGGTCCAGTGAAGCAGCACGCAGACTCAAAGAATATCAAGAATTGTCTTACTCCATGCAGTCGTGTCCGAGGTGAGAGAAGGATGCACAAGGCGCAGCAGGAGGAGGCTGTGCAGGAGTGTGGAGGAGTGTGCAGGCTGTGTGTTGCCCACTTGCTTTTTACATTACGAGAGAACCTCCAGCTAGGCGCCGAATAGTAAAGAGAAACCAGGTGAAAGCCGAGAGGCTCACTAAAGCTCAGTGTGTAAAACTGCACATCTGGAGTTCAACTTCCACCCACAAACCCAGGGGAGGGAACGCACACCCACACACGCACGAAATTTACTCACTCACACACATTAACTCATCCACACAGTAAATTCTCCTTCTGATCTCCTGATCTTGAACTGCTATGTCTCTCTCTCTCTCTCTCTCTCTCTCACACACACACACACACACACAGAGTTATGGGGAAATTGTTTTCTTTAATCAAAATGTTGCAATTTATTGTAGTTATATGTGGCATTATTGAACTGTAACACTCACAAATTCACTTCCACTTCATTCACACCCATACACTCACACCAATTTGTTTTGCTTTGCTTTGTTCGAATGATGGTTTTGTTACTAGTCTACTTCAAGTGAACGTTTTACCCATTTTACCTGATCACTACAGGGATTGCACATGGAGTGGGAGATCCAACACTTATTCATTATTCCCAGTGTTGAAGGATACAGGAGAGCTGGAAAAAATCAACAAAACAAATCTGAAAGTCATGCTTTACACTCTTAAAGGTGACAGAAAATGTGTGTGTTTTTAAAGAATAATGGTATAAAAGAACTATAATTGGTTTTCTAACAAAGCCAAAAAGAAAGAAAGAGAGAAAGAAAGAAAAAAACATATTTTGGTTTAACTAAAGAATTTACTAGTTGCTATAAAATGTTCCACCACAAAGGGCCTTCCACATAATCCTTATATTTATGGTGGGATTTTTTTTTTTTTTTTACTACTCTGTGGTACTAGAAAAAAAATTGTCAAAGATCCAACAATCAAAAGCCTTTCTAAGGACCACTCTACAGAATCTTTATTGTCATAAATTTGGAATTTGAAATCTTTGGAAGGTCAAGATAAGACATACAGTACATGGCATATTATATTTTGAATATGAAAATAATGTACATATATTTTTTGTCCACAGAGAGTAATAGAATATCCGAAATTAAATAGAAATAGTCCAACATCAAAGTCATCAAAGTTGTTGTTAAAAAAAAGTCCACCAGTTTAGTATCAGCATGACCAGAGGACGGATAGGGATGCTGGAGCTTACCGTGTTTAAACAGTGTGTTGCTCCATTATTGAGGAACCATAAATCTATGAGGTGAAGTATGATTTGAGATTTGATTATGGAGATTTACGTGCTTGTAGTTTGTATGGTAAAGAGCACCAATTCAGTATAACATTTTTCTAGACAGAAAGCAGGCAGCAAAAGGAAGGTGCAAATCTGTTTATTTCTTTATTCAGATAGAGTGTAAATAGGCCTAACTTTAAATGTGCTATATTACTAACAGTACAACCATCAACCACAATTCCAGTTTGAAGTCTGTTCCCAGCACTACAGCTCCTCAGAATGAATAAACCATGACTTGACTCAGGCCAACTTGCCACAAGGTTAGCCCTTCTGATGTGCTCCGGTCAAATCTGGCCCATTTGCTATTTTCCTCTATCATAACTATGGTTCCCATCTGACTGGCATTAAGTTTAATGACTTTGTCCAGAATATGTGTCTGAACACATCAAATGAATGATAGCTGATTTTGTTGACTTTTCTGTATTATTATTATTATTATTATTATTATTATTCAAATTTTCTACATCTGTAGTGTTCTGGTCAGATTTGAGAATATTGGTAAGACCTGGCAACCCTGGTTATAATTTTGGGATGTAAAAAAAAACAACATGTGCAAAAAATACAGCAAATACATTTGCAAGGCATATGCTATAGTGATTACACATCACCACTCATATGCACACATGCAACAGAAGAAAGTTCACCAAATTGTTGGGAGATAAAATGGTTACTGAAAATGAATGAATGAATGATGTTATGTCTACCAAAGTACCCACAAGAATTAGCCATCAGATTACATCAGCTTCCCCTTCATACCAACCACAAAAATCAAAGTGACTTCTTGTTCACATGGCCTCTTTGTGCTTGAGTTACCATGAGTGAAAGTGGTAAAGCTAGTCACCATAAATGGTTAATAAGCCAGTCACAGGTGTTAAATGTGGGTACTGTAAAGCTAATTTAAAATCAGATGCACCGCTCCTGCATGGTTGAAAGACAATGCTGTGTTGATCAGTGTAGCTTTTTTTCAACTAGCTAGAAGAGGGGAAGTAGAGGTGTACACAAATCACTTGGCTCCTTCATGAATTGTTTTTGAATTTTTTGGGATCTTTCACAAGCTTGTGTTCCACTGCACCTCTTATTCACTCTATAGTCACTAGCTGACAGTAATCTAAGCACTGTTAGAATGCTTCAGCCATGGGACTTGAAAACATCGCAGACTTTATTATATTATAATACCAACACTTCAGTGTTACTGTTGGGATGTGAATACTCAGCCAACCACAAAAGTGTTTTGTGGTTAAAAAAAAAAAAAAGCCTAGTGACAAATCTAACAGGTTTTCGTGGAGACATTAGTTCTTGTCCTGCACTTGATACGGCCTTTCAGCTCACATCACAGTTGACTGCATTGCACTTGCACAAGCCTATGTTCTCAATAACCAATCACTGATCACCATTTTCCCCAACAACCAGTCCCTATGTTTCACAATGCCCAATCACTGATCACCCTTGTTCCCAATGACCAATCACTGATCACCCTTGTTCCCAATGACCAATCACTGATCACCATTGTTCCCAACAACCAATCACTGATCACCATTGTTCCCAACAACCAATCACTGATCACCATTGTTCCCAACAACCAATCACTGATTACCATTGTTCCCAATAACCAATCAACGATCACCTTCCTTCTTCATGTATCATGTTTTCTTATGCAAGTGTTCATGACCATTCAATGAAAATGCAAATTTAGTTAAGCCATGTGTCATTAATTATGACATTAACATATGTCATCTGGTGACTTCAGTGACTTTTTGAGCATGCCTTAACTACTTTCCCCTGAGAAAAGTTGGCAACACTGGTCAGAAACTGACATCGGTGAAAGGATAGTTGAAGACCAACACAAATTGTGCATGGAAATAGATTAGCTATAGTTTCTAACTCTACATCTAGGGGTTATGGGAAACAGGTGGCTTAGTGCTGAGAGAAGCTGTGAACATCCAGCATTTCTGTGCTGTTTTTGATTACTGACCAAAGAGAACTAATTTTCAGGGTCAGAGCCAGCCATATGAAGAGGGCACTTTAAAAAAAGTTATGCTTTCACTAATGATGACTGTAAGAGGAATGCATACATATTCAGATCAGGCATTTGCTCAGTTCAACATTCTAAGTAGTTATTTGTTAAAAAAAAAAAAAAATTAAAAAAAAATTCTATTTACCAACCCTTTACATTTTTTTAAATAGATCTAATAATAATACTACTACTAGACTCTTTATAGCATTTATTTGATCATAATTTTAGTGATTTGTTATTAGTTGTTGTGTTGACTGTATTTAGAACCCTCTTGATGTTCATTGCTATTTGTATGAATATACAGTGGATATAAAAAAAGTCTACACACCTCTGTTAAAATGGCAGGTTTTTGTGATGTAAAAAAATGAAACCAAGATAAATCATATCAGAACATTTTCCACCCTAAATGTGGAAAGAGAGAGAGAGAGAGAGAGAGAGAGAGAGAGAACAAGCAACATGTGGTCATGATTGTAATTTCTTTCCTGAACTATGTAATATTTCTATAACTGTTCCATGAGAAAGGTATTCCAGAATTACTAGATCTGACTGGCTTGTGTGTCGTCAGTGCGTGAAGTAGGTGATACAGTATATGTTGTAAACAAGGATGTGGAAAGAAGGCTTGAGTTACTGTGGTGAGTCCTGGATTAGAAGGAATTAAATTCTTTAATTGGATCACCTTTTGGCTCAGTATAAATAGAAGAGTTCAGGTAAAGATAAACATCACACTCACCCTGCTTGAAACACATAGTTTCACATCAAGCTACCAGAAGTTTCTGGTGAGTATTAGTGATTATATTACCGTAATCATTACTTTCTAGTCCTTTCTAAACTCGCTGTCTGATTTCATAGATAATTTGCCTATATGATATGCTGTGTACTTGTACTGATCCTGGGCCTGATCTGAATTACTTCAAAGAGCTTCTAACTTTGTGATATTGTTATCAAAATACAAGTTAAATATGTATTTGCTGAACTGCTTTATATTTATGAGTATATTTTACCATGAAACCTTTGGATCCATATTGATCTGTAATGAATAATAAACATTAATGCATTAGATTAGGTAGGGAGTATTTGATGCTGAGTATTGGAGTATCAGTGATTAAACTATTTAACAATAAAATACAACAATGAGAAAATAGTAGCTATATTAAGTTTATATTTTGAGCATGTCTGACGTATGTCCCAACTAATTTTATGTACAGCTTAGAGCTTAACTAATTAATTGCTTAAACACTGATACTATAGTTAGAACAGAATATCCTCCTATTAACTAATGCACTAATGCACATCCTCTTGGCATCCAGTTTAGGAAGGGGAGCGCCACATGTCAGGTTGTCGAGTACGGATGAGATAGTTATATTGCCAGCATACAGACTTATCTGACTTCAATAATGATAAGATTACAATATTAGTGTGTGATTGTAGCTACAGTTGGGGTCATAAGCCTTGTGAAATCTGCAAAATGTTAATAATTTAAAAAAAATAAGAGGGATCATAAAAATTGGATTTTATTTTTTATTTATTACTGAATAAATAGATAATCCAATAAGCCGGATGATCAACAGTCTTTGATCCTCCAGTTAACAGCACACGGTATGAAGAATCAAGCGTATGTAAACTTTTGAACTGGTTCATTTGTGTAAATTCAGTTATTATTGTGGCTTGTGGACTATATGTAAACACCTGCTGTGTGAAATAGCTTATTCAGGGCAGTACTAAATAAAAAACAAAATGAAATTTTTTATAATCCTTTATAATCTCATTTTTTTTTAATTATTAACATTTTGCAGATTCTGGAAGGCGTATGTAAGCTAAAGACCCCAACTGTTGTGACTTCTATAGTAACAACCTACAACAGGGCTTGTATGGTGTCTGCTCCAGACAAACAGAATAAAAATGTGATTAACTTCTCCCGAGTGGTGCAACAGAAAACCCTGAGGGCATTACTTTCTCACCCTGAGCTCATGTATGAGGAAGAAGGTAAATAGCGCTTAAAGTATGTTACATTGCCCTGTGTGGCAACAAAGGCTGGGGAGAACATTTTTTTGATATGGTGAGGCTTTCTGTGAGGAGACGTTTATTTATCATTTTTGGAATGAGTCGTAAGTGTCAGCGTTCTGTAACAGTTAAAGATAAAGCTGATCCTTTACATTCTTGGACATGCGTCTTCAGGACGAAGAGTTTTGCCATTTCTCTGTAAACTACTGCTTTGTTTTTGTCTTATTAACTTCTAGAGAGAGAAAAAGATAGGGTGGGGAGGGAATAACTGCTTATAGCTGTTATAAGTAACAACAGAAACTAATTTGTTTTGCAGACATACCACAACATTAACGTAACTATGACTATAAACGAAATAAAATGTGTGACCTATGTGACCTGTCATTCTTTAATTAATAAAAGAAATGCTGTGGTACGAGAAATAAAACACTGTGGGATGTGCTGTTATTGGAAAATAATCACTAACAACAATAATGGCGTCACACCACCCAAAAGCTAATTATTTTTCTGTAAGAGCATGCCCTGTCATGTTTTATTCCTTAAGCTGCAAAAAATAAATAAATAGATTTGGTGTTATTTCTCACAAACCTTCACTCAGGCCTATGGATGTTTACTGACCTTAACTGCCTCTTCTCAGATTTGCTTGTGCTGGAGACGTTTTGTCTTTACTCATTGACAAGAATCGCTGTTTTTCTAAAGCAAGCCAGGCAGTCCTCAGTAAACGCAGGTTTAGATGTTACACGTGAACACCCTCTCAGATGGAGTTTTGTGAACACCAGTCAAACCTGCAGATTTGGATTAAAGTGGAGCTCATGGTCACAAGACCTCATAAGCATTCCAGCACATCTTATTTGAAAGTTTCTTCACATGCTTGCACCAATAAAGTCAGTTTATCACAGAATCTATAACTCCGTAACGTCTGAGTGGTTTTCTGATGTCTGGCCACATTTCTGCATATGAGATTAATCATCCTCATATTCAGCCAGCTGCAGAATTACTGGCACCCTGCCGAAATGATTGTATAACCTAAACATTATATATAATCATACTAAATCACTTTTACTCAACATCTGCCTTTTCTCTAACTCAAAAGCATATGTGGCAAAATTATTAACACCACAAACCCATGGTTCAGGGAAGCATCGTTATCATTAAGTTAGATTTCTTACTGAGTTCCTATAGTTATTAAACTTTTTGGCTGGTCACTTGAATTAATTTTCATCCAAACCTCAGCAACTAAAATCAAGCAATCTTATAAACAATGTCAAGATGAATTTAATGATAATTTTTAATATAAATATGTTTTGTGAGTAGAAAGTTCAGGAATAAAAAGAAATAGCCAAACTATTATTATACGCATGTAATTAATGTCACTAATATTTGAATGAATGGCTTATAGTAACTTAATAATTAATATACTACTACTACTACTACTACTACTACTAATAATAATAATAATAATAATGAGTGGGTCCACCAACAACCTGTCATCAAACCACCTTAGTTAAAATACCATTACATGCAAAATATTACACCTCCATGTTGGAGCTGTTTTGAAAGGTTGCAGAAAGAAAATTCCTTTTCTTGAGCAACCGACAAAATGCAGAGCCTGAACTTCACCAAGACTCATTAGAAATACATGTGTTTGGAATCATGTGTAGGTGTCAAATACCAAAAAAATAAATACCAAAAAAACGAAATCAAACTTTTTGGCCATGAACACCGTTAGGACAGGAAAGCAGTGACTGGAAACAAGGTAAAGCTCACATATCAGCAGTAAAATATAGTGATGGATTACTGATGCTTTGAGGCTGTTTTGCAGCTGGGCCTGGAGCTCTTGTGAAGATTGATGGTATTATGATTTCCGCTGAGTACCAGGATATTTTAACCCCAGACCCTGTTGCGTCTGGCAGACCCTGTTGCGTCTTTCTCTACAAGTGTTTCCAACCTTGTTAGACATTGCAGGAATGTGCAGAGTGCTGTTATTCTCAACAGGGGAGGTTTCACCAGATATTAATTGTGGGGATAATTTTGAAACCAGAGATTTGCAGAGGGAAAAAAATGCCCAACACATGGAAAATTTTTAGGTTTAATAAAACCACTTTTGAGATGTTTAAGATGTTTATCTTTAATAGCATGGCATGTTATTCTTTGTATGTATTTCATTTTCATTTTCATTAATGCTGGAATAATCTGAATCTTGACTGATGATTTGTAGAGGGAAGAGTACTGACCTGTTTACTAAATGCGGGCACTACTACTACTACAGTTCTTCTGCCTGAGCTCCAGCTCCCCTTAGTGGTCATTATAAAGTTGTTATTTCACATGACCTCCAAATTCTTTTACTCTAGACATTTACGTGTACATTAACATTTATTCCTTTAGTATATGCTTTTATCCAGAGCGACTTACAAATGAGGAAATACAAGCAACGTGATATATCAAGCAGAGAATGATACATGTAGTGCTACCATACCAGATTTTTATTTAAAAGTGCACAGAGTAGAGGTGTAAGATCCATATGTAAGTGCAGATTTTTTTTTTTTAGGGGTTAGTTAGTAACAAATTCTAACTCTAAAAGAGTGACAGAGACCCATGGCATTTTTATACTTTATTTAATATTTTTAGACTTCAGACTGAGCTATGGATTTTTAATTTATGGTACACATATACTGTTTAATATCATGGACTGTATAAAGTTTCCAGAGAAACCAGGACATTTCTGACAAAAGGCCCCTTCGTCAGCTGTGTAAACAGACTTCTTCTGAGGCTGTAATAGTATGACAATTTACTGTGCAATATTTCTCCTTATAGGATAACTAAAAAACAATTATAAGATTAAGATTAAGCTCATTCCTGGACATTTTTACTCATCATCTTGTTCTACTGGCAGGTGGTAATTTGCAGTATCTTGAAAATCTGCACATGATTTGAGCTAATGTTATGCTTCTTTTGTTACAGTAGTTCATCTCATGTATATGCATCATAATTATGTGGAATATATAAGACACGACTATAGCCAAAGCACATATCATTTTTTCTATCCCAAGTTTTTTTTCTGGGGGGTCACCTTCCTGTTTGATACTGACCACACCCCTTAGATGATGTCACATGAATTAAGTCATGTTCTTTCTATCAAGCATTTCCACTAAATGGATTTAGTAACATAAGTTTTGACTTTTCCAAAATTTTGCCAAAAAATAATTTCTGCTAAATTAAACTTCCCTAATGTCATGTAAACCTGAAAGCTTGTGTAGGGCCGTTAACTTGCAGTTTGACACATTTTTTGCTGCACAGATAAAAACAGGCTAAAAATAGGAATGTCCTGAAACAGTTTTTGCTTTAACTGTGGAAAAGATGACTAGTTAACTACTTTTTTCAATCACTGGTCCACTAGTAAAAATTAGTAGCCACAGAACCCCTACTGTCAACAGAACATTTCAGTTTTGGGTTAGGGTTGAGTGTCTAGAAATAATAATTTTTTTTTTTTTTACTCTAATCGCATAATGAGAAATAATATTTAAAATTCTGTATAGTCAGGATTATTTACTTGAATTGCACTGGATCTTGGATCTTTATCAGAAAAAGATATCCTCTGTTATAGGGTTATATATGGGAACTGTAGGGGTTCTCCCATAGAAGCAAACCAAAGAACCCTTTAGGGTGCTAAATGGAATATTCATTTCCCCTTATGTCAGATGAATCAAACTGCTTATGAGTAAATGCTGGTTTCTTAACTAGACTGTACGAGTGTGGAGTGACTGTAAGGAGAAGATGAGGGTGCTGCTGTTCTCTCTGGCTTTACTGGCCTCTCTGAAGGTTTTCCACTCAGCTCCCGGTCATGCTCCACCAGCTGTATCGATGGAAACTCTCAAACGTGAGTATGATATTATAACATCTCTCCATGAGGTTAACTCATTCACACTGATACGTTTGATTTGTTGCTGTTTGTACAGTTTATTTAGTAGCTGCTTTCAACATGCTTATTTGACTGTTACACATGGTACCCATACCACACATACTGCCTATGGATGTGTGTCCTGATTGTTTCAGGACTCTCTCTGGAAGGGGAGAAGCTAGTGGATGAGGAGGTGCAGAGAGCTCTCTATGGCGTTAAGCAGATGAAAGAGGTGATGGCCAGCAATGAGGAGAAACACGAGCAACTGATCAAGGCGCTTCAAAACAGCAGAGAAAAGAAGAAGGTCAATAGCACTGCCTAGTCCCCAGTGATAAATTAGCTCTTAAGGTGCTGAATAAACACTTCTCGTTTTCACTTGGACCCATCTGGCTACAGACAAAAGAAATATCAGATGTGAAATATTTTCAGCCTTGATCAGTATAGTGAAACAGTATCTCTATGGAATTTAATCTGAAGCATAATGATTTAACGATTTAATATAACAGCCTTCTATCTGTCAACAGGAGGTGGCAGAGATGGCTCAGCATGTGGTAAAGAAGTTGGACGAGGCTGAGCAGCAGTGTAAGGACACTTTGAAGTCCTTGTGGGATGAGTGCCGACCCTGCCTGCAAGATGCCTGCAAGAGCTTCTACAACACCACCTGCCGTCGTGGCTTTGCTACTTTCTCCAGTAAGGTGAGATGAAGACTGGACTGTATCCAGAGACGACAGCATGGCTTACACGCCATACTGACTACACTATGCCATTTAGTTGTACCATAGCATTGTTAAATCCTCATTCTGATTGGTCAGACGTTGTTAATTACTTTGGCAGCTCTGATATTACTGATGGCTACAAGGCAAATCACAGGTTAATATTACAGTTGTATGCAAACATTTGGGCCAAATTATAATTTTTATTGATTTCTGAAGTGAGAAGTAAACACAAACTCTGCAGCAAGCTACAAATAAAAACATTTGTCTGCAAATGTTAATGCACAGCTGGTTTATATATTTGATGAACTTAAAAAATAAAATCGTAATTGTGGCATGTGCAAAAGTTTGAACACTCTACTAAGTATTTAGTAATACCTCCTTTGGCTGATATCACGGCTTACGCTTAGCCAGCTAGGACTCGTATTATTATTTTGTCTTATTAACATCGAGAGAGAGAAAAAAAAGTGAGGCTGGTGAGGGAAGACCTGTTTATAGCTACTATAATGTAAGTGAAAACAGGACCTACCTTGTTTTGCCAGAATTTCCACAACAGTAAATGTAACTGTAAACAGATAAAAAAAAAAGTACAGTGTGTCATTCCTTAATAAATAATTATAATTGTGGATAAATTGCTGAGGTATAAGAGGAATATGGATTGTGGATGTGCTGGCACTCATTATTTTCCTATAATAGCATTCCTTGTGGTGTTTTATTCCTTATTTATACTCATTTAGCATGTGCACTTTAGTCGCTAGTTGACTTTTCTGTATTAACATGGTTAATATTACTCCTCTCCTCCACCAGTTACAGGCTCATGTAGTTTTCCATCAGGGCATTATGTTTCAACTAGTGTGCCTTGGTTTATTTATTTATTTTTTAACCATACTATATATTTAGTGTTTGATATGTTTTTGTCTGTATCTGTTCTCTTCATTTGTAAGAGTAATTTATTTTATTTTAATTTCCCTTTTTATAAACTGTATGAGTATGAAACGGATGCTATACAAACACAAGTGATAATGGTGATGATTCTTTCTTTTTAGCTGGAAGGCTTCTTCCACAGGGTAAGCACACACTTTGGTTTGCCTAGCACTCAGGAAGAACTCACTGTGAACAAGAGTGCAGAGATGCCCGACCTGGACTTGAGGAAGATAGAGGATTCATTTAACGATCTGGTCTCCAAAGTTGACATCCTGGTAAACCGCAGCATAGCACTAGTGTTCAGATTCCACAGCAAGCTGGATGAAACACTGCAGCAGGCCTTCACCCCAGAGCCACAAGAAGATAAGGAGATCAAAGCACTGGACTCAGACTTCTTGCATGGGGTAGGAGTAGGGCTCAAGGAAGTGTTGGAATCCTTTGTTGACTTTACGAGCAGCGTGATGGAGGAGTTTGAATCTGTGATCACGCAGGCTTTTGATGACCTGCATGGGGTCATCGAGGAAGCAGAGACAGAACAAGGTAGATGTGTCTGAAGGTCTTTGTCATGTCAAAGCAAAAAAAAAAAAATTCCAATCCCCAGAACACCTTGAGGCCTACAAACACTTTGGAGGCAAAGTAATCTGTCAGGCAGCAGAGATGGTTGCAGTTGCAGGCAAAAGGGTTTATTAAAAATCTGTCAGACAATCCAAAAACCTGAGACAAGTTCAGGGTCAAAAAACAGGTAGAGCATCAGGCGATCAGCAAACAGCACAATGAAGACAAAAAACAAAATAAAATAAAAAAAAAAAGACCCAGGAACAAGAGCATGATCAATAACTAGAATATCAAACAGAGAATAAAGCTTGGTAAGTCAAGCAAGGATACACTGAGCATTACTCAACAATTGACTGAATGTCCAGAGTTTGTATTTATAGTGTTGTGTGTGTTTGTGTTTAATGGGAACCAGGTGAGTGCAGTCAGAAGTCAGGTGAGTGGGAATGTAATAGTGATCAGCCTCAAGATGTTCTGGGGATTGGAGTTCATTACTGATTCCAGCATTGATGTGGCAGTCTTCAGTCTTCCAGATCATTCTGAAATGTCTAGTATGAGTAAGTCAAGGCTTGTGATAATCTGTATAATCTAGATTTGTCATAAACTCTTAAAGGTGTTCTTGAACCCTCATCCAAAGGTTTCTAAGTTCAGTTGTACACTATTAGGCAGAAAAAGATGCACATACCAACCTTCAAAAAACTTTCGGTGCCCCACAGATGGTGTTCTGTGTATTGTACTTTAATACCTTGTGTGACACTATGTTTCAGAGAAGCAGCTGCTCCCTGGATTTATTCAGAAGAAGAAGTTGTGTAGAGATCTGCGCAGACAGTCAGCAGAGTGCTGGCAGCTCCAGAGCAAGTGCCAAGCCTGCCAGGGACCTCTATTCTCTGGTAATGGTCAGAGAAAATTAGAATATATATTGTATAGAATATATACAAAATGGGCAACTACGGTGCTACAACCTGTATGTAAATGTTAAACTATAAAATATAAGTGGAATGCATTATGCAATATGTTGTAGTCTGAGTAGTGTGATTTGTTTCATCTGGTTGTCTTTGTTACTGAAATGTGTGGCGACACATTTGCATCAGAGTGTCCAAGCATGCGGGAGTTACATATTGAGCTGAATGAAGTATCTGAGCTTCTGGAGGTTGCTAAGGAGCAGTATGAAGAGGTTCTAGGTATCGTGCAGCGTCACACTGTGGACACCATCAGCTGGATCAACAACATGGCCGTCCAGTTTGGCTGGGTGGCAGAGCTTGCTGATGGTGGTGTCACAAATGAGAACGTCTTCAGCATCACCACGGTGAGAGGAAAATGATACTGAAAATGATGCACTCCTATAATGAAATGTCAATGTCATAACTTGATTGAAACTCACGTCAGGTGGAGAATGAGGAGGCAGTTAATGTTCCAGGAGAAGAAATGAACACTCCAGTGGCTGACACTAAGGTTGAGGTGAACATCCTGAACGCTCCTCCTCTTACACTCACTGTTCCAGGCAGCCTGCAGCCACAAGACCCTGCTTTCATCCAGTACATAGCCAATGAGGCTTTGGGTTTCTACAAACAGAAGATCGGGTAAGACAGAGCTGCAGACGATACAAGGTTCCACAATTCCAGTACTGGAACGCCAGATTTCAGCACAGTTTGGTGATTTTTCTGCCTAAACCCCCTCTCAGCAATTGATTACAACAAATTATTTGGTGTGTTAGAGCAGGAAAATCACCAAATTGGTGGACTCCAGGCTTCCAGAAACAATGACTGTTATATAACACTTATTCTTTGCTCAAGAAAAAGTAAAAAGCATGTATATTTTATAACTCTGTGATTTAATATCATTGTAAACAAGGACTTATACTTAATTTGTTTTAAGAAATACAATCATTGAGCATAGCATGATCTAGGCTTTGGACTGATCTATTTGAGGTGACATCTGGTTCTACACCCTGACATTTGTGCTACAGTGCTTTGCATATTGAAATAAACAAAAAAATATATAATGTTGGAATAAAGCTTCAAGGCAGTTGTATAAATTGGATGTTGGATATCACTTTTGACAGTGTCACATTTCTGATTTTAGGCCGGAAGATGCTTGAGACTGTCTGGAGGAGAATTATATCTTTTACACTTGGATACGCAAATGTAGCTGTAGAAGTGTGGCATACCTGTTAATGTGGAATACATTTTTATTTCTCCAGTACAGTAAACTGTTTCAGCATAATGGTTAAATAGAGCAAGGTGTCAAACATACAGCCCAGCAGGCTAGAACAGTCTCAGTAAAGGTTGTAATCCAGCTCACCAAATCAATTCTGAATCCATATTCTAAATTAATATCAACTTGTGAACTGTAATTGAATGGAAAAGTTTACAAAAATAGAGCAATAAACCCAGGGCCACAAACTCAGCCACTGACAAAATGTGCAACAATTTAACATAAGATCCCAATTAAATCAATTTTAGTTACAGGTTGTAGCAATAAGAAAATGTGGAAAAGTTCAAGGAGATGAAGACTTATGCAACACACTGTATGGTAAACCATAATTTGAAAAAAAAACAACAACAACAACAACATTCTTTTTTTTGGGGGGGGGGTTGTTTGTATTTTGATAATGAATTGCAGTCTGTTCAGGTGTTTTGTATGTGATATATACGCTTGTGCATTCAGAATGTACATTTCAGATTAATGTTGTTGTTGATGTGTAATTGGTCTAATAAACTGATTATGCCCACTTGACATCAGACTAAGTCTAATGTGGCATGTTAGTTTAAATGAGTTTGATCTAGACACCCTTGATCTATAGTGTCTAACAACATCGTGATGTGTTTATTTTAATAATGCTCAAATATTAAACACTATAAACTTTAAACTTTAATTTGTACTGTACATGCAGTAGATCTGTGTGACCTGTGACCTGACCTAGTTTTCAAATAAATGAAACTTTACCTGAAAACTGCTTAAATGATTACTTTGTCTATACTCACTCATAGGAACAAATTACGGCGTCCCTCTATTTATCTTTCCGACCAAAAGAGATCTCTCTCTCTCTCTCTCTCTCTATATATATATATATATATATATATATATATATACACTATATTACCAAAAGTATTCGGTCACCTGCCTTGACTCACA
>CM075006.1:19729257-19744506 GCA_037576675.1 Pangasius sanitwongsei | reverse complement strand
ATATATATATATATATATATATATATATATATATATATATATATACACACATACACACACGCACACCCATAATCTTCAAGCCCTTGAGACCCCCTCTATATTTCACACAGCTCTTGCACATGTCGAGTGCACAAGTATTCACCTTGCATTTATATAGAGATCGTATGAAACTTTATTTGCACACACTGAACTAATGACCCACAATGAATAATTTCAAAGTTCACACCAATGATGGGCGAATATTTATGCAATCACAACATTTACGTTTTTTTTTTAAATTATTATTATTTATGAATAATTTCGGAAACTATATTGAGTTTTCCCACCCATTTCTGTATTATGGGCTATTTTGTGTAGATCCATCCTAATAACATCCATTCCAGTTCCAAGCTGCAACAGTACAAAAATGTGGAACAGTTCAAAGGGGGTCAATACTTGTAAGTCACTGAACATACCAGTTTACAAGTGACTTTCATTAAACCAGTCTAAAAACGCTTTACACAGCCACACACAGACCTTGTCTAGCAGTGTATTCGTTATCCTCAATCAGCCTGGCCAGGCCAAAATCAGCAATCTTGCAAACCAGGTTTTCTCCCACTAGGATGTTGGCTGCCCTCAGGTCTCTGTGGATGTAATTCATCCTCTCGATGAAGGCCATGCCATCAGCGATCTGCAGGAGATCACAGAGAATCAAGATTCCGTCAAGGAAAAGATGGTTGCATTAAGGAAAACACATTAGCAATTACAGTCAAGGACATTAGTAGTTTAATTAAGGACACAAATAACCTCCATTAGGACAATTACCAAATCCAAAAGTAGTTCAGCTGATTAGGAAATAAACTTAAATAGCTCTGCTACTGGCCATGTCAGAGCGAGGATGAGGAATAAAAAGACATTGGAAATGTTAGTCAAATCCCCAGTGCATCACTGACAGGCACTCATTTAAGGAGCTGTCCAAATGATTTATGTTTATCCAACAAAAACTCCTCTCTGTGGCAGAGACAAGACAGAACGCTGGAAGGCTTAATTAAGACAGTGTGGTTGTGACAGCAGCTTGAAGAAAAGAGAGCAATAGACAGAAAAAAGATGGAGGGGAATATGCTGGTTTAAGAGCAAAGAGCAAATCTGCACTGGCACATTAAAGTGAAGTGGTCCCTCAGGAGAGGAGGTTAAGTGCTCCATGCGTTAAGTGGAAATGAGGAAGAGAGCTCCTGGGAATGGGAAGGACCTGCAGATGGCGAAATGCCACAGCACATTAATAGTTGTGACAGGCAGACGGGGAAAGAAAGTTCTGCCAGACATTCCTCAGAGCTAAACTAGACAGCTGACTGTTGACACGTGTAGCAGTAAACAGCTGGAGACATGACAGGCCTGCAAAACGGGAAAGGCGTAGAGAGAAGGAACTAAAGGCAGTATAAGGTTCAGGGAACCATTTTGCTAAAGAAGGAACAGAGGATATGATGTACTCTTACCTGTGCTGCCATGTCCACTAGCTGGGGAAGCTTGAGGTATTTACCTTCGCCTTCCTTGAGGAAATCGAGCAAACTCCCTGGGGGAGACACAACCAACCTTTACATCACAGGGACATTTCTTTTTTTTAGAAAACATTCTTATATTACTTAAATGCAACCAAGCCAAACTCTTAAACGTTATAACTTTGATTTATGTCTGTTTAACAAAGCCATATTAAAACAGATGTCTGAACTCTATCAGATGGGTTTGGAATGCCTAACCCGATGCTAACCTTAGCAAGAGACAAAGTGATCATTCACTTTCTATGTACGTGCGCAGTGCAAAGCTGTGATTTCAGCGGCAGTGGCAAGCAGCAAAGCAACAGTATGACATTTGAAATACGCATATTTTCCTCAGTTCTATGCAAAATAGGTATGACGCTGTGAAGCGATAAATTCAAATGATATGTTCAAATGATTTCTCAGACCAATCGGAACAGGATGGTGGTCAGTGCACACTCGCGAGCTATCACTCCACACCCACAGGAGACACATTTTAAGCAACAAGCAACTCTCTTGTCCTATGCTAGAGTGAACATAGAGCTAGGGACACCATTTTAGTTACCTATTCACTCACCCACATACAATGCAATATTTATTATTATGCGGTACACAGACTGCCTCTTAATGACCCCTGCCAAAGTCTAGATGGCTACACCTGCGCATTAAAATTCTCACACTGTATTAATACTAATTACAGAGCACATCCTGTGTGTATTACCTTTGCCCATGTACTCAGTCACAATGTAAATGGGTTCCTCAGACACGACGGCATACAGAGGCACTAGCTTGTCATGCCTGAGCTTCTTCATAATCTGTGCCTCCTGAAGGAAGGCCTCGGGGGACATGGTGCCAGGCTTCAGGGTCTTAATCGCCACCTTAGTAGTACCGTTCCAAGTGCCTAAACCAGGGAATAGAGAGAGGGAGAGCAAGAGATACAATCATATAAATCATATGCAAAGCCATGAGGCGTGCAAACATAACCATCATTCAAAAGCATGTGGAGTCAAGTTGTTATAAAAATTGGATAAATGACGATAAAAGAGCAAGGTCAATTAAATACCAATACAAAGCTACTGCTTTGAGATTACTGCCATTTTTACATACTAAAAAAAATAAGTATACTGAAATGATACATTGCTTTACACGACAGCCCTTTTGAAATCTGGAGAGAAGTTAAGTAACTTTCTATAACATAAGCTCTGACAGTACTTCCAGCCATAATTCATATGATAGGTTTATAGTAACGAGCTGATATGGTATCATTTCCATAGTAACAATTCATTCACAGAGACTTGTTTGGTAAATGATGCACAATAATCTAAAGCTTTCTGTAATGAGATGCTTATTTAACATTCATGGAAGGAAGCTCCAGCGTCACTGCTTTGTAAGGGCCAGTACGTTTTCTCTGGTTCAGAGGACTTTTCCATTTCTCAGTAACATGGCAAGTTGCATTTTTTATGTCTCAGTAGAAATTCTATTCCATATATTATCTTCAAGAGAGAGAAAACGAGAGCCTGACTGTTTATAGCTACTATAAGTGAAACAGGAACTAACTTGTTTTGTGGATGTTCCACAACATTAAATGTAAATATAAATGGTTAAAAGTATGACATGTCGTTCATTAATAATAAATTTTTGGAAATCACTGTGGTATATGAGGAATAAAACACTGGTACAAGCTGTTACAGGTTAATAATCCACTTTGGGGTGTTAACAGCCACATCACACCACCCAGTCTTGGATTATTTTCTTATAACAGCTTGCTGTTGCATTTTATTCCTTATATATAACTCACAAAATGTGTGTATGGGGAAACACACATTTTTTTTTTAATTTAAATACAGTTTTTAGTCAAGTCTCAGTTCCTGAAACATGCAAAACCAGTAATCACAACCATCCAATTATCTGCTAAACATGTAGGGACCACAAAACAGGGGGGGAAAAAAATACATAGCCTGAAGGCTTGAAAACTGGAATGGAACCCTTCCCCTATAACACAGGCAATTCTCAGAGGTCAAGATGGTCATTCTAAATCCCATTTTCTACATCTAATTGCTAAGTCTGAATGAGCATACTTTATGATGCCCATGAATTTCCACTGAACCTCTAAAGCATGTTTGAACCTGACAATCAATACTACTCAAGTTGGAGTGCTGTGTGCAGAGAAAAATTCCTGGGATTGCATAATCTGCTGTGGTACACCAGGGCTTGCTGCAGGGTAGGCTTTGAGAGTGGCGATGAAAGAGGTAAGATGTGTTTACTAAATCACACTCCTCCAGAGACAGCCACACTGAGCCTCAAACAGCTCATTATAAACAGTGCTAAGCTCGGGACATGTAGTTTAAATGCACAGCGAGTCAGGCTGTAATGTTTGTGTGAATTATTGAGGGCTATTTGAAGTAGACCAGGGGTGTCCAAAGTCCAGGCCCAGGGCCAAATGTGGCCCGTGGACAGATGTTAACTGGCCCGGGGCTTCTCTCTTAAAATGTATGATTGGTGGCGGCCGGCCAACACACTGCAATTTTTCCTTTGACCAGGCAGCACACTGTGGCAACACAGTTAGCTCAATAATAAATTGTAAGAGCCTTTTTTCCCCCCCTCTGTCTACATCAGCAAATTAATTTACAGAATATTCACTCATGGCTACAGACAAAAAAAAAGTACAAAGTCAACAGTGAGAAGGAGCAAGTTCAAAAGAGCTGTAAACCATTAAGCATGGAAAAACCTTTTGTGAGTTCTTGAAAAAGTCCTTATACATACAGCCACACACACAGGCCCTCAGGTATTGTGATGACGTCTAATCTGGCCCCCTTTGAAAAAAAGTTTGGGCACCGCAAAGTAGACTGTTATGTTAATGTACGAATGTGACGGCCTCATGTATGTAAAGTATTAATGTTCTAAAGCAAGTGTTCTGCAAAGAAGTGGTGAGAAGGAACTTTATGTAGAACACATATTTCATATAGAACTTTATTTTTTAATCTCTGTTGTGCCACAATGAAAATCCTCCCAGCATCTTAGGCTGGAGAAAGCAGTCAAACTGGTAGTTTTTCCATGTGGGGTGCAAAATCACAATAGTAAGTCATTTAAATATTAATGAGACCTGACAATGGCTTAAAATGCATGAAGGAATGAAAAGAACAATGAGCACTATGAATATTCATGAGGTCAGCCATCCTCAGCCTTTCATTGAAGTTCTTAACACCATAAGATGTGCAAAACTTTTGTTCTTAAACATCAATGGGGATGTAGAAGCAGGACTACTCATTATGCACTCAAAAGCAGAGCTGTTTAAACCCTGATCTCTATAAAGGATGGCAAAAAAAAAAAAAAAAAAATGCAGTGTGTGTTTAACTCTTACCCATCCAGACCTCTCCGAAGCAGCCTTGGCCCAGTTTGAGTTCCAGGCGAAGCGATTCACGTGGGATCTCCCAGGCATCTTTAGCCAGGCCCTGAGTCTGGGGCTTCACAGTCGGACAGACTGTAGTGAGCCTATAACAGAGTCCGTCTGCATGCTCTAAACATGGACACAAATATCAAACTGTAGGTTGCGTTAAAGTGAGTAAACAAAGTCAGTAGTCTGGTGGCTAAATAAAGAGCAATGAGTGGAATTTATACTATGTGCCTTTTAAAATGCATTACTCTAATATTTGTGTGTTCAAGTTCAGGTTCTGTATCATGTCCAGAGAGTTATAATACTTGCAGTGAAATTCTTAATTGCAAGTGTGTATTCTGTGTGTTCATAGTGTGTTTGGGCTGATAGAGAGAAAACACTACATGTGGACTATCGGTTTCCATTTTTTTTTTAAAATAAATTTTGAACATTAAATAACTGCAAACTTGGCATGTAATAAAAAAAAAGGAATACACACAATGGGTTTCAAAAGTCTGAAACCACACTGAAAATCTGGGATTTTCTTTTTAAATTTAATACTGGAAATGAACGGAGTTTTACAATTTTGAAAATTCTAAAACAAAATAAGGAAATGTGCTTGGATATAAAAAATATTTTGACTACTCAATATTCAAGATGTTGCACTGTTTCTAGGTCACTATTTAAATTTAAGCAAATTTGTGATATTGACCAGGTTAACTGCTTTGTACAAAAGATCAGATGTTCCGTGAGTCTTATCCCTTCACTGGAGCACATGTTCAGACGACACACTGATGGATCTAACATGGATCATCAGGTTTTACACAAACTTGTGAACTCTGTGTCAGCTCGAGTGCACACTGACATTAAAGCAAAAAGGGGACATACCGAATACTAAGAAATTCTGAAATTCATGTAAATATTCCTAAGATTCTACTTTTCACTCAAATTATTGCTGATCTCTTTTGTAATGAAAACCTTTTTGTTAAATTGAAAAAGAATGCCAAACACAAGCATTTTAACTAGAGGTCTCAAACTTTTGGACCCCACTGTATGCTTAATCCTGACTCCCAACTGCTTCTCAAATTCCAGTATTAAGTTCTGCTTGCTACAGCTTCCTGCTCCACAACATATGAATAATCAAAGCTATGTCCCCATTAAAACTTGACACTCTTGAGACATCATCTTCTAATCACAGCTCAGCAGGACAGGGCTAAGTGTCTTACAATTTAACGCCTGATACAATCTGTGGTCATAATGGATGGAGCGGGCTGCATCAAACACTAAAAACCCTGGCTGAGAATATTGAAACGATGGAACAACCCACCCAGTAAACACATACCTTCAGCTTTAGAACAACATTAACACCTTGCAATGAACAAGACAGTGGGAAATTTCATTAGTTAAGCAAATTCTGAGATTATCCAAATAATATCCAAATAATAGCCAGGGTTAAAGCAAGCAACATTTCATCCATCCATCTACCAACTTTATCCTGGTCAGGGTCACAATGGATCCGGAGCCTATCCCAGGAACCATGAGTGTGAGTGTGTATACCCTCATTCACACCTAGTGGCAATTTTAACATAGCCAATGCACCTACTAACATTTTTGGGTGGCAAATGATGCAAGAAATCTTTTTTTTCCCCTTTTTTCCAAATCAACTCCTTACTCACTTCCATTTTTTTTTTTCCTTCTTGCCATAAATTCCTTGATACTCGATGGGAAATCTGACTATGCTTCAAGAACGCATAACCAAAAAAGTTGTAGCTCCACATAAAATGAGAATTCTGACCCAGCACAAAAGTGGACTATGTCAAGTGCACATGTCTAAGGGAAATGAGCGAGGTTTTAATGCTTGTGTTTTGTTTACTACTTAGTAATAGATGTACTGTTCGCGGGTCATACTGACTTTGGGAAGCTGAGAGAGAACATTGCTTAAATCGCTAATGTATTTGTTTTTTGGAAATAGTAAAGACAACCTGCGCAATATAAATATTGTATAAAATATACAATATATAAACAATGAATTCATGTTTAATGTACTGCTAAGCTGTTGTGCGGTGATGCCATACCTGTGTAGTGTTTGACCAGTTTCTGCAGTGTCTCAAACTGGGCTCTTGTGGTGATGTAGTAGCCACCGTTATCAAGCTTGCGGATTTTGTAGTGTTTCACATTGTCGCCCTTCATGTCATCCCAGTCACGTATGGAGAGAGAGTAGGCTCCTGTCAGAAAGAACGAATTCACACACATCCTTACAAACAAAACGTTTACGCACCACACATCATGCTAATGCCCCTGCTGTAGCATATTTACAGTGTCGTATACCAAAGTAAAAAATCAGTACAAACCGAGCCTCACCTTTTGTTGTCTCGCTCTCCCTGACCAAGAACGTCCCTCGCTGGTTTCCAGGAACCAGTAACAGTCGTTCAGCATCTTTGCGTCCCATTTTCCCAAAGTACCATCTGTACAAGGAAATACAAGGAAATTAACCTATTATCACAGACTGGCTGCAGTGTTGAACTCTTGGGAGCTTACAGAACAGTGAAATGTACATGCATGTGAGGTAAATGTAAAAGTTACTGACAAAATTGCATGTGCACTGAACTGATAAAATTGCATGTGCACAGCCTTGTAGAAAAATGATAAAAATACAAGCAGTGTTCATTATTTATCACCAAGTTCTATCCTTCAGCATTAATCATTTAAACTACAAAACTGCTATTAGCATGCAGTGTGGACACACAGAAGGGTGGAAATAACTCATCAGAGTGAATAAAAAAAAAAAAAAACTCAGTCATTATCATCTATGTGAATTAAAACCCCAATTGCAAAATAATCTTTATATGTATCACTACTAATTTTATATATTGACTTGCATTATCATCGTCTCCATCTGTACATTGCACATTTGTTCATTTTTGTTATAGAAGCTATCTACTGGACTGGTTCATTACCACATCTCTCCAGTGTCATGCTTTAATGCACTTGGAAAGAGCTAAAAGGTGCAGACATGATTTCTCTCCTCCTCTTTTCCTGTTCAGTGGGAGGACAGAACAGTGACAGAGTGCATTAATGCATCCAGTGGAAAAGCTTAATGTGAGACTGGAGTGACAGAGAAAAAGAAGTCCTTTTGTTATTTAGTCATGTGTACTCATGGGCGTTTTGCGAGCGCCTGGCCGCTGCAGTGTGATGCCAATCACACACTCTTAATTACAGTGAGGGCAGAAGTGGCAGCTCATGACATGAGAGCAGGAGGAGAGGAGTATCTTACTCTTCAGCCTGGATGGAGTCTGCAGGGGCCACATAATTGCTGGGAATGTAGCCCTTCTTGCCTGTGTTGATGGAACGGGCCTCCCACCAGTCTCCTTCTCTGTGGAAGTGAGCCAGCACATAAACAGCATTAATATACATACACAGACAGCCCTGCAATGTTAACAAGCCCTAGCTGGCCAAGATATCAGCACTAAGAAAAATAAATGCACTGAACCCTGGGTATTCAAAGCATTTAGATAAAACAACATGATAAGTAAAGTGATATCATCCATCATGTTGTTATTAAGAGACAAACTGGATGGCTAACTGAACGGC
The DNA here is from genome assembly GCA_037576675.1 of Pangasius sanitwongsei. NCBI lineage: Eukaryota > Metazoa > Chordata > Actinopteri > Siluriformes > Pangasiidae > Pangasius > Pangasius sanitwongsei. Next base: position 19,736,031 of record CM075006.1, on the reverse strand, counting down.
CGGCCAATTAAAGACAAGCATTAACCCAGATATCCTTCTGTACCAGGCTGCAAGGCAATCACAGATAAAAAAAAAAAAAATCCAAAATCCTTTTAAATTCAGTTCAGGCTGCTGGATCATCTTTCAGGCCAAAGCAGAAAAAACCCCAACCAATGCAGCCCTAATCACAGATACCAGAGCTACACACTCACGTGTTGTTGATGATCTGAAATCGATCGCCTTTTTTGAATGAGAGGTCATCGGATGTCCTAGCTTCGTAGTCATATAAGGCCACAAAAAACGTCACACCACCTAAAAAAAAAAAAAGAAAGAAAAAAAAAAAAGTGTGGATTCACATTCACCGTAATGGACTCAAAGCTGAGATCTCATCAAACTGCATACAATTAAATAAAAATTGTCTGGAGAGGTAAAAACTATTTTAAGTTTCAGACCTAAAGCATAATGTTTCCAATATTTGATATAATACAGTTTAGTTGAGGATTTATAAAAGCCCATAGGGGATACTCATAGAATTGCTCAGTGAAATCAGTTACTAATAGACTTTTCCTTGCCTCAAATTACATAAACAGCTCATCCTCACTGTGGTGGATGGGCCTAGACTGGCAGGTGAAACCCAGTGGTCCAGATGACATCAGAGTGAATAAACCCCACCCACCCAGAACAGCAGATTATCTCTCATTGAACTAGACCTCTGCTCTTGACTCTCAACAGATACACAGTCTGTGAGGTCTAGTATCACATTGGAATGTAACCAGATATGAATGCACTTTTCAGAATGAATAGAAAACATGTTTTTAACTAACACAAATGCAGATATGAAAAGGAGGACTGCATGTGCACTCCCCCCCCCCACCCCCACCATTCTGATGTTTTTTGTGAAAATTACCTGAACCTCTTGACCTGTATCTGCACGATTTTATGCGTTGCACTGGTGCCACATGATTGGCTGATTAGATAACTGCATGAATGTGCAGGTGTACTGGTGTTCCTAATAAAGTGGACAGCGAGCGCAAATGCGATTTGTCTCCTGTGTGTATACTGTGTTTATGCTCTTCACTAACCATGGCATGAATGTTTTAAGGAATCAGTATTTCGTCACTAAGCATGTTTTCCTTTGTACATTCTAGTATCAGCTTGGCATGTACCCAGATACGAATGCACGTTTCAGAATGAATAGGTAACGTGGTTTTAACTAATACAATGCAGATATGAATAGGAGGTGTCCATCAGGACTGGGAAACCATACGACCTACAAGGTTTTAGTACCATGGTGTGGTCAGATATGAAGCTCTCGTGACAAACAAAAGCCATGTTCATTAACGTGCGATGGATGCATTTACAGTATTCATTCACTCATCTTTAGTAACTGCCTGGTAAAGGTCACACTGGGCTAAATCAGGCTACTAGTTTGCTTATATTTTGGGAAATAGAACCAGTTAAATTCATTAGAAAATATCACAGGCAGGTACAAACAAAACAGTTGAGGCAAATTATGAACTCAATTGATATAGCCAGAATTCACAAACCATTTGCACAGTTTTCTGGGGCACAGTGGTAATTGCTCATATTGAATTCCAATCCCCCCCACACACACATACAAAAACCCTTCCACTGTAGGCCACACCCACTGTGGGTTTAAATCCAAAAACAGATACAGATATTTGAAGCACTAAACAGATACAGATAGTAGTATTGTATTACACCCCTAGTAGCAGCTCACATGACATGGTGTGTGTGCGGTCATGGGTATTATCAGACTATTACGCTGGTGTGTTTTCCCATGTTAGCGTACGAAATAGTTACACCAAACACCATGATCATTCCCTTGTGGAAATCTCAGTTGCATAGGCCTGAAAACATTTGGTCTATAGAGAAAATTTACAGCTATTTCAGAGACACAGTGAGGCCCTCCCTCCTGTGAAGAATTTCAGCCTTGAAAACTGCAAATGGCAACGCTATGTCTGAATCTCCCTTATCCCAGGGCACAAAATGGCCAAATTCACTTGCTAAATACAATGAATGCAATCTATGAGAAGTTTATAGATGTCAGACAAAGATTTAGTTATCAGCAGTTTCTTTTTGGGTGTCATGACATGACAACAAATATTCTGCTGAAAAGAGACAAGCAGTATCAATAGAGCTATTCACAAACTTGCCTGAAGAAATGAAGCGATTCTCACAGAGAAAACTGAACAGAAACAAATCACATTAGCATCACTCTTTATTCCACACAACTGAAACCAAGCGTGACATTTTAGTACAGGATTTGCGTCAATGGAGTCATTTGCATAAATTCTGGCCTCCGTAAGGTAATTTAAAATTACTCTGTAATAAATTTAAAATGCTTATGTAACAGTATTAAAGTCCTACTTTGGGGAAATTCTTGAGAAAATGAGCAAGCAAACTGAGTACTGATCCACATTAAAGTTGATATGAATGCAATTTGTCTCCTGAGTGTACACTGTGTTTATACTCTTCACTAATCATGGCATGAATGTGTTAAGGAATCAGTATTTCTTCACTAGGCATGTTTTCCTTTCTACATTCTTATCCTGCACCGTACCATTTCACCCGCTGAGGAATTTCATCTTTGGCATAAATGGCTAACAACTGCTTCATTTCTGAATGACTACAATTTCCATTTTTTCTTCTTTCATCTGCTATTCTTTTTCCATCAACTTTGGACTTTTCCATCTATTATTCCTTACCATGCGAAACATTTAAAACTCCTACATCAAAACATGCTGGTGTGTAATATAATAAAATACGTCATCCTCTTTCTTGGCATTGACACCTGTTTACATATGAGTGGTCCTAATAACTTCCTGAAAATTGAACTAAGCCCCAGTGTATTGCCATATCAATATTCCCTCGATTTTGCCTTCACATATAACCCTTTCTCCAATTAATTATTATCTGGTCTTTACACTGCTTTTTCAGGTCAGGTTGCACAGACTAAAATGACTGTTAAAATCTTCTGGTAATCTACGACAGGCTGTTACCAGGACTTAACAAGAAGAATAGTGCAGAAAAATGTTAGAAAAATGTGGGCATAGACATTAAAATTAAATTTGAAGAATATTCTTAGAGCAGGTCCATTTTCAAATGCAAGTTTTGTGCTCTGCAAGGAGAAAAAATACAAAAATAATACAAGCTTTATATTCTAGCATTTCAGTCATGTGATTTTTCTTTTGTGGAAGCCATATTTGAGGACAAATTTCTGGCTTCAGTGCAAAACGTGAACGTAACTAGAGGGGTAAAGAAGACTAACATTACTTAACGATAAACAATAAACGTCGATAGAACAGACTGTGATCCTTACGTACTTCCCCGCAAACTGCTGATTCCATTTAAACTGACTCGTACACAAAGCCACTCATTATTCTGGAAAGTGGCCAAAAAATTTAACAAAAAAAAAGAAGTCTACTGTCTCTTCATGTCCAGACGGGTAAAGAAAATCAGTGTTTCACTGTGCGTTAGAGGAAGGGTGAACTAACTTTTTGTAATGTTAGGAATACTTGCTGTGGAGAAAAACTTCCCAGCTGTCACATAATGTAGCTAGACAGAACACAGGACGCATGACAGGGAGGAACTGCTGCACTGTTGCTTGTTGAAGACTGTACGTGGTTAAGTGCATTAGAGCAGTCCATTATCAGAACAAATGAAAATAAATGTTCCTAATTAAGCATATACACAATAACATGCAGTCTGTCCTCTATTCAGTCTTCAACATGGCAGCTGTTATACACTGTGACATCACATGACACGCAATGACATGACCAAAACCTTAGAAGACAGATGCTTTCATGCTGCCTTTGAAAGAAGACAAACAAATGGAGACAGCACGTCGAGCCAAACAGAATAGAGGGGCTGAACTGTTACTACTTTCTTACAATATCTCACATGGTATGATATATATTTTACAAGATAACAATCCTCAACCACCCACCTGTGACGGCACCAGGGAAGGGGTTGCTCACGGTCACCGTGGAAAAAGAAGAAGAAGCGGCTCCACCGAAGGGAGTGATGGCAGATGAGGAGCCACCAAATGGAGTGATGGTGGAGGCATGGCTGTTGTAGCTGCTGTTGGGACCCTTGAGGGCAGGTGATTGGCCCATCTGGGTGGGGTCTGGCCCATAGTGGCCCATGTGGGAGGGAACAGGGGTAGGGTTAGAAGCATCTGGTCGGTACTTCAGCGATGGTCCTTTGTCCTCTTTACTTTTGACGCAGCCCATTATCAAGCCTGGAGAGAGATGGTGAGAGGTTAGGGTACCAAGTCAAATCTAACTACTGACCCCTGCTCTACCAGTTTCTCATTTAACACCCAGCACCTAAAACAATGCATTGATTGGCATGTTGGCTCCCTCACTAGTTGCTGTCAGACAGATGAGCACAAGGTCACGTTTTGACAGCCTGTCCATCAATTAAGCCCTGGCCCTTGTTCATGCTGACATCATGGCATGTAATTTAAGTCTAATGATAAGCTCACAATTTATTGGGATATGCTGGTAATCAGGTATCATCTAATATCATAGATTACTCCTCTAAATTCATGTAGCATTTAGCAATGATTCACTTGCTTATCTTTATTCTACATGGTTTAGAAATAAAAATAAATTGTGTTTCTTGGTCATTAACATAAACAGCTGCTTTTCAACTGGGACTAATAGACTGACATGCAACGTAAGCTCCGCCTACAATTTTAAGTTAGAATGAGTGTTCAAATTTAGATCGTAATATGGGATGCTGGGGAAGAGTCATGCAAGCATTTAGCTTTAATTAAATTAAATTCAGAAGAATCATAATTTCCAGCCGCAGCTCTGACAAAGCATAAACCAGGCTTTAGGTTCTAACACAGAAACAGACAGACAGAGCAATAACTTTCCAAGTATCTGAACAAGCAACAAAAAGAATAAAAAGAGAGAATAAAAAAAAGAGAGAAAGAATCTCTCTTCATGGAAGAGAACGAAATGAATAAAAAACAGTTGAGTGTAACACAAATGGAGGCGATAGCACAAGAAAAAAAACTATTCAAGCTGGTGTTGGCCAGTGATAGAACCGAGACGGCCTTCAGTTAGGTATAGTGGAGCAGGTTCTTCATTTCCTGCCCATACTGCAGGAATAATTCCTTCTGCTTAACATTCAGCAAATTCAACCCATGTAAAGTGCTCCTTAATTGTGCGTGTGTGTGAATACCTGGTTACCTGTTTGAGGCGCTAGTATTCGAATAGTGAAATCACTAATATTAATCACTAGTATTAATTATACCCACGTCATCAGTGAGAATATATGACTAAAAGAAGCAACACCTGGCAATATTATGATGAAGAGAGCAGCCCTGTTGTGGTAGGCAAGTAGGGCTGTGTGATATGGCGATGCATATCCTAGGATAACTATTTAAAAAAAAAAAAAAAAGGTATATCTGTAGATATTTTCCTATATTGTCATCGATATTGCCAACTTACAGCCGATGTAACAGAGTGATACTCCCTGCAACACTCAGGCATCACCCCAATTAAAAGATGAGGAACTTGTATCTAAAAAGATAGGTACTTCTGTCATTTGGATTCCCGAAACTTGACGTTGGACATATTTTCTATTCATATTGTTGCCATTTCGAGAGTGTTATGTTTCTCTCATTCTCATTTGTGATAGTTCTGTTCAGTGCCACTTTCAAATAAAAGGAGAAAAGAAAAAGTGCCTTTCATTGGTGTTCAGTTCACAGAATTATCAAAAAGGAATCATGAATGCATGCAGTTATTTTGGATATAATGTAAATCACTTCAAGATGTGAAATTAGCCATATTGTGATACAAGTTTTTGTCCATATTGCCCAGCCCTGCGTGCAAGACACAGGAGCTGAAAGTCGTTTCACTCTCAGGGGGCAGGAAGCTTGCGGGACAAAGACAGGTCATACGTTTCCATTAATGTTTTTAGCCGATGCCGGAGCGCACACTGCTACAGCAGAGCTACGTGTTGAAAGACTGAGCTGACATTCAGTAAAGCTTTTGCTGTGTGTTTAATATTTCTGTTCAGTATTTCTATCGATTATGTCTGTCAACCTCAAACATCTCCGAAAGACCACTGGTCTTTTGACAAGATGAAAGTCTATGAGCAGTGGATAAAGAACAATTTATTACTCCACAATCAAAATTGCTGTTCTAGTGATTAAACAAATATCCGTTCATTATCCTTTTAATATCTAAAAGAAATGTGAATATTAAAATGAGACACAAAGCAGGTCCCTACTGAATACGAGCTTGAACATCATACTGCTAAAAGCTCTTTGAAAACAAGAGTGTGTTTGAAGCCCAAAAACAGCTATTCATCGCTGACTGATGAAAAAGAAACTTAAAACAATCCCATCATTGGTACAATTCTGACCAAGAACAGAATAGAACATCTGAAATACCGGTTTAGAAATGAAAGCAAGAGTTATGTATATCAGATAATCTCCATGCTGCGCAAAGATAAGAATCCCACTGCCTGTATGTTTAAAGGCTCCAATAAGGAGGTTCTCCAAACCAGTATGGTGACAACACTCACTTACCTCTCCAATAAACAAGGGGCAGGTAGGAAACAGCAAGAAGTAATAAGTGGAAGCTCACATTTAAATATTTGTGCGAATAAAAAGGCAGCGTTCCAACACAAGGCTGTTGTCGCATCTAAGTGAAGTGAAGTGAAGTGACTTGTGGCAAAGTATGGTGACCCATACTCGGAATTTGTGCTCCGCATTTAACCCATCCAAGTGCACACACACAGTAGTGAACACAC
>CM075006.1:19687857-19719064 GCA_037576675.1 Pangasius sanitwongsei | reverse complement strand
TGTGGTGGTGTATAAAGGCAAAATCACAAAAACTCTGTCATTGTCCAAATACTTCCGGACCTGACTGTATATATTTTTATGTATATATTTTTCTTTATGTTTAATATTTTTCTATATTTTATTTTCTATTTTGGAACAGTTTTAAAAAAGCATTCCACTGCAAGTCGTACTGTGTATGGTTATGCATGTGACAACTGAGAATTGAGAAGAATTTGAGAATTGTTAGTGACTGAATTGCCTTATACAACAATGTTATTAATAAACCTCACACTACTGTATTCGGAGTTCAAAAGCATGCAGCAATGGAGACAACATGCACATGCACCAGAGCGACAAAAGAATAAGGCCTTTCGCATCGCTTCAGTTCCAGAACTAAATTTACAGTACTAAAAAACTGGGCGATTTTGCGCGAACTATTTCCCAGTACCATTTAAAGGGTTGCATTTGCACCGACACTGGGCACTAGGAAGTGACTTAAGCCGGTCGACAGCGACGTCATTTGTGCGCGGCGTTCAACAACGGAAACAAAGAAGAACAACGTAAACAACCAGAGGATGGAGGACGCGGTGTTGCACTTCAGCGTCCGTCCATCTATCGCTGTTCTCCATATTTGCGAAATAAGTTGACACTACAGTATGTTTACACGGCGTTTTAAATCATGGCGGGTGAGGGCGTTTTTGTACGCGTTTGGCCAATCAACGTCTACTTACGTCACGGATAGTACCAGTTGTGCTGGTTAGACCCTGCTCCGGAGTAGGAGCTAATCTGGTTCTCGAAAAAGGCAGTCCGGTACGAAAATCGCACCCAGTTCCGGAGGTGCGAAAACGTCAAAAAGTGGGTAGTTCCACAATTAGCTCAGGTACTATGAAAAGGTTCCTGCGGTGCGAAAGGCCCTAATGTACATATAAGCCATGTGGACCCATTCAAACCAGACGTGTCTTATCAGTGATGTCAGTAAATAACGACACTCCCATTCAGGGAATGTCATAAACCATGTTACACAGTAATTACTTAACCTGTCCTCTTATAATGTAGCCTTCTTGGCTAGTGAAGTGAGAAAGAATAAACTCAGACATCTGCATGACTATCTGTTCAGTGGTGATGAACTGTTCAATAGACAAAGCCGTTTTGTTAGAAATACCAGTGCAAACTGAGCAACGCTGCTTAACGCTGCAGGAATGAACAGATCTCTATTACAGCGCACAGCTGAGACAGCGCTTAAAGCAAACTGTGTACACACATACACAATGGATACCACAAGAAAGACCTTCCCTGTGCCAGAAATATGACACAAACCAAGAAAGATTAAGGTTCAGAAGCCACGGGCAACATCTCTTTCAGTTCACCCAGCAAGAGTGTGTGCACAAGTATAGACAAGAACTTATTTAGGCTGCATTCACACTTGGCCTTGTTTTTTCTCAACTGCAGGGCACGTTTCAGATGTACTCCTATGGGATGCAGAGTTTTAAAAAGCACTTCCGCCTGCATGTTTCTTTCTTCACAGCGGAGCACTGCCAAAGTTGAAAAAAGTCAAACTTTTCAGAAAAGCGCTAAGTGACGGCAAGTGTTTTTAACCTCCTGACCAATCAGGTCAAAATTTGGAAGCAAAAAAATATTCTTACTAATGAGTGAATGTAAGGAGATTTACGTATAATAACAACTTGGCTGTTTTTCAGGCATTCCTCCAGTATGTGATATGACATACTACTTGAATTGCGGCTGTGTGCAGTTAAACATCACAAAAACATCCTCTATTCTGATTTTCTGACTCCAAAGCTACAGTTAACAACTATAGCAATCAACCTCCTCATCGCACGAGTTAAACTATTCTTTATGGATTAAAAAAAAAAAAAAACTAATCTAGATAGGAACCTAGACTAGATACATAGCCAGTACTAGCTAGGACTGATGGGAAAATTGTTATTGTTATACGCTGCATTTGACTAAAGGTTGTAACCTGTAGCTCGTATCGCTCCTTAATTCCTACTTGGGATGGTCTCCTCATCCCCAAGTTCAGGAAGTGATGTAATGAGTCGTGCTGTATACAAGTATTGACTTTGAATCAATCAACATAGATATATTTCATTGTTAAATCTGTTACACTGACTATACAGTTCGCTGTTCTGCGGCAGAAAATATACAACACAGGTAGCTGGCTAGACTGTTGCTAACAAAAGACGAACATGGAGGAGTCCATGGGTTTTCCCCCCCTTTGTAGCTTGAACACACGGTGGTTGAAAATGGCAGAATGTTCAGCTCCTAATTCTGAGGTAAATCGAATGCAGCAATAGCGTGTGCAGTTGCATGTGCTGCTTTTATTCCAAGAAAAAATGAAGCCAGAACCAACTGTATTAGATCAGATATTCGACTCTGCAGCTAGCCAACACAACACAGGCCACCAACATCATGCTATTATGTAATAACCTAAGCCACAATTTTAATCCCTTTCACTCTGCTGCCAGCCACATGTGCTCCATGGACAGTTTTTAATCCAAGAAGCTTTGCAAGTGAATTTACTGAAGTAGTTTTCTCCAAGACTGCCAATTTATATTGTTTGTCACTCTGGTATTACAGCTGTACTCAGCATCTGAAACCTGAGGAGGAAAAAAATAAAAAGCTGCATTGCAAACTGAATCCTTCCTTTATAAATAACATTTGCATTGAATCAGACTATCAGCTTCGATGGAGAGGCTGCTATGAGAATACAGTGTTTGTAAATAGAAAGACGGGCCGCGAATGCAAGGCTTCGCGTGTAACTCTGTAAATTGAGCTGCCATTCTCACAGCACTGCAGAATCGCCATGGCATCCTGCCGCTACTGCCAATCAGAGCCAAGAAACGAGTGGGGGGGACTTCCTTCCGAGTCCATTCATACCACAAAAGCCACCTGCTGTGCCTGTCAAAAGCTACAGCGATGGGATGGGGGGGAGAAGGAGGAACATGGGATGGAAGATGAGAGAAAGTTGAAGTAAAAATTAAAAGGAAGGAGGAAAAGGTTGGGCATTACGTGGCATAACCTTTCTATAGTAAACAGATGTGCGTGAGGAGTGAGGGTAAATGTATACTGCCTCTTCTCACACTAACTTTGCCGCCAAGAAACCTCCTCCAACTTTTCATGCATGGAGTACACTGTTATGGAAATGTGTCTCGCACAATGCTTAGACCAAAACAGTTTGTGTCTGTATATTCGAAAATCTTATGATTTTCCCTTTAGAGCTTATTACAGTGCAATTGTGAAGCAACGGTGTGTAGTTGTCTGAAATAATCACTTGACAAAGAAACAATGTGTACAGCTTCAAGTTCATATCATTCATGTTGATTAAATCCTAAGCTATCACCCGTCTTTCATACTAAAAAATAAAGATAAATGTCAAGTTTTTTATCGTTGTGTTCCCAGAAAGATTTTTGCCTTTGTCTGAGATGGTAAACTGCTGAGGCAACCGTTAGGGATTCAGCCACCGTCGAGCCTCTACTCCTCAACAACTCCAGCACTTGTAATGTTAAAGTTTGTGATAGGGCCCATGCACTATTAGCAACACAGCAAGGCTCAAGGACATTAAGGTTCAAGCAGAAGAACTGCACTACAAAAAGCCTGAGAAGAACATGGAAAGCAAGGTGGCTAAAAGCCGAGCCTTTTGAAGCTCTTCGTGTTTGTTCTTCACCTGTCCGTTGCATGTAACTCATCTGACTTGAAGTTGCACTTTCACATCTGTTTACAAAAGATCTTGCTTAACTGGAGCACCACATGTCTTTTTTTTTTTCCTCCTCTTTTCCAAATAAGTGGCCTCGTGCCTCTGAGACCGAATGGAAAGTGCAGTCGCACTGGAACTGGCAGAGTTTTGCTCCATTGAGATATTTGGAGGATAGTTATCCAATCCAATGCTTGCCCACCATCAGACACAAAGTAACCTGCAGTAAGTTTGGAGCACTGGAAATCCAAAATATTAGTCTTATTGGATAACAGGCAGTCAGAATGTTACTAAATGCTTGCAAGGCTGTGTTTGTGTTGGTGTAGAATGACAGTGAAAACGCCATAAGGAGAGCATGCAAAGAGGTGTGTGTGTGTGTGTGTGTGTGTGTGTGTGTGTGTGTGTGTGTGTGTGTGTAGAATGTATGAAGTCTCTGGTAGTGATCAGCATAACTGCTACACTAGTCCAAACAAAAGCGATTGAGATCAGTCCTGTGGGTTGTAAATGTGTTACACACTGGACCTGGGGGAATCTTGAGCAAAATGGACTCAGGCCTGAAATGACTTGACTTTTCGAGCTGAGAGAAACAATAAAACAATAACTGTGCAGTGTTATCACGAGGCCTCTGCTTCACTAGGCCTAATGTTTGCACGGAAATTAAGAACTCAGTCATGAACTTTCGCAGAGAGACAGAGAAAGAAAGAAAGAAAGAAAGAGAGAGAGAGAGAGAGAAAGAGAGAGAGAGAGAGAGAGAGAGAGCCACGTTTCATTACACAGATCACTCTACGCCAGAAACGCACGCGCTTGCTCCAACCATTTTCTCCCCCCCAAGTCATTTGGACGCACAATGAAAGAAAACAACAACTAGTTCGGTGGGAAATGACAAATTAACTCAAACAACAGTATTCAAAACAAACAAACAAACAAACCGACTGGGTAGACTTTGGCAGCCCATTTCCAGTTTCCTTACCTTCACACAAACCTGTCTTCTTTTATTTTCATACGTCTTCTGACTCGCACGGACTCGGGAGACACAGAAAAGTGCAACTGTTTGCTACACAATTAAAATCCCAGTCAGCCGCGCTGTTTTTTCCATGCTTCACACAACCCCTGCGAAACGACCCAAACTGGCTGTTATTGTTATTGTTTTGTTGATGAAATCCGTTATAGAAATCCGGTCGCGTCACTAACAGGACAAGAGAAATGGAGACCAAACAGTGGTAAAAAAAAAAAAAAAAAAACAGGGAGAAAAAAAAACAGACGTTAAACCGGAACCGGTAGAGATTGCATGGCTATGCTAGCATGACAAAAAGGCAGCCTGAGGAATTGGGAGCGCTTCCCACAGCCCGACGCCTCCTTTTCCTTTTCTGCCCGCTTGCTTCAACTTGCACCAATGGCTGTAGGCCAAACGGCTCCCTGCCCCCTGCATAAGGGCGCTACGTCGCCTGTGAAATAACGGCTTCTAGAACCACTGTAGCGCACTTTATGTCCTGTACGGAGGAATTTGGGATTGGGCCAATACATCCCACAATATGGCCGCCTCGGAAATCTCTTCCGGGGAGAATATCTGTCTGAATCGGACAGTGGAAAGCAGATATGATTTGTCAGCAAATTTGTGGAAGTGCAAATATTGCAGTTTCTACGCTTTATTGAACTGAAGGGTATGATAACGTAGGCAGCTTTTTTGGTGAATGTTTCAATTAGGCTTTTGCCGCCCCCTGCCTGTGGGTTACATTTAATGAAGCTCTGGTTTTCCTGGGTTTAAATCTCTTTCCGCAGGGACACAGAGCGGTACTTCTGTCTGTACATTTCGGAGGCCATGGTGGCTTAGTGGTTAGTACCCCTGCCCCGCACCACACAGGTTGGGGGTTCAATTCCCACCTCCCCCCCTATCTGCATGCTCTCTGCCTCGGGACTTTCCTCTGGGTACCCCAGTTTCCTCCCCCAATTCCAAGACATGCTTTGTAGGCTGATTGGTATTTCCAACATGTCTGTGCAGTTGTGCCTTGTCCAGGGCATGGGTGTCCCCTGATATTCCTGGGATAGGATGCAGTATGAAAAATGGATGAATGACTATTTTCTTGCTGTTGTTTGTCAACATAAAAAGAACGCAAGCAGCGTATATAACATTACACTGAGTGACATGGACAACATGAAATTACTATTCATCTTTGCAGATGCTGAATACCCATTTTTCTTTATAAATAAAAAAAATACCAAAAGTAATAATATATTGAAATAATTGTCCATGTTTTGTGTTTGCTTTTATCGCACTCAATATATCATGTAGTGAGAAATGTGAGAATTAAATAAACTGACTCATAATATACACTGCCTTGCATAAGTATTCACCCCCTTGAACTTTCCTACCTTTTGTCGTGTTAGGAAATGTACATAACTTTAGCGCTTTTTTTATTCGTTTCAATAGTTTCGCAGTTTCTGCTGATGAAAAGCATCCCCACAATGTGATACTACCACCACTGTGCCTCAGTGTGCAGCTGGTGTTCCTAAGGTGATGAGCAGTGTTGGGTTTCTGCCAAATGTAGCCCTATGTGCCAAGACCAATAGGTTCAGTTTCAGGCTTCATTAGATCAGGGCACTGTTTACTGAGTCTGCAAACGGGGTTTTTTATGACTTTTTTTTAATTGATTGCTTTCTTCTTACCACTCTTCCATGACGCCCAGCTTTATGGAATATCCTGGCTGTGGTTGTCGTGCGAACAGATTTAACTGACATTAAACTAGTTTATAAAGACCCCAAAAGAATTCCACTAAAGACACTAAAAATATATAAACAATATGTATAAAGTAAAATAAAGTACAATATAAGTGCACACAAGAAGGCAGGAGGTGTGCAGTAACAAAGTATGAGGATTTTTGGTTACTGTCATAGTGAAAGAAAGTAACAGCACTGTACTAAAGTGATGATGTGACAGAAAAGTGACTAAGTTACAACAAATGTGCAGTGGACATGTAAAGTGACTCATTGACAGCGTGGTGGTGAGAATGGATTGGAGGCTATTGAGTAGCCCTGACAGCATGCATATAACAACTGTTCATTAGCCTGGCTGTCTGTGACCGGATGTTCTGTTAACATCTGCCAGAAGGCAGACATATGATGTGATTTAGTAAGCCTTCCTCAGCCACTATGACTGATAAATGTCACTGATAGAGCTGGAAGATTATTGCCTGTGATGAAATCTGTTGTTTCACCACCAGGCCTGGATTAAGACCAGATAGGATCCTGGGACTAAGATGACTCCAAGGTCCCCTGTCAGTGTGCTTTGTTTCTGTTGTCACTCTTCATTACCCGGTTGACATGACCTGGCCAATTGGATAAGAGACAGACCTAAACTAAGGAGCAGAACTGTGAAATTAAAGGCTGTACATTGGAGCCCTGGAATTAGCCAACTAGCTCAATATCTCTTTGCTTGTGCTTGCTATTATTAAAGTTGCTTTGATAATATTTCATGTTATATTTACTGCTCTTCCTTGCTGTTAGTGAAACGTGTAGATTAGCTCATTGTTGCTCCTCTATTTAAAGATATACACTGAATAAACATTTCTCACTTTCCCACCCTCCCCATACATTAATCTGTCCTTGCTGCCATACCTTACAATGACACAACCAGTCAGGATCATCTGTATGGTACAGCAATAGAAGTTGGTGAGGTGTCCTTAAGACAAATCTTAAGGACTCCACAAAGTGTTGTAATTACTTTGGCTGGTTCGATTGTGTTAAATGCCAAGCTGTAATCAATGAACAACATTCTCATGTATGTGTCCTTTTCTGCAGATGTGTGAGAACAGTGTACATCATCAGGGCAATGGTGTCATCTGTAGATCTGTTTGGAAAGAGTCCATGGTTGCAGGTAGAAATGAGTAGATGTCAGATATTTTTGGCATCTAGCAAGGTACAAAAACAACTAGCTAATGATACAGACCGACTAATAACAGACTGGAGAAATGAAATGTTGTGCCTCCAAATAATGAATATTATTTACAAAAAAAGGTTTGACCAATATTTCCACACCTGTTTGTTTGTTGTAGTTAGTAGGGCTAGGGAATAGTTTGCTTTTGTGTTAGATAAAACTTGCTTGTTCTTGCATGACATTACATTTACTATCAATCCCTGCTGTTGGACCATGACGAAAAGAACAGAGAGGTTTTATGTCTTCATGTTTCATGTCTTACTGGGGTGGCCAGAGGGGTGGTCATGCTAGGGTGGCACTGGCCTTTAGGCTTCAGAATTAAAAGTGTGACCTTATTAAAGTCTTCAAAGTTACAATGAAAAAAAGAAATTCATAAGACCCTATATACAGCAGAGCAATGCAAAAAAAATCATGCAGATACAGGTCAAGAGTTTCGGGTAATGCTCATCAAACATCAGAATGAAGAAAAAGTGTGAGCTCTGTGACTCTGATCATGGCATGGATGTTGACACCAGAAGCGCTGGTGTGAGTATTTCAGAAACTGCTGATCTCCTGAGAATTTCACACACAACAGTCTCTAGAGTTTACATAGAATGGTGTGAAAAACAAAAAAAACTGAATGAGCAACAGTTCTGTGGGTGGAAACGCCTTGTTGATAAGAGAGGTCAGAGGAAAACAGCCAGATTGGTACAAGCTGCCAAGAAGGATATAGTAATTCAAATAATCACTCTTTACAACCGTGGCGAGCAGAAAAGTATCTGAGCATGCAGGAAACATTGACTTTGAGGTAGATGGACTACAAGAGCAGAAGACCACATTGGGTTCCACTCCTGTCAGCCAAGAACAGGAATCTGAGGCTATCATGGGCACAGGTTTACAGGTACTGGACAGTTGAAGATTAGAAAAAAAAAATCACCTCGTCTTTTTCCAGTTTCTTTTTACAGAAAATGTCCAGTTTCATCTGATCCACTGCATTTCAGTCTTTTAAAAGGCATTGTCCCCAATTTTAAGTCTGCAAATGAAACCTTCCCTTTTTCATGCTGCTGCCCTCACAGCTTCATCAAGTTCCATAAAGGCTTGCTAGACCTGCTAGACATAATGATGAAGACACCCACTGAGAAAACTCACAACTACATAGACTGTGAAATGACTAGAAACTGCTTAGAGACTGCTGTCTTGCTTTTCTAACAGGAGCAGATCCAAACATTTTTTTCATGTTTCTAAATAAAACCTGTGTACTCACCCAGTTGTGTCATCTCTGTCATGATTTCAGTATGTTGGCGGATACATAGACTAGACTCGGCCAGCTGGGACCACTAGAAATGCTGAAGAAAAAAAGCTTGGACAAAGAAGTGAAATCCATGTAAATGCAAGACATTTTAATACAGTTCTTCATGTTAAGGGGTCAATAACATATAAAGAATATTATGCTTACAGAGCAGAATACTCATACTGGAGTTGTCATAGCGGTAAATGGTCATAATGTCAAAACAATTACAATTTTTAATTCTTTTCAGCATTCTCATTGATAAAACTTTGATCTATGAGTTATTTTTTTCACAAACACAGTTATCATACATTATTAAATTGTACATTATCATTCAGTATGTTGTTTATTGGCTAAGAGTCTATGTGTATTTCAGTAATATGTTTTATATTGGTTGATTGATTAATTCTGTATTCAATATTTAGTTATTATTTAATATTTATTTATTATATTTTATTATTATATCATTTGTGTAAACATAATTTGAATTTATTATTCATTCAGTGTTGATAAATGGATATGTATGTGCATTATTCCACTATTGTTATGCTTATAATATAAAAGTGGCATAGCGTATACAGAAAAAAAAAGAATGACAAGTCACAAATCTCAATAATTTGTATGAAAATGTATCATCAGCCACAATTTTATTACTGTGACAGGCATAATCAGAGGCCATGGGTGCACTACAGTTTTGGTCACAGTGACATGGATATGAAAATGGATCACATTATTCTTGGGACCTTTGAACAAAAGACTTGATGGCAATTACATTATGAATCCTTTACATTAATTCTAATGCTTTTTGTCTAAAGCAATTTACTAGTGAACGGTTGCGCATTGCAGGCCTAGCAGAGGTTCTCTGGAATTTAAGCCTCTGAGTCACTAACGCACCTAGATTTGTATAGTACTATTCAGTTGTATTTGTTGTGTACTTTTATACTGACATGTATTTCAAAGTATCTTGCATCTTTTATTAATGTATTGGCCCCACTTAGAGCAGTGTTAAAGGTACTGTTATTCACTTACCTTTAGCACAACCTGCTGGACAAATGTCTATTAATCACAGTAACACTATAATACTGTTACAGTACTGTAATTGTGAAGAAGAACATTTTCAAAAACAAAATTTATATTTGTGTATCACTCTGTAAGTTAGCTTTCTTCAGGTCTAACCTTCATACAGTGGCTTGAATAAGTATTCACTCCTCCAGAACTTACTGTCATTGTGTAACGTTACAACCTGGAAGTGAAAGGGATTGCTTCTCTAACTTTGGGTGGATGGCCTCCTCCAGGCAGAATCATGGTTATGTCATATTCTTTCCATTTTTTTTTTCAAATAATGGATTTAATGTTACTCTAAGGGATATCAAAGTTTGGGATTTTCTTTTTTCACAACCAAACCTTGAACGATAGTTTTAAAGGAACCTTGTTCCAGACTTGTTTTGATAGCTCATCTTCATGATGCTGTTTGGTTAGGTATATTCTCTAACAAACTCTGGGTGATTCCACAAGCACTCCATTAAACTAATTATGTGACTTCTGATGACAGCTGGTTGCACCACAACTAATTTAGGGGTTTCACAGCAACTAGGGTGAATGAGTTTTTTTATTTGTTGATAATTTTGTAAACTGTAGGCCGTTGATCCCCCTACTTCAATATTGCTGGTGCAGATTTTGTGTAAATTCATGACAATACAATCCCAGTTAAGTCCAGTTCAGCTGTAACACAACAAAATGTGGAAAGGTTCAAGGAGCATTTATGCAAGGCACATGTGTGTGATGTTGGTATAACACACCTGAATTCTCGCACTCCTGTGTTTTGTTGAGGCTTTCTGTCATTTTCCTGACTATCTTGCACTTGTTTCTTATCAGCTAGAGGAAACTTGGAGCGTGTACTACCTTCATGTGCTATTGAAATTATCTCAAATATGAGTTCCTTACGTAAAATTGGCACATGGACGTCTTATAGTTATAATTAATTAGGTAGGTATTTACATAATTACCATTGCTGACTTTAAAAAGAATTGGCAAATGAATAATTGAAAAGAACATCACACTGATTAAAAACAAAGTAATAGTGTATATAATGCAATCATTTGGTTAGAAAACGCCATTCTGAAATGAACGATGCTTACTAAACTGCGGGAAGGCACCTTCACGCTAGATCAAAAAAGCTTTCTAAAGAGCTCTTTGAATGGATAAGTGGCTCTACTTGGAACCTTCTCTGAAACAGAAACCATGTGTTGTATAGTTCTACACTGAACCCTTAAGGGTTCCTCCAGAGGGACAAACTGAAATGTTAGATGGAACCAGCATATTTTTCTGCACTGCATTTTGTAGTAATAATACCACAGAACAGGTGTGTAACGTGACAGCAGTGGCTGAAATTGTTTCTGAATGTTTTTTTTTTTTGAATAGTTAAGGATTCTTAGATTCCTAATAGGAATTATCAACAGTCATCTCTTGGTCATCTCAACAGTCATCTCTTGGCAGTATAAGCTATGTAATATATTGCTTAAACTACAATTTGATGAGTAATTCAGATGAATATGTCTTATTTAAACCTGTTCAGCCTAGTCCTCACATAAGACCCCTTATGATCATATAACACTGCGTAACATATGTCAGTCTCAGAACACACAACGTCAGCAATCACATTTGCAGCACAAATTTCTCAACCTAGGCCCATATGTGGGCTGAAACCATGAGCGTGAGTCATCCTGACTCATTTTTCATACCCCTCCCCTTGCTTCTTCCCCAACATTCCTGGAGAAAACAGAAGAACACTGCCCTTAATTAAAACAGGGAAAGGAAAACTGTGAGCTGAATGATTCAAGTGGCCCTGATTAAGATTTTCAAATGGAGGCGATTGCAGTGTGGTCTATATTTATTATATATACATTTCTAACAAGAAAAAAAAAAAAAAAAAAAAAAAAAAAATTTCTCTGATGCCAAGTTATTTAAAGTTAATTAACACCCTAACACCCAATATCCATTTTAAAGCTGTATAAAACAAAAGCTATTATAACCCTAAATGCATAGGTTTTAGGGTTGTAATAGAAGGCATAGCCTAGTAGAACAGAGATATTTCACTAAATATTTGTAGCATTGAGAGAAGATCTTCTTAATTAATATAAATTAGGGGGAACGTTAAAACATGAAAGCTAATGGATGCTGTAGACTGTGACTCTATACTATATTTACGTCAATGCTAAATTGCGTCACTTTTGATCATGACCCTTTTACGTGTAAAATGATAATATAGGCTGAAACCAAATGGTGGACAGAGCTCCAGTTGTTCAGAAGGAAATATTTCATTTACTAATCCACAGGCTCCCAAGCCGAGTCCTGGAGTACCCCCTGTACTACACATTTTAGTGTTTTCCTTGCTCTAACACATCCACTTCAGCTCAGGAAGGGGCTGTTAATTAGCTGTTAATCAGGGGTGTTGGCAGCAGTAAAAATGCTAAAATGTGCAGGACAGGGGGTTCTCCATGACCAGGGCTGGGAAACTGTGCTCTAACGGATTCATTGGCAGTATAATTACAGCGAGCCGTACAGCGACCTGCGACCGCACGATGGCGCTCTTGAATCGTTTAAATGACTCACACCATATATACGCTATATACGCACACACACACACATACACGCACACCGACGATACAGCACGCTACGATTCACGCTCTAGCGAAATCACGCACTGCAGGCGGGATGAATGGCTTTTTACGTCACACTACGTCACGTTTAACGAGACGTCGACGTGAATGATTGAATTATTGTTATCGGATCGCGTGATCCATTTGTCAGGGCAGTAAACGGATTGGGTTAAAGGATTTATTTAAAATATAGATCCACGTGCTAAATGCGGAGTGCTGCATGCAACGATATGGATTTAAGTACTGTTTAAGGCTGCTGGTTGGTGTTAAATCAGCACTGTTCATCTATACCTTGTGCAATTGTCCATGTAAGGCCTGATTACACTTAAGTTAGAACAAAAGTATTTATTTTTCCCTACTAATGACATTATTTCTGTGGGGGGAAAATAGCCTATAAGCAACGGATGGGTTTGTCCGAAGAATATTTTATAAGAATGAATGGGAAACTATGCGAGTTAGGGGCAATTTATTCTACATATTCGATAGACAATCTAACATGGAAGGGTTCTCTTCACTTAAGGAACCCTTGAGGTTCTCTGTAAAAAGCCAGACAACAGAGTGCTTCCCTATGAGAAAAGGTAAGAACCCTTAATTATCCACTGAGCCATTATATAACCACTGAAGGACATTTTAACAGGCTAAATAACGAGCTTCAGTGTTTGCGTCGAAACATCAGCACCACAGGAGTGGACAGCTCCCTGTGTTAGCCCTTGTTTAAGCTGAAATTTTCATCAATTTTTCATCATTTTTTCATGCTGTCAGTTCTACCCTTTATTTTTATACCATTAATCACTTATAGGATACAGTGCATAAAAATATCTAGATAGAAAGACGGATGCGCGTGCAATCTTGTAACCTCCCGGAATGGTGCCAGCTTCCTGTAGAATTACCAAAAAAAAAAAAAAAAAAAGTTGCAATTTGTCTCATCCGTTAAAAATGGAGTTTTAAAGGGAAAAGTTCCGTTTGAGGCGTGTCAGAGTAACTTATCCGTGGATGAGGAAGAAATTACACAGTGATATTCCGGGAGGAAGGGGCTGATGACGTCTGAGGCATACTTAATGGGACTTATTGAAAAAAAGGGCAAGAGTCTCCATTCATGGATAAAAATCGGAGGGAACTGGAGGGGGGGTGAAAGTTGAGCAAAAAAGACATGTGGACGAACGAATAGGCCGTGCACGACGAATCTGATCGACGATTTTTTTTTTTTGCACGCAAAAGCCTATTATTTTTTGGTTTGTTTGTTTTTAGCAGCTACATATTGTATAAAAGTCAAAGGCGGTTGATCAGGACGAGCCCATCAGGAAACGGCGGTGGCGCTTCAGAGAAGAGGTGTCGTGAGAAAGATTACCTCGTCTCTCTCTTTCCCTCTCTCTTTATCTCCCTCTCTCTCTCACGCACACACACACGCACACACACACGCTCAGAAGCCGCACCCGAAGCGCGTCCCGCAGCCTCGCTCTCTGTCCAACCTGCCGTAGGTACGTGACCGTTTTGCCTGTTTAGTTTCAGCTTTAAAGCCACAAAATCGCGCATTGAAGGAACTCAATCTCCAGGATTCTTCTTGTTTTTTTTTTTGTTTGTTTTTTGTTTTTTTGTGTCTGAATTATTACTACCAGTTTTGTCGGCTTACGGAGAAAGGACTGTGTTTGCGTCATGCGAAGGCTCTCCGTAAACTTTTCAGACCCAAGCGGATTTTAGAGAATTAAAGAAAAACGCCGTGAGGAATTTGTAGCACGTGTCAGGACAGAAGTTTATTGCGTTATTAGAAAGCTTGGAAATTGGCGATAGAGCGTTGCAAATAATAATAATAATAATATTAATAATAATAATACATGAGCACGCTTTAAGGCGTGTTGCAGTGTTGAGTTGAAGCGTGTAAGTGATTTAACTTTCTCCGCGTTCCCTTTACAGCATGGCCAAATCTAGTAGAGCTACTTTGGCTCTGCTCATCTACGGGATCTTAATGCGCTACAGCGCCCAATGCACACCCATCGGAATGGGCTTCCCCAACATGAGGTAGGTCCACACAGCCGAAATCCTGGCTTTCTCCTTTTATTCTTTACTCCTACATCATGGCAGTGGGTTAAAGACGAACGTGTGCTGTCCGAATTTCATATTTTAAATATATGTATATATATATATATATTAGATCTTGTTCTGGAGAAGAAGAAACAAATAACCGAATTGTATATTGCATTCATTTTGCGTTCATTTAAAGTGAACAATTCAGAGAAAAACGGAGTATTTTGCAGTAACACTGGTCGATAACCATCTTTAACTGATTTGCTTATTGTGGGATACGGACTGTCGATTTAATCCAAGCTGTTTCTACAGGAAACAAAGGGTTTTCTGCGGGAGTGTTTACGCTAGGCTTTTAGGCAGGATATTTCTATGGGGACGAGCCTGTATGAAAATGAGAATGAGTCGGGAATGACGGCCGAGTGGCGTCACACTGCAAACACGAGCACTAAACGAATAGGAAGCTGCTGTGACTGTAAGCCTCAGGAATCAGTGTGAACTCTAATGTGCACCAGTCTGACTTTCATATCACAGTGATGCTCAGGCTCAAGCAGCAAGACTAACATCAGCGTGCTGCATTTAAATACCTGTAACGAAATGCAATCACCTTTATAATCACCATGTAGCCCATATATTTTATATATAATGTGTATATATATATGTATATATATATATATATATATATATATATATATATATATATATATATATATATATATTAATGGTCCTAACGAAGTGAAATGGCATCTGTAACGAAATGCATTTTTGTTGTAACATAATGCTAAAAAAAAATGATTTCGTTCTAACAAAGATATTGCTTGTGTACCTGTAGGCGCTTATTAAACATAGAACCAATTTGTATCGTTCAGTAGCGCTTTTTTCCGATAATTCTGGTAATTTCGTGATATTGGCTGTAAAGCAATATATATATATATACAAGTATATATATACATATGAGAACTGTCATTTATTCCATTCATTCATATACATACATACATATATATATATATATATATATATATATATATATATATATATATATATATATGAATGAATGACAGTTCTCAAATGGTGCAATGGAAATACATTTTTCTTTCCTGATTCCGGATTTTAGGCTTGAAAACGACGTGTTCGGGGACGACGGAAACTCGTTAAGTGAGCTCTCCTACGAGCCCGACACGATGAGCGCGCGCAGTGCTCCAGCCCTCCCGGAGGACGCATACACACTGTATTACCCTCCCGAGAGAAGGTGAGCAATAAATACACACTCCCAAACCTCACAGCAAACACACCAAAATATTCTGCACAGAGAGCTGTATGTGATCGCATCCATACTGTTATTCTTGTCTTACTTTTATATGCGCTTGTTTTGGCTCTTTGTGATTAAGGCGGTAATGTGGATGCACAAACGCAATAGACAGACAGAGAGACAGAGAGGTAGAAAGATAGACAGAGAGACAGAAAGAGAGATAGACAGAGAGACAGACAGGCACATGAGAAGGAGACAGCTCGATGAATCAAAGGAAGATGACAGGAGTGTTTGGTTACTCTCTCTCTCTTTCTCTCAGCTATTTTTTATTTATTTTTTATTTTTATTTTATTTTTTGCCCGTTTCACCGTTTACTGGCGTAAAACAAATCGAAAATCCTAAACGGAACGTTGTCCTTTGGTGTTTGTTTCTGCTTACCCTTGTGTGTGTGTGTGTTTGGCGTTTTACCTCAGAGCTCAAACGCATGCAGACGGATTGTTAGATAGAGCCTTGAGGGACATCCTGGTTCAGTTATCAGCCCGAAAATATCTGCATTCTCTGACGGCAGTTCGTGTAGGGTAAGGGCATTTCATTTTAAGCGTTTACCTGCCGTCATCTTTGTTTTTCTTTTTGTTTGTTTGTTTGTGTTAACATTGTCCCCTCCCCTCTCTTATTTATGGCGGTGACTTTTCCGTTGTCCTGTTTCCGACTTCCCTTTTTCTTTTCCTCTGTTCTTCTCCCCGGTATTTGGTGTCTCTTTGTCTCTGAACTAGCTCGGGTGTGACACTTGAGTTGGGTTAAATTGTGAGTAGACAAATGAACAACAACAACAACAACAACAACAAAAGTTCAACAGCCTATCGACGGTGCGAACTGTTGATTCTCGAGCGCCGTTGATTAACCTGCAATGCAGCCAATATAACGGCGCATTAACAGCCTTCATTTCATTTTCAGCCAAAAAAAAACAAACATTTCTAAAGCTTTCTTTATCCTAAGTTCTTCTTTCGGTGATATCTTATCGAAATATGTGGACATTTATCGAATCTTCCGAACCGTTTTGGGTTTTTTTTTTTTTTTTTTGGTTTGTTTGACACCTACAGTGAAACCTGTTAGCTTGCTAGCATTTTTTCTTCTTCTTTAGCTATAGGCTAACGCGCGCGCTTGTGTTCGCAGTGAGGAAGAAGAAGACGAAGAAGACTCGGAGCCACTGTCGAAGCGCCACTCGGACGGCATTTTCACGGACAGCTACAGCCGCTACCGGAAACAAATGGCCGTAAAAAAATACCTTGCTGCAGTGCTGGGAAGAAGGTACAGACAGAGGTTTAGAAACAAAGGACGCCGCTTTGCTTATTTGTAGCGGAAAAGAAAGCGCGCGAGAGAAAATAGAGCAACTGCCCTCCCTTGTGTCCATTCAATCATACAGTCAAAAGTCATTCTAACTTAAAACTGAGCAGTCGGTGGATCTCGCCTGTGTTCTTTTAAACATGTATTTTATGTACGAAGTCAAGCCATTAAAAATATTTTAGTAAGAACATGTTTTTTTTGTTCCTTTTTTTGTACAAAAGCACTTGAGACCGCACAGTTCTACTTTGTGGACCAATCGTTCAGTTGAATGTATATAGCTTTATATGTTGAAAACGAAACTAAAAAAAAAAAAAAAAAAAAACACTAGGAAAAAATATATGACATATATATATATATATATGACAAATGTGCACCTTGAACGTTATGCGCTTGATATCTTTTACGAATTCATCATATGCAGAAAAATAAATAGATTTTAAAAAAGACAATCAAAGTTCTGAATGTTATACTTTATTTTTGTAATGGAAAAAAAAGAAGAAAGAATAGAGTTTTTATTTTGTGCAAAGTTGGCCCTGGGATGTAAGTGACCATAAGGCTGACTCTGTAAAAAAAAAAAAAAAAAGCACAGGCTGTAATGATCCTATGGAGGGGTCAGGGAGCGATACACACCGGCCAACATGAGTCCCTCATTACACAACTACATTTGTGTAAATGTTTTCACCTGTCAGACTAAATGCAACATTTTTTTTTTTAAACTGTTTCGAGTTTTAAGAGTTAGGATTTGTGACTGAAAATGAATGACACTGGAATTTAGCTCATTAATGCTGTCCAATTATTTTTGTAGTGGCTTGCTTTCTACATCTCAACATAACCATCTCATCTTCCCTGCACCTACATGCATGAAGCATGTACAATCCTCTGAGCATCATTTGTAATACAGACCCTGTTTCGTTCCATATGCTTGAGAATGGCTGTTTTTTTTTTGTTTTTTTTTTTAAATATTTTATTTAAGATATTTCTGTTGTATCAGTTAGACATGCTTTCCTAAAGACTATTAAACATGTTCATGCAGCCTACTGCAGAGATTTTCAGGGTGAATGGAAAAGAATGGTATCCTGCCCCCCCCCTTTTGGAAAAAACAAATTTCAAGTGCATGCTGTGATGGCCTTTTAAAAGTGTTATAGCATGTCATTTTTATCAGTTTTAGGCATGTTTGCAGTGACCCTAGTCATGGTTTTGCATCATTTCTATCTTTGTATTAATCAGATTTGTTTCTAATGTTGTGTGCTAATGTAGAAGTTGTGTATGTGTTGGGAAAAAAATAGATATGAGTACCCAATCACTGGAATGAATTCTTATTTGGGAGAAAAAATGAGTACAAAAAAAACGTTTAACTTCAGAATGTCCTTTGTTAAGGTCCAGTGTGTATATATATATATATATATATATATCTATATATATATATATATCTATATATATATATAGTAGTACACTTGCCTGCACACCTTATGGACTATAGATCAGTGTTACTGCATTACCGGCTAATACTTCTTGCATTACTTCTGATCATTCATTAACTTCTACATTATCAATGTGCATAAGTCATCTGTGTTATGCATCTCTTTAAAGAACATGGGAAGAAGTAAGAGGAGTGATGCATGGACAGAGGATCAGGAAACCAAAGCATCCAGGGATGTGGCCAGATGTTCAGATAAAGTTATGGCATCCCTTAATCCATTTGAACCCTTGTAGGTTTGAGTCAGAGTTAAGTATTATGCAGCATTTAAATACTGGAATATCCTCTATCCCTCAGTACTATTCAAAAAAAAAAATTTTCTGTCTATAAACCACAGTTGATGGTTTGTATATTCTATACGATATAATTCAGGCGTAATTTCCCCACTAATTAACATTTAGTCTTTTGTTTCCAGACATGAAATCAACCCCCCCGCAAATCAGAATCAATTCCTAGGATTTATATGAGTGTAGATGTTTTTATGGGAGCACTATGTGTGAATGTGTGTGAGTGTGTTGCAAGAGTGTGAGCATGTACAATATGAACCTGACAGTGGTATGTGACAGACAGCATGGCTTCTGGCTTTGGTGCCTTGCTACAACGTATGACAAAAAAAAAAAAAATCGCCACTTGATATGGATGGCAATTTTTAGTGGCCCTATAATGCTGCAGACTATTAGCTTACATTTCACTAACCATCTTTTCTTTTTTTTCTTTCCAAATTTGGCTGGGCCGATATCTAATTCCATCCAAAAGCATGGCCAGCGTTCCATTGTGATCCAATTTAATATTGAACTGATGTAAATGGCAAAAGTATTAACTGTCTCTAGGCTGTTATAAGTTCAATGAATGTGTTGTTGTGGCAAAGTAAAGTGTTCCTGTTTCATTGTTCTCAGTAAACTGACTCATCATATCCCAAGCTTATGTAGAGGGCCATGAAGCCTAGCTTGATTTTGTGTTGTTTCTTGTCGCATCGCTTGAGGGTTATTTGTCAGCTAGCAAAGAGCCTGATGGAGTGCAGCCCACAGCCCAGCCTCTTGTGTACATTTCTAAGAGCGCCAAAAGCCTTAATGTGAAAGTTTTATCTATATCTGAAAATATTATGTGTGAGAAGTGAATATTAGCAAATGTGAAGTCGAGATATTAACCCATAACTCCTTAGGGGGTGACGTTTTTAAATGTTGAAAAAGTGTTGTAAGATTTGTATGAATAAATTTTTGTAAACAACACACTTTCTAATCCATGTCTAATCTTTCTAAACAAACACCGTAGAACAGGCCGATGAGATATGCACAATATTTTCCATGCTGTTTCTATCCAGTTGTTAGTTTCTCATTTTATTAAGAGCCTTAGGCCACTAATTCTTCATTGACAATTAATGGCATGGTGATGTAGGCCCATACTGGAGAGTAAGAGGGATTGGCCCAACCCACAAAGAGTGTGTGATAGTGACCCAACAACATGTACATGTTTCACAGCATTCATATATACCAGCTGGCTCTGGTGGTACATGTCCACAAACAAACACACACACACACACACACACACACACACACACTGACAGGCTCATACAGAGAAGACAGAGAGAGAAAGAAAGAGGAACACAAAATGCACAAGATGAAAAGCATGCATTCATAAACACTCATTCTTTGAGTGAAATTAAGGGAGAAAAGGGTTTAAGTGAAATTAATGGAGAAATAACAGAAACTGAATAACAATCTTGATATTAATGGATAATACCTATTACAAAATAATACTTAACAATGGAAAATAACATCTTGGTTTGCAGACGGCACTTCCAAGTAGAGCTTGTATTTGGAGAACTTGATGAGACCTCATCATGGGGCTTAATTCCTGTGCACGCACATATGGGTGTAATGATGATTAAAAGTAATCAGGCGTTACAATGATGAAATAATGAACAAAATGCGATACAAGAGGGAGCTATAAGGAAGGGGTTGAGGGTTCAACAAGACAGTGGAAGCTTTGATTTGAAAAGCAATACCCCATTTCTGAAAACAACAGAACAAAACGCAAAAGGTAAATGAAATTAATACAGCATTGCAGTCTAGGGCTTTGCCGTGACTACACAAGAATTGGTATGTTATTTACTAGAGGCAGAGTGATTTCTCACAGCTCTACAAACAATACTGGACAGTATGAACATGTGCAGCACATGTTACACATGATATGTGTTCTGTGCTACAAGCTGGCGTTTATCAACCAGTCAGTGTGTTCCTGACTCACTTGCAATGCCAAGACACGCTGTCAGTCCTGGAGGTTAAGAAAGACCTCTTCAACGCCTTCAGCAGCCTGCATAAGCAGTAAATGAATTCAAATTAACCTTATTATAACCTTACTGCAGTCCTACCACTTACACCAGTATCAGTATCCGACCTTACCAGAAATATTCTCTCTTACACTTCCATTCCTTCTCACTCTTTCGCTCTGTCTTTCTCTCTCACTCCCCCTTCTCTCACCCTGGGATGAGTCTATCAGTCTATCTCTCAGACTGGTGAAACTGTAGTCGCAGTGGGTTGGGAAATCACTCCGAGTGTGTCTCCATGTGGCAGAAGCTCCATCTGCTTCTGTTGAGAATTGAGGATATGGGCTATGAAAGCTCCATCAGATGCTTGCTCTTCCAAATGGGGACTTGAATACAAATGGTACTCTGTAAAAATGAATAATGAAAACTCAGGATTTGTGGAGTGCACAGACTGGTTCTCAGCTAACCCATGGAACATGGAAATATAGCAGGGAAGAATGAAATATAACCAGCAAAATCTTAGCCTGGTTAAAAACATGTTTTTCAAATATTTCTTATGGATTCCGTCTGGCTTAATATTAATGAATCTCGGAGTCATTTCTAAATTGGTCCATTAACTGTGTTCCGTTAAGTGGATGACATTAGGTGCTATATAAGGCACGGAAACCAAATTAAAAAAATCTAAATATCAGCTACAGCATGAAAAACAACAACTATTCGCACAGGTGCTGCTCTTCATTCAATGCAGAGTTAAAATTCAAGCTTGTGTTTTCTTCCCCAAGACTAGCATAATGCCAAAGAAAAGTGAATTTCTGCAACAAGTCTCAAATCTCTTTTAAAAATCTGCTAGTGGTATCTTTCCATGATGGCAGCCTAGTCCCCACCAGTAAATATACTTTATACATAAATATAGCAATATTTGTTCCATTGCATTGCTCATGGTCTATGGAGAGTCTGGGCTCTATGAGATCTAAGCTCAGAGAGTGCTCCACCACCCATGGGACAGGAATGAGCATGTGGCTGCAGCTCCATTAGCGTGATCTGATCCGGCTTTCCACATAGATACCAGATCCTTACTCCCATAGCCAGCTAACCTAATCAGGGAAGTGTTGCTGAGCAACAGGCCACAGAGGAGCAAGTGTATGTGCGTTCACCTATGCGTGATCAAGCATGTGACTGCTCCTGGAGAACTTGGGAGAGATGTTTCATGAAATCTTCTTTCGGTAAAACCAAAGGTTGGTTCCCAGAACCAAAGTTGAATTGTGTACAAGCTATTTTAACATAGAAGAATGATCATCTCAGTAAGAGGAAGGAGCTCACTGGCTCAATCTGAACCTTTCTACCTTCAATTAAAACTGTGAAAACAGCAGCCAGTCAGGCACCATGTAGGGAGCCTCCACCTTACTCTTGTACCTCCCCCCTACACACACTCTCCAATCCTATGGTGCCAAATGTTTGATGGGAGGTTGTAAAATAGGTGTTTCTGTGAAGGGAACTCTGCTCACTCACCTCTAGCTTCTCACCTCCTCTTGTTGGTGAAATATGACTAGCTTATGTGCATGCATGCATTTGTGTGTGTATGTGTGTGTGTGTAATCTCCCAGTGGGAGTAATTTGCAGTCAGAGAGCAGTATGTCAAAGGTAAATCTAAGTGGGGTGCTGCGACTCCGATTCTGCTCTTAAACGTTGAGTTTAGAGTGCTGTTAAATACAAACGCCACTTAGCAGTGATGCAATGTCCCTCTAGTGCCATGAATTTATTAGATGGTGTTAAATGGGCCCAAAGGCTGGTCTTTGCTTTGGTCAGACATGGAGCTTGACACACAGCAGTCTACACTGTGATCTCCTCTCCTGCTGCTCTCACATCCAGTCCCCAAGTACTACACTGACTCTGACACATGGCCTTCCTCCAGAGAGACAGAGACACAGAGGAAAGAGTGATGAAGCATAACATGCATGGACAGTGACTAGCTGTCAACCCTTTGCTTGCTGATTTGCTAAACAAAGAGGCACTTAACCTGAATTTCTCCCATTGCTTGGTTAGAAACACATTGAACATTGTGACAAAACACACCATAAGCATGTTGACCGTCAGTCTAAAGTATTTTCATCTAAATGGCATGGATCAGTTAGTATTTATAGCATGTTTGTGCATTTTCAGGCAGGCTAGGGCACCCACTAGAAAATAAGAAAGTCATGCTTAACACTAGGACTTGGCAGCATTATCCCTTTCATAGCCTCAAAATTCCCTTGAGAGATTGGATCAGGGTGTTTTGATCCAGTGCTCTAGGGTATGAAAAGAAATATTCAGTAAGTTTCAAGGGTGTATGCGAGCTGACATCTGGCTGACTGTGGTTACAGACACGTCAGCAGTAAAGACAAGTTATCCATTTGGATTGACGTTAATTCAAGTTTGGCATTTGGATCTATGGAGTGCATGAGCTGGTTCTCAGCTAATCTTCAGAATCTGGGCATATAACAGAGATAACAGGACAGGGATCTTAACCCTGTTCAAAAAACAACATGTATTTCACTATTTCCTTCATGGATTCAGTCTGGAATTAGCTTAATAATACTGAATGTCTGAGTTATTTCTAAACCGGTCCAGTAAATGACACTGGGTGATATTAGGTGCTATGTAAGATAAGGAAAACAAACAGGAAATCATAATATAAGCTATAGCATGAAAACAACACCGATTTTTATCTTTTCTCACTGTCAATAACATTTATATTCTATTCTTGACTGGGCTTAGCTAGATATTTACTTGTTTGTGTGTGACGCACAGATGCTGCCATTCATTCAATGTATGTTTGTGATTCCCCCCCCCCCAGACTAGCATAATGCCAAAGAAAAGCAAATTTAAACAAGAAATCTCTTGTAAATATGCCATCTGCCCGTGGGATCTTTCTGTATTGGCAGCCTGGGCCCCACCAATAATAAATAAATATACTTTTTATATAAGAATAACAATATTTGTTCCATTGCATTGCTCATGACATATGTAGACCCTGGACTCTATGAGATATAGGCTCTGAGATGCCAAGTTCAGTAAATTTCAAGGCTGTACCTCACATCTAGTGGCCTATGATTGCAGCCACATCAGCAATGAAGATATGTTAGGCAATTGCATTGGCACTAATTCAATTTTGGCATTTGAATTCTCTTCTCCACATTTGGTTCTCATCCTACTGTTTGTTATAGTACTTTTAGCCAACTGTAACCATGTACTGGTTTAGCCTCTATAACTGTGCAAGAGATATGTTTTGGGAATATAGTGCCTTTTTATCTTTTACACACTTGGCTTAATATTCAATTATTCCTCTTACATCAGAGTATTCAGTAACTATGAACTCTTCAGTTACTACAGTGACACTCACAGGAAAAGTATGTCGTTACAAGGGTGAAGAATAAGTGTGGACCTACTGAGCTCACCACTGCATTCTTTCTTTCATTTATCCCTATAAAATCTTCCTAAAAAATGAAATTAAATATTGATTATAAAAAAATCAAATTAGATTTCACTAGTATCTACTAGTACCTCTTTATGTTTCACATTTTCATGTTTGGTTGGACTATTTCCCTGACAGTTTTAATCTTATCTGTACTTAATCTTACTGTATTTTTCAGCCTCATTATAGCCATTTTTGCCTTCATGAACATTTCCTTCATCCTCACATTGCTACATATCAATGACAGACAACAAGAGTGGAAACAAGGCTCCAATTAAGACTGGTCCTGTTGTGCCTGTACAGCGACTACAAATAAATCCACAGATACAGCTGCATAATAAGAAACTAAAAGTAGAGAATGTGCAGATGTGCATAACAGATAATAATTTCAGAATCACTGATAACAAGACTTGACCTAGTAAGATAGGTGCTCAATACAAAATAAACAAACATATTAATGTTTGTCTGCATGAACCCCCTTAGCAACACTGTGGGATTAGAGAGACACAGTAAAAAAAAAAAAAAAAAAGAAACGAAAAAACCCAAACACATTACTGTCCAAATGCAGCATGATATCACCATAATTACCCACTGCACTTCAAACTGTAATATCTGATTTTGGCAACATTTGTTTCATGCATTTGTCACTGTGTTTTGTAGAGGCACATGGCAGCTAAGGAATAAATGAGGTTCCAATATTTCCCTAGACAAAACTGAAACAGAACATGTCTATAGAAAAATAAAGTCTTTAAGAAGGAGAAAAAGCCCTGCAGGTCACTGATAAGCTTACATTTACATTTAAGCTTACAACAGCCTAGGCATCAAGGAGTAGGATCTATGATCACTGGATGATTCACTTATTTTTACATGGCATTTTGTATATTTGGCTATAAGGGATTACTATGCACTTGTGAAGTGTGTTTCCGTCGCCAGCAGGCCATGTCTGCACATTTTTGGCAGCTGAGGCATTAAAACCACAGCGGCGCAGGTGCTGCCTGAGCTGTCCATGGTGCTGATCTGTCATCCATATGGGATGCATTAAGCTGACGGCCTATAATTGGTAATACATTCCTGCTATCCTGGTATGTCAAAAATAAATCTGATACAGATGGCTCACTGCTTTTCTCCCAATTCTGGCAAAATAAGCTAGAATTACCAGTAATAAATTCCCCACAAATTCTTTATTCAAATACAATTTAGGAATATTGTACACATCATAAACACAGCCCACTATAAAAGCCCAGTCCCCAGAGCAAAAGAACCCACATTTAGCAGTACGTGTATGGTCATCTTTGGTTATTATCTATTTACCTTTTTACATTATGTTGTTGGTGAAAATAACACTTTTGTTATTTCCACCCTCCCTCATTGCCTCTTTGGGTGAATATAAGCTGAACTTTACCACCCTCCTCTTCAAGAAAACATTGTCTTTGTTAATGAAAAAGCTGGATAGTTGTTAAATAAAGGTTCCCCCATATGTTGCTAATACTCCTGCTGATGTCTGCTGAAGTATTACGAACACTTGTACACATGATCATTCATTCAATTATCCAACCAGGCAACCATGTGGCAGCAGTATGATGGATAAATCATGCAGATATGTGTGAAGAGCTTTAGTTAAACGTCAACTGTGGCACGGTTGTTGGTGCCACATCTATGCCGGGCTAATCGAAGTATATCAGAAACTCCTGACCTCCTGGGATTTTCACTCACAACAATATCTAGAGTTTACACTGAATGGTGCAAAAACAAAAAACATCCAGCGAGCAGCAGTTCTGCTGGCTGAAATGCCTTGTTGATGAGAGAGGTCAGAGGAGAACGGACTGACTGTTTCAAGCTGACAGGATGGATATGATAACTTAAATAACCACTCTTTACAGTTGTGGTGAGCAGAAAAGCATCTCAGAATGCACAACACGTTGAACCTTGAGGTGGATGGGCAACAATAGCAATAGACCACACTGGGTTACACTCTTGTAAGCCATGAACAGGAATCTGAAGCTACAATGGGCACAGATTCACCAAAGCTGGACAGTTAAAGATTATAAAAACATCACCTGGTCCGATGAGTCTCAATTTCTGCTGTGACATGCAGATGGTTGCATGAATCCATGGACCCAACCTGCCTTGTGTGAACAGTTCAGACTGCTGCTGGTGGTGTAATGATGTGGGGAATGTTTTCTGTCACAAATTTTGTCCCCTTGATACCAGTAGATCATAGTCTGAATCCCACAGCCTGTGTATTGTTGCTGACCACATAGCATCCCTTTATGGTCCTTTATCACTTTATTTTATAATGACTGCTTCGAGCATGATAATGTACCATGTCAAAAAACACAAGTCATTTCAAACTGGTTCCATGAACATGACAGTGATTTTTAATGACCTCCCCAGTCACCAGATCTAAATCCAATACAGCACCTTAGGGATGTGGTAGACTGGGAGTTTTACAGAATAAATGTGAAGGTGATGAATCTGTCAATGTCAACATGCACTAGAATCTCAAAGAATGTTTCCACTGCCTTGTAGAATCCATGCCATAAAAAAACTGAGGCAATTCTGAGAGCAAAGTGGTCATACACAGCATTAGTATGCTGTTTCTAATAAAGTGGCAGGTGAGTCTATCTATCTATCTATCTATCTATCTATCTATCTATCTATCTATCTATCTATCTATCTATCTATCCATCCATCCACCCACCCAGCTCAAAGTGTATGTGCTTATTTTTCTTTCTGAGTAAAAATAAAACAAGCACCCCCTTCTTCACCTCCTCCCATTATCACCCACATTATCCACTACCTGACATCATACTGATTTCCTGAATGAAAAATTGTGATAATGAACGAGACTCCCCTGACTAGAGCCAGGAAGTGCAAGGAAACACATTTCCAGGCTCACTCATGATTAAGAAACAAAAATCAACTGAAACCTGCCATATATGTTGCCATATGGCTGCAAATAAACTCAAACTGTCACGAGCAGCAGAAATTGGGGGAAGAAGGCTAGAGAAAGAAGCAAACATTTATAGTCAGTAGTCTAAAAAAAAAAGACCCTCTCTGCTTGTCAAACACTGATATCACAGTAGACAGTTTAGGGCAAAAGTCAAGTTCAACTAATTACCCGCGAACTATAAATAATGCAAAGAGATGAAGAGAGCCAAGCTTGTCTTGATTAACAGTTTATCACACAAAAATAGTACATGCTTTTTATAGGACTTACACCTACTCTAGATGTTTTTTCTTTGGCATGTACTCCATATTCAGCTGTATTTCTGGAATGGATATAAAAAGCCATTCCTACTCATTCATTACTAGTGACAGCAGGATAAATATTTTAATGTCACTCATTCCTTTTCATGTATTTAAGGATAAACTCGCAAGCAGAAAGTGAGCCGTCACTTTCCCCAACTTTCCTGTTGATAGTTTTGGACACCCTGTGGTGTCAAATGATCAGTTCTTATATTGCTAGAACTATCTGCACCTTTTGATATCATAAACCAGCAGATTATCCAGCAGATCCTCTCCAACCTCTGCAATCTGATGGCCTATCTGTCAGGAAGATTCTAGAGAATGTTATAAAGGGATGACATCCCAGTTGAATAAGATGACAACTGGTGTGACCAGAGGAATCCTCGTCACACTGTACATTGCCTGATATCAGCTCTCTTAGCTAATTTTAACACTGCTGAGATGATGATACTCATTTATACATGTTCTTTCTGGAGGATTGCCACCTCTAAAACAACTTTTCAAGACAGACTTTTGCATGATTGTGCTGTTTAACAACAAATGAAACTGTATCTTTTGGACTTTGTGACACAAAAACCTTATCTTGGGCACTTGTCATCTCTAAGAGCAATTATTGTACCTCTTTGCTGGCCAATCAGCCAGTGTACACAGTGAATAATCCAGTGAAGATGATTCAAATGTGGGCTACAATCAACCAAAACACTTACCTAGCTTTTCAGCACTTATTGGCCTTGCTGTAATGTGCATGAGAGAGAGGCAGGATGCAAGTGTGTAAACTCAGAGTAGTATTTATTAGGGCTAATCCAATAATCATGGTCATGGTCCCTAGCGAAGGTCAAAGAACAGGCAGGCCGCATCAGACAAGGAATATTCATAATCAAAAGCAAGCAAATCAATCAATCAATTACCACGAAACATGGAACATAGAAAATAGGAATACAAGGCTTGGATTTAAGTATATTGAAAGCACAAGTAGATTTTGCACTGAAACAATGAACAGCAGTATAAAAAGAGAAATTAATTGCAGGATTAACACAGAACACATGGACTCAATCAGGAAACACCAGTGACTGGACAATGGCAGAGACAGAACTAGAACAGAATCATGTGAAGCACATGATGATGTAAACAAAAGCACATGACATGAGCATGAAATCAGCACTCGTATCTCTCTGAATATGGGGAATTTATGACAATAGCTTATGATCTTTCAATGTAGCACAGTCTAATACAGGATTATGTTGTTGTAAACAGAGGTGTGAAATACTAGAAGGATGATCTTCTCCTTATGCATGACACCTACAGTGAGGATTATGTGGTCAGCAATATAAAGATAAGAGTGTAACGAAGGAGTTTTCTAATCAGCAACTGCACTGCCAGGTTTCCAAATGAGGCTTGAAGAATGAGAAAACACTAGAAACTGCCATGGCAGTGAATGGTTACAAATAGTAAGAACTTTTTTTGGTCAATACAAAATGTCAAGTTCTGGTTCTGGAGATGAGTCAGAGAGTGACTGAGGTGGCATGGAAGATGAATGAAGAAAAATATAAATTGCCTTGGATAAAATCATCTGCCAAATGTATACATGTAATTAATTATAAATACAGTGTGACCTAGCCGACCAAGCATAGGCAAAAAAAACAACTATCTGTTGTATGCCAGGCTAAATTCTAACAAATGACAGAGTCCTAGGACCCACTTCTTGCAAACTAGCAGGGGTGGAAAAAGTACCGAGAAATTATGTTTAAATAAAAGTATACTGTCTTACTGATTTAAAAGTGGAAGTATCCAGAGAATATGTGTTCAAGTGAAAGTCTAGAAGTTGCTACCTTCTAAATGTACTTAAGTATTAAAAAGTAAAAATAAAATGCTTTTAACTGTTGAAATTATATAATGTCATGTGTTCATGTAAAAACTAACCTTTATTACTTATATAAAACTGTTATGTTTTGCCTGAAAATATCATTCAATATCTGTAAGTTATTTTTTTGTCATATACATGACTAACACAACATAACATAGGGTCCCTGGAGGACTAGTGGTTAGGCCATAGCACTCTCACCACTACAAGCTTGGTTCAATTCCCAGCCAGGGAACCAACCCCAGCCGCCAGGGTTGCATGCAACAGTGTGCTCTCTGTGCTGGTCCCAAGCCTGGATTAGGGCAGGGTTGCATCAGGAAGGGCATCTGGCATTAAAACTGTGCCAAATCAAATATGCAGACCCATGATCTGCTGTGGTGACCCCTAATGGGAGTAGCCGAAAGCTACTAAACAGCAACATGACTAACACTATGTCTTTTGAATTAATCAGAAGCAAAATAACCAATATTCACCATTAGCTAGAACATGCTTTTTCAAATTATATGGAGTTCATGCCTTGTAGAGAGGCAAAGGAGAGATTTTTATCTGAGTCTTGGCTTGCTTTGTTTGCATATTGTAACATATTGTGGTAGGGCCGGGGGCACTCATTCTCAAGGTCAACACTGTAATCCAGTGGCTTATCCATGTTAAAATGCACACTAATAGCAATAGCACTAATTACATCACCCCAGATGATGAATTGGCATGATTCTTCTTGACATGATAGGTTTTTTTTCTACATTGATGAACTTGACTGGATGCTTAAACTGAAATATAAATTAAATATGCAGGATTTTTCTATTGGCATATAGCATAGTTTCTGTTGACATATAGCATACAGTCATTGGCTAGTTGAGAGAAGAAGAGACCATCAAGATTTATAACAAAGGTCTAAATAAGGACTGAATAAAAATGTAAGGAATAAAAGCACAGGCATAACAAAAAATACAAAAAGACAGACTCTGGAATGAGTGTGTGAGCTGCAATAAGGACTATTGGTGCAGAGGACCAGGTTCATCAATTGCACTTTCCCAAACATTCCCTCAAGAGACTTGATGGTGAGACGTGTCTCTACATGTTCTATAAATTACATTTTAATTTGAGCCCTGATGTATTTTAAACTTATCTCCAGCTCTACGTAATCAATTTCACTACAATAGCTTCTTCCATATGTAAGAGTAGGCTCACTGTGCAGTAACGTGTGTTAAGTATCAGAGAAAATCACGGTGAAAGAGCTTCGTGCTAATTTCCTCTTAATCCCTCAAGGATGTTTACTGACTGCCAGTGATTAGCTCTTTTACCCAGTGGCAAAGCAGTTCCCTTGCATGAAGTATCTGGGATTGAATCTCATGCAACATTCACATTAATTTGAATAAGTGTAAGCTATTTTTCTCTGAGGTGTTGGGCTTGTGAGCTTGGCCTTGTTTGATCACATGTTACAGATCTGTGATAGTACCTTCCTGATCTGGGATTCAGGGGTTCATCCTTGAAAGGAAAATGCTGCTATTCTCCCATTTCATCTCTTTTTTTTTTTTAGCATTATACTGCATGCCTTTAAGGGAAGGTACTTTAAAGACAGGTTTAGATAGAAGGCATGGAATTGAAGGGCTAGGATGGACTAAGCCTGATCCATAGACACCTGTTCTGTAAGTGCTATGAAGATTGGGCACCCTAGTATCTCATATTATATATATATATATATATATATATATATATATATATATATATATATATATATATATATATG
>CM075006.1:19674622-19687757 GCA_037576675.1 Pangasius sanitwongsei | reverse complement strand
TATATATATATATATATATATATATATATATATATATATATATATATATATATATATATATATATATATATATATGGTATTTTCACCCATTTGAACTCATACTCTAAATTTTACACTTTGTTACTGATGACACCTGTTGGTGTACTTTTAGACACGGTTTTGAGGGTTGGAGATTTTCAGGTTGTGTCACAATGCCCAAAATAGCAAACTAAATACTATGTTAAAATAATATGTCTGTTTTCGACATGCTATTTAGCATGCTGGTATGTGGTTTGGGGGGACAGCTTGAGGCAAAACATCCTTTAAAAATCATTCTCCATGCACTGGTGCCAGAACAGGGGGAGCCAGATGATGCAATTATCTGGGTGAAAGCTGCTGTGAACTCAGGTGTCATACGTTCAGACATAGCTCTCTGAATGTCTGAGTTTTATTATGGAGGAGATGTGCAAATTATTCACTGACCAATGAAACACATGTATCTCCAAAAATCCCATTTTTTTAATGGAGATGAAAAAACTCTTTTTCACAGAGATTTATCATACAAATAAATAAAAAAAATAAAATAATGGAATTTAGATACATTTCAGCTTAGGAATGAACAATTTTTCTGTGATGTTTACTTCAAAAAAATTCAAATTCAAATTTTATTTGTCACATGCATAACCATACACATTACGACTTGCAGTGAAATGCTTTATACAGCTGTTTCGACATAAAATAAGAAAATATAGAAAAATGTTAAATATAAATAAAAATATATACATAAATATATATATATGAAGAAAAATGTAGAGAAAAATATTAAATATAAAAAATATATATACATAAAAAAATATATGAAGGGATTAAAAAAAAGTCTATAAGAATATATATGGATATATGCATGGTGGCAGCAGCAGTCTGACAGTACCATGCCATGTACTTTAGAATTTAAAACAGACTGTGTAGATTGTAGTAACTATGGACATACATAGCTGTCTTATGATGGACTACAATGAGACAAGTTTCTGTTTATACACAGACGGGGCAATAATTAGGATCAAAAGTGAGGTTGCAAAAATGTGCTATCATTAATACCATATATAATAATGCTAAATGCATAGTAAATCAATTGCTAATTTAAAATCCTCATTTTTTATACTTCCATTCTTCCATAAACTGCTCTGGCTGTTCAGTATTATTGAGTCAAGTATTTTATTTTACAAGGCAGCCTGTTGTAAACCTGTTACATTGCAGGATGCTATGGCATTAATACAACAGTTAATAATGAACTTTATTATGCTTGTAGTACATTATTAATATTATTAATATTACACAATACAGAAACTTAAAACTGAACTCATATTAAGTGTTTATTTGTAGCCTAACCTGCTTAGGTAACCTTACTGCAACTAGAAGGCTGTAGTACAGTACAAACCACCAACTGCCCTCATATACCCTCACATTTATATCATATGTTCTCACATGTAGTGGCATATTTATATCATAGCTATGTCAGATGATAGCCTATAATATTTGTGTTGCACAGCTCTCAACAAAAATTCTGACAGCTTAACATATCTGGTGAAGTGAAGTGAAGTGACTTGTGGCCAAGTATGGTGACCCATACTCGGAATTTGTGCTCTGCATTTAACCCATCCAAGTGCACACACACTTGGCGCCCGGGGAGCAGTTGGGGGATCGGTGCCTTGCTCAAGGGTCTCACCTCAGTCGTGGTATTGAGGGTGGACGAGAGCGCTGGTCATTCACTCCGCCCACCTACAATCCCTGCCGGACCCGAGACTCGAACCCACAACCTTCGGGTTCACCTTCGGGTTACGAGTCAGACTCTCGAAACCATTAGGCCACGACTGCCCCATGTGTGATTGGTGGTCTAGGGGCAAACCATAGCGTCCTACTCAGTTGCTCTGAAATCAATTTGGAACCAATCATCACTGCTGGTTGGGTCCTGGAACGCAAGTTTTTCTGCATAGTAGACTACATTCTGTGGCCATGTTATCAGGACGTCACTGTTTCTATACCAAATTTGACAATTGGAAATTATCTATCGGCTACATGGGAGGTAAAAACAAATAAAACAATACCTTCCAAAACTATCAAGGTCCAGACATCAGTGTCCTCATTGATATTCAATTCATTTAAAATATACTTCACATAAAAATCGACCCAGCTGTCAGTTTCGGTTTCAGAACTATTTCAGTAATTTCACATCCAAGTTTTGACAGACATTTCTGTCAGCCAATGCACATTATTTCAATGAAATATCTAATGTATATATAATATATAATGAAAGATCTGATTTATGAGCTTTCAGTTTGTATTTTAAATGTCAGCTGACACCCTTTCCATATACAGAAAAAAGTGAAAACCACAAAAAGGGGAGATGCACATTTTTCTTTGGACAAAAATGCTTGAGGAAAATAATAGCCAACTCATCCACAGTTATTATCCCTGAGATATAGTCGTTATGAAATTGCATGAAATCACAAATTTGTCATTTGTCACTTATGCACACTCGTATAATAGTAAATTTTCTGAGGGTACTGAGGGGGCATTCCAGTCTCAGTTTATCAAGCACCAGTCAAAACAGCTACACTTATGGAAGTCAGTTACTGGTTCCATTGTAACTGCTTGTATAGTCAGCTGAAGTGTGCATGGTGCATCACATTACTAAGACTGTAACTAGCAACTAGCAACGCCAAACAGGGTTAAACATCTTGCCCTGCTAAGCCAAATGCCCCTGTTGAATGCTGTAGCAAATGTATTGATCGCTTGTTCATGAGCAACAACCTTTGTCAGCAAAGTTCTATTTTTAAGCATGCCATGCAGCAGGCTGCAGATGAGACATCAGGAAACAGCACCAGGGTTAATTCCATTTCAGTTCAAGAGCTGGACTGAAATTCAGCACTCTAGTCATATTTGTCATTTACCAACAAGATGACTGAAATGATTTGGAAGTGACTCAGAAAATACTCAGTTTATGTCTTAGCTAAAATCTGTGGCATCTCATCTGTTATTAACATTTTTTTTTGTTTTAACTCCAATATAAGTGTCCCAAATTAAGAATCTCTTACATGTCCACACCACACCTTATGTTTGCTGTCAATATATGGGAGGACATTCTATATCCATGTTAATTATGCAGTCTTTAGGGAAAACAATCTATACTAATTTAGCCTCACATGTGGCAGATTACCTATGCGTTGCAGATGAGACATGCACTAATGAGGAACAGTGAGTCTGATGTCAGCATGGTACAAATAAATGGTATACAGACCATGTTGTTTAAAGTCCATAGACAAGGGTTTCAAACAATGTATGTATAATGGAGCCATTATAAATCTGATAAGCAGTTTGAAACAATACAGTAATCTATAAATATAGCACAAACAGAACAATATTTTTAATGTTTAAGGACCAGAACATTTGATTATAAATGACTGGGTAATTCCTCCCCCAGATTAATTAAATCAGAGATCCATGTTCACACCTGAGACCCCCCAATTTAAACCTAACACAATCTGGTATGTGGCCCCACCCAATATATTATAGCCTCATAGGGCACTATCAAGGGCAGGGTGGGGGGTTCCCCCGTTAATATTTGGATGCTATTCTTTGTTGTGTGAGTCGGGCAGCAGATGAGGTCCATGTATAAATCCAATATAGATGTGAGACAGAGCTTGGGGGCTGGGTGGGCAAGTGAGAGCGGGGAGGGTGTGTGTGAGTGTGCGTGTTCAGACTGTCACTTCAGTGGTCTTGAGAGAAGTGTGCTCCCTTATTAACAGGCTCCCCGTGTCACTGGTGTTAGTGGTTAATCCCAGCACCCCTGGGGGAATCCCCCCCCCCCTTTTTAGCTAGTCACCTCACTTCAGCAGATGGGACCCTTTTCCAGAATACTAATCACAGCCAAAGAAGAATTCCAAAGACGTGCTTTTTCTTTCTTTCCCCCTCCTGGGTCTATAGGAAATGGCACAATGATGCAGCAAGCTGTGGAATCAAAAGAACTTACAGCAGGGCAGTGTAAACAAAAGGACCTAAACAAAGATATTAGTCCTGTCTAAATGAGAAAGCTCTCAGTCTTTTGACAAAGGCTCTTACTGGTAACAGGCTTCTGACTTCTCATCTGTGTATTCTAAACATTATTTACAAAAACGGATTACAATGGGCAATGTTGAAAATGTCAAAGCATGTCTGAAAGTATGAATATATTTATAGAAATGGCTTTTGTTTTTGTCAGCGGAACTGAACTTGTGGGAAATCAAATCAATCCCTTATAACCTCATTCACCTTACAAATTTAATTTCCACCTCAGTCTCAAAGGAAAGTCATCTTTCTCATATGCCAAAAGGCATAAAAGCCTAAAAATTAAAGTGAAAGTTTGTTTTAGAAATAATATAGAATTGTTATTAGATCTCCTGTGCTTAAATGCTGCCTTCACCCAAGGACAGTCATAACCTCAAAGTCTAAACTATCTACTGTATATAACATGCATACATGCTAAGTTTGAGTTCTCCACAGAGAAAATTGAAATGAATGAGATCACGTAAAATCTTTTTGGAGTACAGTACATTTCTGTTGATATCCAATGTTTAGTTATACTTTTCGAGATTGGTAGAACAAACGAAACTGAAAAGTTCTACATAACACACTGGAACCAATATCGGAAGCTCCCAGACTACATAGCAAACATGCACACAACCTCAAATTCTGAAAGGTATATATGCATAATTATCAGCACACATGGATGTGAATTCTGAGTGCTCTGACTCATATTCAGAAGATGATCTATATGAAGCAATGTTACCTCTGTACTTACAGACGCTCTCACCCCGAAGGGACCCCATGACCCCAAACATATGAACAAAATATGAAAAAAATAATCTTTTGTATTATGTAGGTTGTTTCTCAGGACATACATTGGCAAGTCTGCAGTGAAATCAGTATTTAGCTCACCTGATATTAAAAGAACCTAGATAATTAGTAGAGGGGCCTTGGGTTATATTCAGAGTTGGAGAATTAAGTTACAAAGTTATGTCAATCTTTACATGGTTTTGTAGCTGATTAAATTCATTTTTGGGCATCTCATTCAGATCATTATAATTAACTGCATCTAGTTCACACCTGAATGGTTGCCAGATTGCTCTTGAGGTGTCAAAGTTCTGGTCTTCAGTAGTGTCTAGACCACCACCTTTAAACATAAGCACTTGCCTTTAAGCCAAAATTTTCCAAAAAATCCAAAAATTTGGGGGAAAGAAACTGCATACTGAAGGAGGAAAAAGTTTTATATATATATATATATATATATATATATATATATGATGGTATATGAATGAGAAGATGGCAAGCATTTTAAATAAACTAATCTAATAGTAGTCTAGTATATTGCCAATATACTGATGCATGAATATACCTAGTTGTAATTATCCCATTAAGCACCACAAATTTGGTTTAACTTTAAAAATATGGCTTCCACCCTCATTATTACTCTATTATTTTGTATTTTATTTCAGAATCATAAACCAACATTAATCATTAATACATTAATAATTACTTTTAAAAGTAAAGATTTTTTAAATTGAAATGTGTATGTGGGATGTAAACTTTCACACTTTCAATGATTTTGAGTTTTAATAAAATAACATCAGTGTTTTTGTTCATTTGCTCTCCTGTAAAGAAAATGTCCCATGGCTTAAGTTCACTGAGCACTCATCGCACTTTAAGATTATTAATAATTTTTACCATGAAAAATTAGGCTCTCAAGATAAGCAGCTGCTGTCTCATCCTATGCCCTCTGTGCAAAAAAAAAAAAAAAAAAAAAAACCTTTTCATTGTTTTTACAGAGAAGATGCTATTAATCAATTAATGGTGCCATACTTTTGTATTTGCTGCTGGCCTTAAATTCCATTCCATAGTTTTTAACTGTATTTTCAGCCCAAAACATCCATTTCAGCATAATATATTATGCTTACTTCAACTGCGTGCTTATGGCCGGAAGAATATGTTTTAATGTCTGAATCACATATGTAACTGAGATATGCCTTGCAAGCACAACTGCATACACTTTTATTTCATAGTATTTCTAAAATATGGCATAAGAGTTTTTTGATGACTGTATCTTGAGATGGATCACTATGTGAATTGTTTTGCAAAAATGCTGTAAAGAGTTTGTAATCAGAGTGAACTGCAGTAAAATGTGTTTTAAACAGTGAAAAACTGTAAAACAATCCATCTCTGATGATCCCTTGCCATATTCAAGTCAAGTATACCTTTCACCAGTTCTCAGAGAGCTGAACAGCATAAAAAAAGGACATTTGTCTACATTGTATTATTTTTACACCCCCTTTTGGGTCCAGTGGTTAAATAATTTATTAGACTGCCCCAGATCATCTGTCATATGTCCTTTAAACCCATAATGGTTTCAGCCTCCTGATGTGAGAAAAGCACATACACCAACAACAAAGAAAACCCCACAACACATATGAGCTCTTGAACAAAAACCCCAAAACATGTATGAGTTTCCTCATCCTGGAAGCTCTGTGATGCTCCCAGCAGAGAGAGAGAGAAAGATGTTTTTTCTCTAGAAGTG
The DNA here is from genome assembly GCA_037576675.1 of Pangasius sanitwongsei. NCBI lineage: Eukaryota > Metazoa > Chordata > Actinopteri > Siluriformes > Pangasiidae > Pangasius > Pangasius sanitwongsei. The sequence continues at coordinate 19,681,171 of CM075006.1, read as the reverse complement.
TAGATTTTCATGACTGACTCGTAAATCTCTCCATTTACTGAGAGCGAATCTTACTTTAGAGGAATTCCCCAAGCACGCTCCCGGGAGCAACAATGGCCGCACACACAACAGATGGCTGCAAAGCAATGTTGCCTAGCAATGGCTCGTCAAGCCACACTGTGAGCTCATTTTTTTTTCCTGATGGAGAACTTGTTTATCATGCTCACACTCCTCCTTCGAGCAAAATGAAATCTTAAGAGAATTTGAGACAGTGAAATGCCACACACATGGATGGTGAATGAAAAGAGGCACAGGTAACAAGTGGAAATGGTTTTGTATCTTGCAGGTATTAGCACTATACTATAAGTCCTAGGGTGTAACATAGTCCACTACATTGTAAGAGAAAGACAATAACGAGTTCAGTATTAAAATAATAAACAATTGTCTACAGTGGGCAAGGTGCAGTCAGTACAATAATTAGACTATAGTCTAATTAACCACTTCTTCACTATTCTTTAGTGAATAGTATTGGTCAAAGATGGTGTTGTATCCCAGGTGCTCACTATATATGCTGCCCCTAACAATCTTGGATTTTTTTAGTTTTTGGTTCCTAAAACCAGACTGGATCACACTAAATCAAGTAAGTGGCATGATCTGTTACTAAATCATACATATGCCTTCCATATTGTACATCCCTGACATAATGTTTCCTTTTCCTGTACATCATAGTGAAGATGAACACATGTTTAATAATTAAACTCATTTATATATATATATATATATATATATATATATATATAAAAAGGGACGTCATATTCTGGTAACACAGTAACTGATGAATGTGGCAAATGAAAAAATGATCACCATCTCTCCAATTCTCCGCACAGCTGCTATGCATGCTTCTATGTACGAGACAACTTTTATGATTTAAAGAGGAACAAAGGCCACAATTCACAGCAGCTTTTCAAAATACCAAAGCAGAAACAAGCTGAAAATGATCCCAGATGCCAGCTTGATCAGACAGCGAAAGAAACATTCCCTGCAGTGAGTTCAAAAATGGGAATGAGGGGGGAAAACGCAACAGAGAAATATGTGCAAATCAGCATGTGCTTTGAGGGAAGATGATAAGAGGTAGCACCTTCATCTAAAACTAAACATAGAACTGTTTCTCATTTCTCTGCACACTTTTTATATCCTAAAATACAGCAAACAGACTGTTCACTCTGAGGAGGTGGAGAGACTGACTTTAATAACAGACTTTCAGACAGATACACTCTCACTCAGAGCTGAGTAGCTTTTCTTCAGCTGAGGTGGAGCCTATTTCTGGGCTGGAAAAATGTAAACAGAAGCCTTAAACAAAGAAATTCGTAAGAGTCATTGCATGGCAATATTGCGAATCAATATTTCTGGGGTATATTTGAAATGGGATGTTTTGGTAGTTTTTTACTGTCTTGTGCTGTTTGCACTGTGCACTTTATGTAAATATATGTAGTCTCCTGTAGTTTTGTGTTTGTTTTATGTAGCACCTTGGTCCTGGAGGAACGTTGTTTCATTTCACTGTGTACTAACTAGCTGCATATGGTTGAAATGACAATAAAGCCACTTGACTTGACTTGACTTGACAAGGTGTTTGAGGGACCAGTAACGAGACTGGGTGGCAAAGCCTCTGCAGTCCACTTCAATGGGCCTGCATTGAGTCTGCCATCCATTTCTTCATCAATTCCACCAGCTCCTTGCACTTTGCCCTATTTCTTTCATTGGCCTCTTCCATTTGATCTTTCCAGAGTACAGCCCGTTCCAACAGGACCACTTGCATTGATGTTGCTGATGTCAGAACCATATCTGGCCTGAGTGTGGTCTCTGCAATGGCATCTGAAAACCTGATTTGCCTCCCTAGGGTGACCTTAAACTGCCAATCTCATGGTGTGAAGAGCAGCCCACCCAATGATCACAGCTGTGGTAATGCCATCTCTCCCATCTTCATGAAAGCGTTGGCCTGCTTCACTGGATGGACCTGCTTACTATTGGCAATCCTTGTAGAGATGGCATCTGCGATTGCCTTGAGCACTTGATCTTGGCACCAATGGTAATGCCCTTCTCCCAAGGCCTTCAGGCAACAGCTCAAGATGTGCTCCAGAGACCCTCTTTTCTGTCAAAGGAACATGCTGGTGTTTTGCCATGCCCCAGGAGAAGAGGTTAGATGGGCTGGGGAGGGCACCCTAAACTGACTGCATCATAAAAATTTCCATTCCAAGAGTTAAGTCCATCCAAGACTGCCTATCCCATGTCTGCTGCCTGACTAGCATTGCACCTGATCACCACCCTTTATCTTGCAGGTGGTGAGCCCACAAGGCTCCACATCACCATTCTCGTCTGGGTTACATGGGTGGCCCAGTCACCAAATGTTTGTCTGTGGACACCACTCCAGGCCTGGGTCCAGTGGTGGGTCCCAGTAACCCTAATCCAGGCAGGGTACACTTAGTCTGTTCACCAATGGTGACTCTATTAGTAGCATAAAGCTCCTGTTGATATAGCCCTGAAGATCACCAAAGTACACAACTCCCTTCAACAGGATAAAGTTGACCAAGGTTGTTATGACTTTTTATTGCCTGTTTTTATTAATGGTTGACTGCTCTTATTTAAAATTGATTTATTTTATTTAAAAGATGGATATAATTCACACATACGTTCACACCTAGAGGCAATATATCTTAGCCAATCCACCTCCTGGCATGTTTTTGGGAGATGGGAGGACACTGGAGGAAACCCATGCAGACATGAGAGAGAGCATGTGAAACTCAGACACAGTCACCTGATGCCAGGATCACCACTTCACCACCCTTTATTTAATGCTGACTTCTTTTACTTAACGTTACTTGGGGGAACATTTCATTCCTCTCCAAACATTGGAGAGAAGATGTTCCGAACCTCGGACCTTCATTCCAGCTACACTGGACTCTCACTAGCATGCATGCATGCATGCAAGCAAACACATTGCACATCAGATACCATATTTTTTGCCATGTCTTATGCCATCCACCTGTCCTTATCCCACTACTGCCAGGATATTTATGTTAAAATGCTGTTCATTGACATCAGCTCAGTATTCAACACCATCATACCTAAGACACTGGTCCACAAACTCCATTCAACTGGACTGAGTTCTTCAATGGCCAAAAACCTCAGACGGTCAGGATGTACTACAGAACACCCCTCTCTGTCACACTAAATACCAGAATCCCCCAAGCCTGTGTATTGAGTCCTCTGCTGTATACACTACTCACCTACGACTGTGTGACAGATTCAGGGTCCTACAGTAAACGGTAAAGACCATGACCAATGTTCTAAATCACGCATTCCCAACCATGGTCCTGGAGAACCCCTGGATAAAGGGGGTTCTCTGTTACCAAGGTTGGGAACCTGTGTTGTAGATCATGGTTTCTCAGTACTTCCATCTAATTTAAACAAATACATTTGACCAGAAGTTTTAAACTAAAATAAAAATGGTCTGTTCTCTGTGCTTTTTACCCACGGGATGTCTGTATACGTTAATTTACTCACTAGTTTCCAATCTGGTGTGCAAACTACAAACTAAGCATATATACAGGACCAATACTACTTCAAATTACTGTAGAGTAGTTGTTCTCAAATTTCCAGTGCTATTGTGGCTTTTTAGTTGGATATCAGATGCGCTCTTTACACTATATTTTTTTTATATTTTTTTTTTATACTGGTTATTTATTGAAACCCTACAGCTTTTTTTTCTTCTTGATCTTTCTGATGGCAGAACATATTATGCAAAGCTGCCATTACTTAAAGTTGACATTATTTAAATGATTTATATGCCGAATTGCTTTTGAGTTATTGCAATTTGGATTAAACGCAACAGATTAATAACTATAAGAGCTCAATAATAAATATAATAACTTTGATACTGGTGGATTGTGATTTCCTGTGCCAAAGTAAAAATAAATAAATTAATTAATTAATTTAAAAAAAAACAAAAAAAAACAGAACTCTGGCTATGCTTCACGGACCCCTGGGGGTCCCAGACCACATTTTGAGAATCACTGCTGTGGAGAGAGGCAAGACTTCACAAACAGCAGGAAATCAACAGTGTTAAATAGGAAAGGTAGCAGTAAGGGACAGATATAACCAATCACGTTAAAGATGCTAACTAGTACAGGAAAAACAAAATGGAAAGACAAAATGCTTAAAAAATAGTGTATGGAATTACATTTAAAAATTCATTAAAAATATGGGCTTTAATGTAGGCAAATGTAACAGCACTATATGTGAATAAATGTCTCTGAGAACCACATCTGGCATGAAAATGTTTAATACGTTTAATAAAAAGATAATACCACACACAGTTGGAGAGGGAAATAATTGACAAGAAATATTTTGCTGAATGGCTGGCTTGTAGCAGGGGGTAGTCAAGGGTTGTGCAGACCTGAGAAATTCATACAAGTGGTGTGCTTATTTGACACACTTAATTGAAACTTGCCATGCCCCCATTTGACCCCCTGGATGATAACCTGTTTAATGATTTCTTCCTTTTTTGCCTTTAAAGTTGGCAAGAGAAATCTGAGGGATGGAAGTATCCTGTGGGTATTGGGCTCCGTTGTGAGTTCGTTGTGAGATTGTTCTTAGGGGCAAACCCCAAGAAAGTGGACCTTCTTTTTTTGAAACAGCTTTATGCACTATTTAGCTGTGTGAACTGTTAGACACATGTGAGACAGACACTCCCCTTGAAGAAATCAAATAAGGTAACACAGCAGCAGGCCAGTAAAAACTGAACAACAACCATGATAGTGAAAACAGTATAAAATAAAATACACAAATGAAGAAATAAAGAAAAAAATTATTACATTATAAAAGTACATTCTCATAAACAGTAAGCATGAGTAATTTTAAAAGTTGGGTTTTAAAAACCTATGTGTTTCCCCCAAAAGGATTCCAGTAGCAAAACTGTAAATTGCTGAACAATTCTTCTGCATTAGGTTAAAACATTAAAAAAACAGATGTCTGAGCAGGTAACGCCACCTATATATTCTAACCTTTACCATTTGTTTGCATTTGCATATGATGATGCAAGCAAAATAAAGACACCTGTAATAAGTCTGGTCATTAAGCCCGCAGCAGAGTTGAGTCTTCTGTCTGTGTCAGCGTGTATGAAAGTGTGTGGGTGGATGTACTAAGTCCCTGTTCTTTATAAGCAGGAACTGCATGGTGGGTCGATAACAGCCGAGCACACCAGTGTTCCACTGAAGTCCCACACACTATAGCCAGTTCTGCTAATCACCACAGCCTCATCTCACTCTGGCGCTTAATCACCTCAGGGGCTGAGAGCCAAACCAATAAACAGCATCAGCTCTCAGGCCACAGTGAACCTCTGGCCTCACATTACATTCATATCTCTTTTATCTCTGATCTGTACTGTAGCACTCTCTTCCTCTGGCTGATGCTCATGCACTGGGCACTGATATCTAGAGAGGTATTACTAAGGATTCGGTTGCTCCTGTGTTTGCAGCATTTTGAGTGTCTGTACAAATGTGTTTGAGAACTCTAAAAGTGGTCAAGTGTTATTGAGAGAGAAGGGCAGTCTGTGTGTGGGCATGTTTTTATATCCACAGAAGGATCTGACAGTTTTGACAGTACATGATTTTTTAAACAAAAAATGCTAGAGATAGGGGTAGATGTAGGTAAAGCATCAATTAACCAATCAGCTACCACACAAGTCAATGGAAATACCTCACAAAGATAGAATTACAAATATGCGTGCGTGTGTGTATGTGTGTGTGTGATACAGACAGAGAGGAAGAAGAGAGTGTGTGTCCTGGTTAAATGTTAAGCTTGTGTATTGATGCTAAAAATCCCTCTGTGGCTGAATGTACATAGCAATGTTCAGGCACACCTAATCCTATCTCTTTCTCGCTGAGACCTGCTCCAGCCCACACATTTTATTACTGAGCTGTATCTGCCCAGAATAGACAACACACACTGTAGGAGTGAGAAGGATGGGAAAGAGAAGAAAACAATATAGCAGCAATTTCTAAGGGCCCAATAGAGGGTGCTAAAGCAGATCCATTGGAAACCGGAAGTACTGAATGTGGCCTGGATGATGAGAGCATGTCTAACCAATTTAACATAACCAATATACCAAATTAACATCACCAATATTATACCAATACAAGCATCAGTCTATAGGTTGTTGGTCTCAGATTACATCAGCCTAGAACCCTACAACCTGGAATGTTATCTCTGAATTTAGGCTAGTCATGCCAGTAATTTAATCTAATTTATTCAATAATCTAATCAAATCCATAGTCTAATGGTCTGTCGTATTTAAGTACACAAGGTTTTTATTATATTAGTCAAAAAGGTCACCGTTAAGCCATTTTATCAACATGTGAAGCTCCTGTTGTTTTGTCCCACTCAATATTTATTTACAGATTACTGATAGTTAGATATCACTACTGATAGTTAGACTCAATAATAATAATAATAATAATAATAATAATAATAATTATTATTATTATTATTATTATTATTATTATTATTATTATT
>CM075006.1:19660273-19674522 GCA_037576675.1 Pangasius sanitwongsei | reverse complement strand
TAAGCCTCACAAAAAGCATTTCAATGTACATTGTCACTGACACTTGTATATATGACAAATAAACTTGAAACTTGAATCTATTAAAAATATTTTTGTTTTTATCAGACAGTTATATTGAATTTTATATTTTTTTATATTGTTATTTTAATGCATTGTTTCAGCACTGCTCATTGACACCACCATAAATAAAGATGATCAATAACAACATATCATGCTACAGAAGAAATGATGTACATAAGTTACATTATTTTTTTTATCAATTTTTGTTATATAGAAAAATCCAGTCTAACAGAAATTACAGCTACGTAATGGAGAATATTAAGTAACAGATCATGTTTCTGTTTAAAAACCTTATCAAGGCTTGGGATTTACCTGCAGAAACAGCAGGACTGGCTATGGCCAAGTTTTCCAAGAAGCCTGGAGCAACCTATCTGCCAGTTTCCTTTGAAAATTGCACAACAGGGTACCTAAGAGAATTTATGCTATTTCAAATACAAAGGCAACTTATGATTTTATTTAATTTTTTGTTTTCTTTTTACTGTTTACTGGTCAATATAGTAATTATTTTGATACTCAGAAACTTTTCATTTCATTATTAAGGTATATTTGCTTTAAAGCATTTCTTTAGATGTATATAGAGGAAGAGCAAGTGCCTTTACTGAATTAGAATACACAGAAGAGGTGCTGGCAACAGGCATGGGCCAAATACTGAACCAGCAACCTCAGGACATCTTCCTGCTGAGCTTTCCTTCCTCTCCAGCTGAAGCTAGTGAGATTTTGAGATAACAGACAGGCAGCACTCTGTAAGCCACATGGGAATGACAGCAACAGCCTTACACACTGCATCACTGATTGTATTAATTTCTGTGTGCTTACTGTGCCCTCTAAGAGTTTGTTGTTGTTCCCAACAATACGCCCTGGGTCACCCCTGAACTGAAGGCTGTCCTGAATGGCAAAAAGAGGGCCTTTAGGTTTAATGACAAAGAGGAACTGTGAAGAATACAGAAAAAGCTGAAGAGGAAGATCAGAGAGGGTAGGATGCTTATAGGAGGAGGATTGAGGACAGACATCAGCATAAGAATGTGGCTGAAGTATGGAAGGTCATGGGTAATATGTCTGGACATATCCAGTGATAAGAAAGCTGAGGGGGGTGTGATTTGGGGCAACTTGAAAAATTGAATCAGAAATTGAAAAATTGAATCACTGTCCTCTGCTCCCTCTCAGCTGTCCATCACCACTGACCAGTTGAGTAGGTAACTGAAGAGAATCAATGTGAGAAAGGCCACTCGACCAGATGACATCAGATACATGGTGCTTAAGGCATGTGCAGACCAGCTATGTGTAGTTGTGCAGCACATTTTCAAACTGAGCCTGGAGAGAGTCCCAGGCCTGTGGAAGGTACCTTGAACACTGCACTCCATGAAAACCCCAATGACTACAGACCAGTGGTATTAACATCACACTTGATGAAGATCCTGAAAAGGTTTATTCACACCCCTAGACCCCTGGCCAGCCCAACAATTGATCTGATTCAGTTCACCTACCAGGCAGCCGTGGCCTAATGGTTCGAGAGTCGGACTCGTAACCCGAAGGTGAACCGGAAGGTTGTGGGTTCGGCAGGGATTGTAGGTGGGGGGAATGAATGACCAGCGCTCTCTGCCACCTTCAATACCACGACTGAGGTGAGACCCTTGAGCAAGGCACCGATCCCCCAGCTGCTCCCCGGGCGCTGCAGCTAAAAAGGCTGCCCACTGCTATGGGTGTGTGTTCACGGGTGTGTGTGTGTTCACTACTGTGTGTGTGCACTTGGAGGGGTTAAATGCAGAGCACAAATTCTGAGTATGGGTCACAAGTCACTTCACTTCACACTCATCTACCTTCTGCACAGAGAACTCTCTCACTTGGAGAGGACAAGAAGCACTGTGAGGGTCATGTTCTCTGACTTCTCCAGTGTTTTCAACACCATAAAGCCATCACTGCAGTGTGTTAAAATGGTGAGTACAATGGTGGACCATTTCATGGTCCCTGGACTATCTCACCATTAGGCCTCATTATCTGAAGCATCAGGACTGCATGTCCAAGAGGGTGGTGTGTAGCAGAGGTGCTCCATGGGGACTGTTCTTGATCCTTTTCTATGCAGTTTCTACACATCAGACATATATAACTCAGATATAACTCGGCTTGTTGTCATACGCAGAAGTTCTCATATGACTTTGCCATCGGGCATGTTACTGCTGGACACGAAGGAGGATCCTGGAGACTACTGGTGGGCTTTGTGGAATAGTGCCAAACAAAACTGTCTTCAGCTGAACGTGAAGTATGATCAAGGAGCTTGTAAGGGACTTTCAAAGGTCAAATCATGCTCCTTCCACAAATTATACAAATACCTGTGTATTATTCTTAACCATAAACTAGGCTGGTCAGAAAACAGCGATGCCATATACAGAAAGGGCTAAAGTTGACCCTACCTACTGAGGAGACTGAGAGCCTTTGGAATCTGCAGTATACTCCTAAAGACATTTTACAATTCTATGGTGGCCTCAGCCATCTTTCTTTTTTTGGGAGTTGTCTGCTGGGGCAGTGGCATTGCTCAGGAGACTGGATAGGAGAATGATCAGGAAGGACAGCTCTGCCCTGGGCTGCCCACTAGACTTTCTTGAGGAGGTGGATGCAAAAAAGAATAATAGCCAAATTATCAGCTATCATTGACAACACCATCCACCAGCTGCATGAGACTGTTAGGGCACTTGGCATCTCTTTCAGCAATCATCCGCTGCTATGCATTGTACTTTCATTCATTCAATTTTAGGACTGTACAGTCACTGGTATATTGCACTATAGCTCTACTTTACATTTGTACTTTGCACATACAGTATGGACAATACAGTATGGGTTTTGTTTGCACTTTTTGCACTTTTTTTCCCTCATATATGTCATATGTCAATATACAAATGCCACATGTATTTTTTTCAACATGGACAATATTTGGCATACTGCACTAGTGCTTTGTGCTTTTTGGCATGCTTTCTGATTATGCTGCTAATTTTCATTTTGTGTTCTACATTCATATCATGTATGTACATATCATGCTGCTACCTTGCAATCTGTATACATACCATATTAAGAAAGTGCTACTGTCTGTCACGTCAATGCCGGAATCAGCATAGGACTCAATTTCCCAGAGAACACCACGGCCTGGCTGACATGGACTACAACTCCCGTCACTCACACCCATTGTCACGTTCACAGTCACTGATTACTGATCATGCATGCCTGAGTTCAGTCACACGTGCACACTCACACACTAACACTATTTATGCACTTTCACACTGCACTCGCTCACTGAGAAGTATCATCCTGTGTTTATTTGCCAGACATACTAAGCCTTTGTTTACTGTGCATGCTTTCCTGGTTTTTGATCCTGTTCTTGTTTCCTGGTTTTGGGATTTTTTTTGTTTTCCTGATTCTCTGCCTGTTTTTGACTAGGTTTTTGCTTCACATTTTCGATTTGGCTGCCTGCCTTTTAAATAAAGTGTTCCCCTGCAACTGCATCCATCTCTGCCACCTGACAGTGTTGTATTTATATTTGTTTTTCTCCCTCATTATCCTTACTATCATGCCACTGTAACACTTTAATTTCCCAGTGAGGGATTATTACATTTTATCTTGTCTTATCTTATCTAATCTTATCTTAACGCAAGAGCTGTTAGCAGCAATGCAACAGCACAATGAAGCTCAGAGCTTGGCAAGCTTAGTACAGCTGCTTTGCATATAGAGACTGACCCTGTACTTTCAGTGGCTGCATTTCGACTCCTGTTAGCCCATTGTCTGAACAGTCTGACGATCGTAGTATAATGCAGGAGGACAGCACAACAGCAGCACTGAATACACTGCAGAGTGTTAAGGCTGCCTTTGCAAAACATAAGCTGTTCTAACATTCTTTAACACATTGAAATTACAACTTGATAAAATTGTAAATGCAGAACAAAAGCTGAAGGCAAGAGGTCGACTCCTTTGGTGGCTAAGTACATTATTTTTGTAAAATAATAAGTGCAACTTAGTGGTATAATGGCGTATTGCTAATTTGATAGCTGGCCAGCAGGATAAAACTAGTACCAACCATTTTGCAAATCTGTGAGCACAAAAGTGGAATTGCACAATTGATCCATGGTTTGAAAGTAATTCTTCTATGTGAAAACAAACTTGTCATTATGAGTATCCTGAGTGCCGACTCAAGTGTTTGGACAAGTGTGAAATTGTGAACACACACGAAGCCACATTCAAGCAACGAACAGTTCCTGCTAAACTCAGTGGAAGAGAAAACTGAAATAGGCCAGAACAGAGAAAACAATTATTAGTTTTATTACAACTACTACTACTATATAATAATAATAATAATAATAATAATAATAATAATAATGTTTTTCTGGTTTAGAGTATGCTGAGCACATTTAGCTGCCGCCTCTCAGCTTATTCTGTTCTTTATTCCTTCCTTCTTTTTCCATTTTGTCACTGATTATATGTTTGTTGTATTGTTTTATTGTACTTGGTCATTAATCGATTTTGTCCGTTAGGTGCTGGTGGATTTCCCTGTGCAGCGGATTTCCCTGTGCATGATGCGTGTCCACCCACTCGCTGTAAACTGAGTGAAGCTTCTGATCACTTTCGCAAGCCTGTTGCTTTTGTTGATAGCAGAGTGTTTGGTACCATCATTCTGAGCAGTCTCAGGGTTGCTTGGCCCTCTGTTCGGCGATATGATTGCTTTGTGTGATGCTTGTTCAGCTCTATGGCTCTGTAGATTCATGGCATGCTCAGAATGGTGGTGCCCGGTGGCACTGCGGCCATGCGAACTCTGGATGCCATACCAGTGTTGGCAATATGTGGGACTGTGAGCAGCTACTCCACTGAAATTAGCTCATGGCAGCTTTTGAAGGAGTCTGTCTGTTTGTTTGATCTTTTTTCTTTGTTTGTTTGTCATTATTTTGTGTTCTTGTATGTTTCTTGTAAGTGACCTTGGTTGTGAGAAATGTGCTATATAAATTCATTATTATTATTATTATTATTATTGTTATTATTATTATTATTATTATTATATTAATTGCTGAAATCTAATTTCAGTATGGGCAACCGTCCAAGCTCTTTATATATGAAAACATGGGCAAGATGGAAATAATGAAAGATTTATATGTGAATATTTCTGTATTAATATTTGAGAGGGGGAAGTGTGTTGAATATGTGAGCAGTCCTTTGGAGAGTGTGCTGTACCAGCATCTTCAACAGAGGATTAACTAGCATGGTGGGCTTCTCTCAAATAGCGAATAAAATTTTAATCAGAGCTTTTAATTTTAATAAACATTCAGTGGGAGTGACACTGCATATTAACTGCTTTTAGTTCTTCCTGTTCTGATCCATACAGAAACTAAAAGATACAAGTCACATCACTTCCCTTCTTTTAAAGGAATACTCCAGTATTTTTCAAACTGCAATAACCTCATGGTAAAGAAAGTGGTAAAAAATGGTAAAGAAAGCACTAAATCTGTATAATTTGTCCTTTTAGAGCTACTATTTTTAGTGGGAAGAATTTGAGATTATATTACCATTTTGGTCAAATGTAGCTCAAAATAACATGGAAGTGAATCCGTTTGCACCTAATACTGCATGAACACCACCAAACCTTACAGAAAGTGTAAGTAACAAGAATTGCCCTAGTGTTCAAAAGATAATTTGGTAGTTTTGATATGACATGTGCTGATGACTGTTTCATCACTGATATTCATTGTTAGATTTGAATACTTGTAGTTTTGATTTTGCATTATATTTGTTTATTTTAAGCATTTACTGGATGCTCTGACTTCCATTATGAGTGTGTTTCAAGTCTTCTGATATTTTGTTGATACAGGAAAATTTTGTCCATGGTAAACACACATGCTACAAATGTAAATTCTTTAACATCACAGTTCAATCTTTGCAACTCCTTTCATGTATAAAAAGTGATTGCTTTGTTATATTATTGTCATTGTAACAATATTATTTTTGGATATACTGTATCTTTCCTCTCTCAGCAGAATTGATTTGAAGGACAATGTTATGTAATGGTCCCAAAATTTAGGACAAATCCTGTGTAATGGTTTGTGTTGTTTATTATTGATAGTTTCAGCATAGAGTGTTTGAAAAGGTTACACTAATAATTTTATCCTGTTGCTGTCAAATATACTGAATGAGTCAAGATGATGCTTGCAGGAGTATGCAGATAAAATGTCTTGTTTTTTTGTAATTGTTTTTATGCTGCTGTAACACATTTCCCATCTGGAATCAATGACATGCTGTCCTGTCTCATTTTTGTCTGATTAGATTGTTTCTTAATTAATAAATAAATTTGTTTGTTTTACAGACCTTTGTATTTAATAAACACTACAAGCTTAATCCAACCTCAAATCCATGATTGAATTTTTCTCATTACATGCGAAGAACAAGGTCCAAACATTTTGCATCAAGCCATGGATTGATCATTGCTGTTATTCAACCCCCGTAGAACTGTCTTAAATAAGCTTGAGATGTGAAAATAGTCGTATAAAGCATTCATAATGCTGTTTACAGATTCAGTACACCTGTATATGTACTTTGACTATAGACCTGAGAATGATGACATCATAATATCATTCATTCATTCATTTTCAGTAAATTATTTATCCTGATCAGGGTTGGGGAGGTGCTGGAACCTATCCAAGAACACTGAGCGTGAGGCAGGAATACATCCGGGAGAGGATGCCAGTCCATCACTGGGCGAGTGGTAGTGATTATCAGTGTTGTGGACTCAAGTCACATGACTTGACTTTCAACTCGACATAATCAAAGAAGACTTGCGGCTTGACTTTGACTGTGACATCAGTGACTTGTGACTTCACTTGGACTTGGAAAGACTTGATAGACTAAAATTATACATTAATTACATTAAATACAGTATACATTAAATACATAAATTAAAAGTGTGCAGTGAATCAACTATTCTTTTTCCCAACAAACAATTAATTTTCAGTAAATCAGCATCAATCTGCATTTCCAAGGCCACCATTCAACCAGGCAGACAGCCAATCAACTTGCACTAGACAACACTAAAGTTGAAAGACCGCTCATTCCCTGATGGCAGGGGCCATTTGTGGTAGCCATGCTCCCAAAGATAGTGGCTTTCAAAGATTCAAATTCAATGATTATGTTGCAATAACAAAAGGGGTTGCAACATGTAAAACCTGTGGTTTAAGAATATCACATATAAATGCAACAACTTCAAATTTTGTTTGTTTCACAAGTTCCACAAAGCAAATCCCAAGGCAAAGCCAAATTGAGATAAATGGGTACCCTTAGTGAAAATAATCTCTCCTCATCTCATGTGAAATTGAACTGAAATGTTCACTTTTTATAGTCATAGTTATGCGTCTTTTAAATACCCATATATTTTCATTGAGCTATAAAGTTTGTCTAGAAAGTAAACAACAATTTTAAAAAGCTTGCATGATTTCTGTAAATTTACTATATTACTAATTATTACTCTGACTTTAAATTTTGTAAAGAGCACATTATGGCTTGTATTAGGACTCAAAACTTAAAGTTAAGGACTTGTAAGCAAGTCTTGACTTGGGACAAACATGCCAAAACATGAGACTTACTTGTGACTTGCAAAACAATGACTTGGTCCTACCTCTGCTGATTATTGTCAGTTGGATCAACTAGGGACTGTCAAAATATGGCCAGCATGTAAAAATATGACAGTATTAAAGAACAAATAGTATCATCCATTTAAAGTCTATTATGAGCATAATTATAAACAGCACTTATTTTAAGATACACACATAGTGGATGGACGCTTGGTCAGCTTATCCTTTAAACCATATGCATGTTTTCTTTACAGGAGAAAGCATTCATAATTAACGAACGTATTGGAATTATTTTACAAATTTAACATCTCAAAATATCAATTTAAAAGTGTGAATACACTATGAATTCATGGCATTGATTTAGTGTCCACAGCTTCATTATGTCATATGCATGATAACCTTTGCTTTACAATATAAATAAAATGCAAAATTATAGGATGTGGATCCAATAGGATCAAATGCTATTTTATAACCTGCTGAATAAAGCCATATTGTTAAATTAAACAAAATTTGTAATGATTAATGTGATAATTACAACTAGGACTATTCATACAACAATACAGTATATTGGCAATATACTAGACTCTTATTAGATATTTATTTGAATGTTTGCTATCTTCTCATTCACGCATCATCTTATTTTTCTTTTTTTCTATCCCCCAATTTTTTTCCCTGGCTATTTACACTAAGATCACACCATCTTACAAATATTTTGTTGTTTTTATTTAAAATTTCCTTTAATCCCCATCCTCATGTATCCTTGATCAAAGTCATTCGCTTTGGCTTATTGGAAAAAAATGTAATTTTCTTTTAAAATATCACTTTTTAATTATTGATTTAGAGCATCAAGTACATCACTGATCCCATAACTCTTATTCTAAATTGTGCCATGACTGACATGGAGGAAGAGGATCAATGGATTAATTTCTTTGAGATGGGTGTTCTCGTGGGCAGTGGACGTGTCTGCACATGCAAAAAGTCGGATTATGAAATTTGAGCCGTGAACTCTCAGGCTGATTGGCTCAGAAAAACTGTCCTAAACATGAAGTACACAAGAGGGGCAATGAGAGCTCTTCCTTACCAGCTCAATCACACTGAATAAACACTGGGTCACACAAACATGGACTGCCTTCCTTAAAGTGATAGTTTGGTCAAAAATTAAATTTATGTATTATTCCCATTAATCAAAATTCACAGTTTTATGACACACACTTCCTTCAAACCACTTTGTGTCGTTAATTTAAATAGAATTACCTTTGTGGTTTCTAACAATTTTGGCATTCTGTTATTTATTAAAACATAGAAAAATATTGCACAATTGCCTTATAAAGAAGTAGCCACAATTTTGGAGACAGAATTGCTTTCTTCTTCACTATATTCTTCTGCATCACATACTTAATGAGTAATAAAAATGTTTAAATAACCTATGAACATATGGGACATTTAGCCAACAGAAGTCTCTGAATAAATCAGCAATTATTTGACCATCAGTGTTGTTTTTCTGTTAGTGACTTGGGTTACAAATGTTGAGGTAAGTGGGGCATTTGACTGATTTCACCTGTCAACACAGGATCAAGTAAAAATAATTCCAGCTGACATCTAGTTTATACATATGCTGATTTCTAATAATCTCTAAATGTTATTTGCACTTTTTAAAATAAAATAAGGGATTGTTACTAAACATACAATGGATGAACACTGGATGGTAGGGACGTCTGAAAAAGCCAGTACGCTGTAGGCTATGAATAAAAGCTTAATTAAAAACATTGACATAATTTCTATAGTCATATTTCCATCTTTCACTGGAATTGGAATGGAATCTTTAAATTTTCCCTTTCACTGGAGGTAACCAGTAAGCAATATCTCATGAGCAAGAGTGCTGTTATACTGAATATCAGCACGGCTGTGATTCAGGCGAGTATTGCAGATAAACACAGCCGTGCTGACATTCAGTACAATCTGATTGCAAATGTGATGTTGCTGCAACAGTTCTATAAACAAGAAATATTGAGTAACTGACATTTCAGATATAATAGGGCAAAATATTTTCTTTATTTTTGCTCCATCAACAAAAATAGTTCCACCAAAAAAAAGCCACAGCTGGATAAAGTGTTGTGTGTTATCATGCAACACACAGACTGACTGACAGCCCATAGTAAGTCTAGTAACAGGTTCAAAGTAGCGAACTATTGCTAGAACTCTAATTTTATGTAGCGAACACAGACTAGTGGAGTGATGAAAACAGTGAAATGTGCCTGTGATGTTATACAAAATTTCAGCACTATTGGAATGCCGCTCGTCCAATCTAGTGAACTGGAACTAATTGTCATATAATATATATTATATATTTATTCTACAAGACTCTGGAACTATATTGGAATGATGGAGCATTCTTCCAAAAGATATTCCTCTATTGGTGTTTGGATGGAGAGTGCCGCCTAAAACGTTGGTCCAAAACTACCTAGGTGTTCAACTGGTTTGAGATCTGGTGACTGTGGAGTGACAGCCGCACTTTCATACTCATCAAACCATTCCATGACTCCTCGTGTCCTGGGGATGGAGGTGGGTCACTCTGGAAGAGACCACGCACATTAGGATAGAAATGTTTCATCATAGGATAAAAGTGATCAGTCAGAAGAATTTGTATTTATTTACTTTCATCTAATGGCACAAGTGGACCCAACAATGTAAGCCAAATGTATAACAGTGGGTCCACCAGTGTCTTCAACTCCCAAAGTTGCAGACTACAATTCCCATGATCCCCAACCTGTGACACTGTGACACGATCACCAGTCAAGCACCTATCACTAGTCACAGTTAGCAGACTACTAGTGAAACTTTCTTGCTAGCAGTCACCTTCACTTCCCATAAATAACTCAGACTTTCATTTTGTCTTGCTCCAGCATTAGGCCTATGACAATTTCAAACCTTTGTTCTCTGCCTGTTTTGCCCTGTTTTTTTTTTTTTTTTAATCATAGCCTACTTATTATTTACCACTCTAGCCTTGAATAGGCTATGCCTTTTTGCAGACTGGCTGTCCATTTGTCTGTCTTTTGAGTACTGCCTAGTCCCTTTGTGTGTCTGCCTGATCGTTTTTAGATAAAACCAAAAACCTGCATATGTGTCCACCTGTCTGACTTCACGACACAGAGCTGCCAGTTTTTCCTTTCATTTAGAAGATTTAATGTGTTACCTGTGAGTATGTGACTTCATATTGTTTAAAACATTGTTTTTGGACCACAGTCAAAGGTTCTGAGAGTCTTTTTGCAGTAACTGGAAAACAAAATGTTTGTGTAAGATCTTAAAACATCCTGCTGTATTTCCTTTATTTTATTGTTTCTATTTGCCTTGGCTTTTGTTTGAAAATGTAGCTTATTTACTTTATTATGATATAATTTGGGTGATAATTTAATAGAAAGGCAGTGATAAAAAGTACATTTTCACCCTGAACAGGATGAATTAAGACACCCCCCCATACCCACACACACAAACACACACACATATCTCACACCCCTTCTTCCTCATTGTAAAAAAAATGAATAATGCATGTGTGAGAAAAAAATGTGGGAGGCAGAAGTGTCACATTAAGCAGGATTGACTAAGTTTACCACAAAGCCCACACACACACACACACACACAGTTCTGTCATAGGCCACCATGACACAGAGTTGAGGACACTATGTGCATATATATTGCATTCCAATGGGAGATCAGCCATATGTGCATGTGTGTGGTTGGACATATGTGATTTGGACAAGTAGACAAGTGGAGGGTAGTACAGCAGTCAAGTCCACTTGAAGGAAGAAGAAGAACTGCAAATGCCCTTCCGTAGACACACAATTTCCTTCAGAACATGAATGTGCTGCTTTGTTCTAACCTATAAATAGCAGACAAGGAATGAACTATATTTAAAAAAGGTAGAGGGGGGCTATATTTTCACATGCAAAACAAAGCGTAAGACTGACGTAATGTATATTTTTAGTATCTTCATGACCTAGGTAAAGCGATACAAATATTAAAAAAGGGCTTAGTTTGATTAAGAGGTGTGTTTAAGCATGCTGCACTGACATCTAATCAATCTAATATTTAATCCAATAGGTCTACAGTTAAAGCTGCATATGACCTATATTTAATAGTTAGTTTCTGAAATATGATAAATGGCAAATATTTATTTTGAGCTTTTATTAATATATCTGAATGCTCACAATCCACCTGATACACCGTATATGTACATTATGTCCGATTATATTACAAGCAAACACTGTGATTAAAATGATTGATTAAAATGTGGCATAATCTGGGAGAAAATGCCTTTTCTATTCTAGCACTGTATTATGTTTAGCCAATCAGGCAAGGGCTTCACAAAAGGGAAGCCTTTTGATTCATTATAACCAAATGTCATAGACATGCCAAACAATGGTGAGCAGAGAGAGAGTGTGCAAAATGTGTTGGGTTTTGATCTAACATATTAGAAGATGGCCTCTCTCTCTCTCCCTCTCTCTCTCTCTCTCTCTCTCTGCTCACCATCACCAGTGTTGCTAACTCTTTTCAGGGGAAAGTAGCTAATTCATATGCAAAACGTTACTAAAAGTTGCCAGACGATGTCAGTGACTAAGTTGCATAATCACTGGATCATCGTAATCATTTGCATATCAAAATATGGTACATGAAGAAGATTTTCCAAAGATAGAATAGAACAGAATAGAGTAGAATAGAAAAGAATAGAGATCAGACTTTATCAGATTAGAAAAATAATAGCCAAAATTATAACGTATTTTTATAGAAGAGTCACTGCACCACAAACTAATTATTTATGTATTTACAAATTATAGTCAAATCAACTATTTACATATGTATAAAATAATATAATTTCTAATAAAAACACACAAAATGAAGCAGTGTCAGTGACTAATAGAGTAAATGAGAAACAGACACCAAGGATGGAATAACTCACTTTTTTACTTGTAAATACAGCCAAGTAGAGAGATTAAGACAAAGAACAAAGAAGTGCACAGGTGAGAAACAATGGTGATATGTGTATGCGCTACTGTTTCTCCCTGTATGTTTTGTGTGTATGGGATTTTAAAAAAAAAATACTTTTATTAATTGTAGTGATCTTAAGTGTTGTTTTTTTCTCCTTCTTCGAGATTCTTTGCACTTCCTTGTGTTACTTTGTGTCACTTTGTCTGAAAATGCCAACAATTTGATTCCCATTTTATAATATAGTATAGCCATTGATCTCACCACTTATGCCCAGGATGAGAAGGCCTGTGGCAGCAGATGCAGAACACATTAAGGACATTAATCTTGTAGCCCACTGATGACATTGGCAGATCAAGGCAGCAAATGAGATTTCTGGGTCCCCTGATATTTTAGATTTAAGCCCAACACCTTAGCTGATTTCTCATTTATTACCCCCTGCAAATGGATGTAGCCCTGAGCTACATACACACAATATATCTCACATTTTTATACAGCACTTGCTAGTGTGAAATGTAGTGTCTATTTAGA
This sequence comes from Pangasius sanitwongsei, assembly GCA_037576675.1. Classification (NCBI taxonomy): domain Eukaryota; kingdom Metazoa; phylum Chordata; class Actinopteri; order Siluriformes; family Pangasiidae; genus Pangasius; species Pangasius sanitwongsei. The sequence goes on along the minus strand of CM075006.1, from coordinate 19,661,359 downwards.
ACGAAGGTATATAAGGGAGGCCAATTATTTCAAGTCAATCCTGGAAAAAATTCAATTCTAGAGAGCATTAACATGGCATCATTTCAAATGTATAGTATGCAGTAAACATCATGGTGATGGGGGTGAAGATTTCACTGCTGGTTGTGTCATACATATGTGATGCCTCACACAAAATTGTTCACCTAGAGGCATATTTACTCCTCAGTATGACTGCAACCATCCTCCAAACAGACCGCTCACATTATTTCCCTACTAAATAATTCACTACAGCAGCTCACAGCGCTTAAAATGCATGTGTGTATGTGCAAATTTTCCTGTGAAAAGACATGCTCATGAACACTCCTCCTTCTGCATTACAGTAGATATAGTGATGCTGGTTGGGGAGTGTGATTTGCTGCTATGATTTGTTTCACCAATGGGAAAAGGACAAATGGATTTTATGGTTCAATCCCAGTGTTGGAGTACACACCTCCAGGCTAAGATGTAATTCACTCATCAGCAGGTTCAAGTTACTTGACAGTGTTATCACAAAACGTAGATGCGAGGGATGTGTTCCTATTTGAATTTCCATCAGGAAAAGATATTTGATGACTAAAAGTGGCATACACTCTCAAAAACAAAAAATAGACAATTGCACTAATAATTGAATAAATACAACTTCAGGAGCAAGTAATGTGATGTGTTTGTCATATAATTTCATTAATAATCAATGACTAGTCATTTTATTTTATTTTAAAATCAATTTCTCATTTACCTGCCTCTAAAAATAAAATACCTTGGGCTCTATTTAATTGATAATTGTACAATGCAATATACAAGTAGTAAAACTGGTAAGGTGATACCGAGTGGTGTAAATGAAAAAAAAAAAAGAGTTTGAAGTAATACACTAACAAGAGGTGTGGTTGAGCATACTGCTGAGATATTCAATCAAATCAGCTCCTTTCATTCCCTTTACATACTGAACACTGTGACATTTACATTAAAACACAGGAATACATTTTATTTACAGAATAATATATATATATATATATATATATATATATATATATATATATATATGTCAGTATGTACTAGTACAAATAACCT
>CM075006.1:19624242-19660173 GCA_037576675.1 Pangasius sanitwongsei | reverse complement strand
GTATGTACTAGTACAAATAACCTGATGACTGAATGTACAGCAAATATATATATATATATATATATATATATATATATATATATCTCTTTTTTGTCATTATATTTTATGTAGATGTTTTAGTGGTGTAATAAATGCAGAGACTTGAGTACAAGTATGTACAATCCACAGCCATGCAAGTTTTAAATAACTCATGATCAACCATCTACATAAAGGCTTTTGTTATGAGTAGACTTGTAGTAGCCACATTAGTGTTCATTCATTCATTTATTCAGTAACCACTTTATCCTGGTCAGAGTCATGGTTTATCCAGAGTCAATCCCAGGAACACTGGGTGTGAAGCAGGAATACACCCTGATGGGACACCATTCCATCACAGGGCATGATGGACACACATGTTTACACACTCATTCACACCTATGGGCAAATTATTGTAGCTAATCTATTGTACCTACCGTTATGCTACATATAAAATAATTAAGTCTGTTGTATTTATTTAGTATTTGGAAAAAACTGGAAAGTGAGGTGATATATATAGTGAACAGTTGCAGAACTGGGTTGTAAGAAATGTAATGCTGTAAAGCTGCACTTGAAGTGTGGAAAATAGCCTCTTATCCCTGCATCTGCACTAGTCTAGGGGTCTCAGAAGGCAGTAACACAAAATTTTGGACCTATTGTAAATTTTGATTGTCATACTTCCTTTTGCACCATTCCACCCAATTCAGTGCATCACGTAAATTTATGACGGCAAAAATAGCAACAGTGCTAAAACATGGAAAATCTGCTTTGCATCTGCATATCCTGAGATTTTTTTTTCTTTTGAATATAAATGTTTTTTAGGTTCAGTAGTTAGTGGTGAGTAACTATGGTATATTGTTGTTCTTCTCCAACATTTTTACTCAATACAAAACAGCAATGAAACATTGACTAGGCATCAGTTTAATAGGCAGAGCCAAATGCACATAGGAAATGATCATTGTCAATTTAAAGTGGCAGAGAAGCGCTCTTAATAACCCATCTCATAAAATATGTATTAGTCCATAATAATACAACACAAAATGAGCTGCAGATATTCCACAGAGCTAAAAATGAAAGTGCATCATCTACATGTACACTTGTGTCATATCATAGAGAAATTAGTGGCATTTGCAATTTGCTGGAGTCAGTCCTGTCTCAAGGAGCCAAGCTTGTGTTTACTATTAAAATCCAAACAGATTGCATTATTACATCTCTAAACATCGATTTGGTGTTTCTCAATAAGGCTTATCTGAATGCCAAAATCTCAGCGAAAAAAGTATGCAACTTCGTTTGTTGATCTATAAATGATGATTATCCAGACTCCACTACCATGTTTGGTATTAGAACAACAAGCACTTAAGCATGTATTAATGCAGTGTACATTAGAAAATCTCAGCAGCTAAATCTCTGCAGGCAATTAGGGCCACCAGTGCAGATGCAGCTTCTCTAATGTGGGCATTATGTCATCTGAATACAGTTAACACCCATAAAGCTTTCACAATTATTATTGTTATAGATGCTCTTTGTCCCTCAAGGAGCTTCACCTGGCAAATCTTTTTTGTTTACAGTTTGCAAACTTCTATAAAACAAGTGTACAATCTCTCAGCGTAGCTATGTCCCTTTGCAACAGCCTTAAAACATCGTTCATATATTTCCAGCAAATGGTCCTTTAATAATTAATTGTTAGCACTACTTAGAGGCCAGAGTGTGCCTTCTTCTATAATGCATGATCTTTAGAGCAGCTGATGTCCCACAGCAGTCAGTCGAGTGACAGAAGCCCATGACTGATGAAACCTTTTGTTCATCAGGAAAGGTAATGATGATGAGTCTCACAAAGCATCCACCTAATTGTGGTAGCTATGGTAGCTCAGCATAAAGGCTTGCGCTAGTAAACAGTACCTTCTGAGTTCAAATCTCAGCACTGCCAAAGAACTACTCTTGGGCTACTCTTGGGTTATTCATTCACTCATTTATCTTTTGCAGTACTTAATTTGTGCTGGATCCTGCTGGAAAAGGATTAAACACCTCTCAGATTTGGAGCCCATGTTGTAGAATTTATTTACCTGGATACTTTGTTGTCATTTCTTAAAGAAGTACGCAAAAGTGAACGTGTAGAACGAGATGCTAAAAAAAAGTGTTTTTTCTGTTTCTGAAACCTGCTGGCTGACCCTGTGCTGAAGAATGTTTTTGGATTTCTCATAGACGCATAACTCCTACAGATGAGCAGAGTAAATAGCGACATCAGGAGAAGACTGTTACATGACTGAGTATTTTTTTTTCACCATTCGTCCTATATTTGTGTTATATTGTTTAAAGGCCGTAATATATTTCTGTAATTCCTACTAGTCCATGCAAAATGTTTGTTGTGAGTTTGAATATTGTGAAGCTTAATACATACGAAATATGCAGCAGACTCCTCCAGTCTTCTCACAGTATCACAGAAACGTAATGGTTACAATACCTTGTTGTACCACGGTCATCATATCTGCATCATATCTATATGAGAGGGCTACTGTGTGCACAGACAGTAACCCAAGCTGCACAGACCCGGAACCCTGACACTGTGTGGTGCTGCTTAATTCTACTAAATTCTGCCTATTATTTTGCCAGATACAATAAATTAAATGCAAAATTTTATTCTTACTTCAATTCTCAGCTCTTAGGCTTGTCAAAAGCTGAGACAGCAAAAGATTTTCAGTTATTATAAAAGGGATTAAAAATGAATTATGATTTTCTTAGAACAGTCAGAATATGCAGCTCATAGGCCTCCTCCAATCTCAGCTGCTGTCATGGAGAATCACATGACAAGCCCGAGACATTTAACAGGCACATCAAAACATGTGATCTTTATAAAGATTTAGGAACTTGTAGACAATAATCAGGTGTGAAATCAGTTGAAAACTGTATTTTTCATCACATCACCTGCTGGCAAGTGTGACCTTGTGTCTTATTACATTTTCAAATCCTGTCAGCGTAACACAACTCAAAAAAATCTTTCCTCATGAAAACCTGTTGAGAGGCAACCTCGTGGCTCTCACCTTGCTGCTTTTTGAGGAGGAAGTGACACATCCATCAGCATTCAGCCTGTAACTACTGACAGTTGCTGGTTGCATCAATTATTTAGCTAGAGAGCTGTTTTTAGCCAGGCTTCCAGCGCCACAGATAGCTGTCTTTATTTTCAAGCCTCTGCTTGGAAAAGAAGATCAATACAGAGTGACACCTTGACATGCATCAGGTTGTGACTTATCTGAACAGAGCATTTATGTCCCCAGACTCCAGCAGCTGATGTGTATGTTCTTTCGTGCAGAATCTCAGGTCAGAGCTGCATCATGGGGCCCAAGGGACTATGTCTTCCCTTTGCCATCATGCACAGTGAAGTAATACTTAAGTATGATCACAGCCTCGATCGTGTCTTCCATTTGCAATGCCCGTTTTGCACTCTTTCTCTCTCTGTCTCTTAAACAAGAGAGAGAAAAAAAATATCTTAAGATGAAGAACTAATCTAAGTTACTGCCAAAAATAAACAAGACTAAATAGGTATGAATATATGTATGAATGTCCTAAAGTTACATACTGCAAAAACTGGTTTTAATATGCATTAATTTTACATAAGACAAAAAAAAATCACAGCTTATACAGTATATGGGATCATATACTGCATGAATGTAAAAATTTATTTATTTATTTGTTTATTTATTTATTTGCAATTTTTATGCCCTTAAATATTTTTACTATTATTAATTCTTTACATTCTATACATAAGACATTTCCTAGTTTTAGAATGCAAGTTTGTGTAACTGTATGAGATTTACAGAGAACATTGAGATTGAGGATTTTTAGATGCAGTTGAAGGAGAGTATTCATGACGTCAAGGGAACAGACAAAAATGTCAAATATAAAATCAACATATTTATAATTAAATTATATTTTTCATATGCAAACAAGGCATATTAATTGATAATGGCCCTAGCACCCAGTGTTCTTGACAATATCACTGCTTTGAAGGTGTAGTTATGCAGAGATGGAAGAAAGGTTGGATGATGGCTCTATAAAATGCATGAGGGCTTGTATAAGATAAAGTACTGGCTAAAGAAAGCTTTAAAGAAACACACACATTGGCTGATACTGCAGGCATCTTCAAAACATGTGAAATATATCAGCATGTGAAATATATCAGTTCTTTTCCAATGCATTATTCCCTGAGGAGGCTTGCTCACCACACAAGGAGACAGTATAGCATCCCACTGGCAGAGGTTAGCCACTTGAAATGAGTAGTACGGTTGCACTTTTTGCACTTTCAATAGATTTGACAATGCACATAGCAGTTATAAAGGTCACTAACATGATGTTGCATTGATCTGGTATAATGTCATACTGTCTATGTGAGATTGTTATTCACATTCACCATTTCAAGGATAGCATCAGTTTTCTACATGACCTTTTTCAAACTGGACACAAACAGAAAAATGTCACCGGCCTTTGTGAGAGGGCAAGAGAAGTTGTGTGGAATCCTTTCCATGTGATCACAAAAACACCTAATACATCACATCTGGGCACTAAAGTAATCTATTGGGAATCCTTTGACAAAGGCTTGCATGTGGTATTTTGCATCAGTGGGTGTCAGTTATCAAGAGGGTCTGGGTTTCTCAAAACCGGGGCATGGATGAAAACATCTGTGGGATTAAAAGCTTAGTTTTCCCTTTCAGTAAGTGAAAGGAAGTGTGTGATAAACCTTTTGTAGAAATTGACAAACACAAGGAATCACTGAAGCACTGTCACTGAGTAGGGTTGTAGTGATTCTGTGACATCCTTGGAGTCATTCATCCTGATGCCCTGCTCCCCAGAAAGTTTATGGAGGGCTGGTGAAACTCACCAATTTGACATAGGAATATATGTTAGTATGTTAGAAAGGACTTGAACACCTCTAATATGTTCTTGTTCTGAGGGTCAAAAGAATATCATCTATATAAATTATCACAGAGTGCCTCAGTTACAAAGGACTGGAAAATGAAAGGGGCATTGACCAGTCCATAATGCATCACCAGATATTCATAGTACCTGGACATCATGATGAGTGCCATCTTCAATTCATCTGTTCTTAGATTCAGATCAGGTTATACTGTATGCGTTTTACAGGTCCAAATTTATGAAGAATCAGTTCCCGCAAACCTTATCCAAGGCCATTGAGACTATTTGCAAGGGGTATCTGTACTTGACAGTGACTGGACTGAGACTGCTATAGTTGATGCACTGAAGAAGTGGCAGTCATCTGTGGGAATGTTAAGGGGTGGATATATCATAAGGGTAGGGCCTTCCTAATATAAGCTTCCATTGCTTTTGACTCAGAAAAGTACAGGTGGTAGGCTATGCTTAATAGGGGCTTAGATGCACAGAAGGACTACACAGAGGGCACATTATCTAGACCATTCACTTTATACTGTATTGGGGAGTGTGATTTTGGGGTTGCAGTTGGGTAATTCTAGGTTAACAACAGATGTAAGGTTGCTTACCATGAGTTGAGGGTTAGCAGCAGCCTGTGCCATGGTATCTCAGTAGACCTGGACCAGTTCCTCCATAGCTTATATCATTTGCTGGACTTGCTGCTCATGGGTGCCTAGCAACAAAGTTTGAGCAGTAACAGCAGATCACATAAAATCCCTGTTGTCTGGCAAACAAGGTGTAATAAGGTGTCTGTAAGAAGGTGACGTATTAACATTATCCAAAGCTCAAAATCAGGAACACAGGAAATCAGGGGGAAAAAATTCAAAACAATATTCAAAGCATTGCAGGTTGAAAGGTCAGGTACATATTAATCTCAGGTAGAATAACAAATGCTCAGAACTTACACAGACTCTGGGTTTGGCAATACTGCACAAAGACAGATAAAATAAACAGGCTTTATATACTCTTGTGCTGTTCAGTGTTCAAGAGACATGGTGGCTGGGAGAAGTATACCCATACTTTACTGTTAACAAATGAACGAACCATGTTTATCATTTTTATTTAATCACTTTAAGATGAGCTACAACTTTCAAAATCATTTAAAAAATGCACACAACCTCAAATCTCTCACATTTACACACAGGTAATGCACTTATAGTTTATATAAGCTCATATAAACGAAAAGGCGCAAAACATGAAACTAACCCAATAGGTTCAGGAATAGAAAAATGCAGGCATATTTTTCTCCTTTTTTACAATCTTTTCAGGGGAACAAGTTAACATATACTGAGTTTATTAACATTATACAAATGGGAGATACATTGTTTGGTTTTAGCCCAACCTAAAGACTGCCTTGCTGAGCTCCAAAATAAACCCATATTTCTGCCATATTTCTGTACAAACAAAAGAAATGTGCTTTCATATTTTGAGTCATCGCCCATATAGCTTACACAGATCACATGCTGTGCACTCGGCAGGGCTTTCCAAAAAATAATGATTTAATTAATGTGAAAAAATATTGTAAAACTTGTACATTCACTGTGCTTCTTTTTTGTTGTTCTTAAATTATTGCTCTTAAAGGTTCTTTAAAAAAAAATCAGAAAATCATAAAGGTATTATACTGAAAGGCTGCTAAAAGGACCCAATTTTGACTTGCTAAAACACTGAGAGTGTGTTCCAGCTTTATAATAGATTCTGGCACTGCGTCTAGCAAATGTTTCTGATATTTCTGGAATGTAACAAACATAAAAAGAAGAAAATCTGGTAAAATATTATTAGATGGCTATTGTTGTCAGCTGTAGCTTAAATAAGTTCTCAATTTGGAAAAGACATTGTTTTGAAGTAAACCTGCTTACTAAGTAACACTACATACAAGATAGTTCCACAAGGTGTCTGGTTTAGAAATTTAATGTTTTGCGAATTGCTATTTGTTATAATATGTGCATGAAAATGTCTTCTTTTTTCCAGCAGAACAGTTGTTTCAGTGTTTTATAGCATTTCATAGTGCTAATATTAAAATCCAACTTGTATGTTTTAACTGGGGAATATATATATATATATATATATATATATATATATATATATATGCATGAACTCAGGAGGCAAGTTGCGACAATGAAAAACAAGGTTGTATACTCCTCTGTAGCTGCTGAGTGCAGAGGTAATCTCAGGGAGGACACAGCATATATTCACTTTAGACAAAATCTCTCCAATCTGTCTTCTACTCCTTGACTATCAAGGGAGGTCTTGATAGTCAAAGATGCAGGAAACCTGTTGAAGTCAGTACATTTGCCTTTGGAGATCATCTTTGTTTCAGGTAGCAATAACTAGTTTCCATGGGAACAGTATGACTTTAGCATGGTGATACCATCAGGACTGTATTTTTGGTGGAGCATTCCAGAGCAAACACAGTGGTAAAAGGGGCCTATTTTTCATGCCTGAGAAAGAACAATTTCAATACATACACTAAAATATGATAAATAACTGATTGCCAAAACTAAAATATGATAAATAACTGATTGCCAAAACCAAGAGATATGCATAAGTTTACTGTATTACCAAAACAACACACACACACACACACACACGGTGATATTAAAACCTAAAGATTAAACTGGCATACAGACTTACCTTCCTCAATCTCATAATCACATGGCTCTTTCTATTTCCTAACTGTAGTTTTTTACAGTTAGGAATTAATGAACAAAATGCTTTAAGTGAATTATAAGGACCAGAGAGGGTTAATGTTGTGTAATAATGAACCCATATCCCATGAACATATCCGCTCAGCATCCACAAACAAAAACCAAGAAACCAAATAGTAAGATGGCATGCCATACTAGCTTGTAGAAACTCTTTTTAATGCCTCTCATCTCTCATTCAGAGCAAAATGAAACCAATGGCTAACATTAGAATGATTATTAAATATATGCAGTCAGTGTGCCCTGGGTTAGTTCTCTTTTCAAGGTAATGTCTGTGCAAATTGCAAAATTCTTGGGCCTTAATTGAGAGCACAGATGGACGATGGCAAATGAGCACCTCCTATTAGTGTTTTCTAGCTCCCTTGTTTGTAATTAAAACAGAGTTAAAATAGTTTCTTTTCATCAGAGTCCAAACTATTCACCTTGTAGTTTGGGCTCACTGTTGTGGTGGAGCATGGGACTTTTTGGTGTGTAGCAGAGCTAGTGTGTGACTCATTCTTCTGGAGTGCCATGCCACAGCTAAAGCCCACTGCCAGTGCAGCACTGGGTGCCAATAAAGGACGGGAAAGGAACTGCAGAGATGTACATCTGTCTGACTTGGCACTGATGCTGTTCACTGGGAAAAAACAAAGATGTCGAGTGATTCCCTACGCTCATCTTGCAAATACACTAATAATGGATTGCCATCTCAAAATTTTCTTGCCAAGGGCAGGATTTAAAACTAAATTAATATGACTTAATGCCAAGGCAACCCCAAATGGGACATTGTTTTATTATTTAACACAGATGCCTTATTGTTTGCCTGAATACAGGAAGGTACTAATACTGTTAGATAACCTTGATTCATGAAGCTTGAAGACAGAACAACCAAATGTAAATCTCAGTAGCACCTAGCAGCAGCTACATTCAGAGCCGTTACTTGTCAATGGTCCTTGCAAGGGTTATCGCTTTTGGCTCAGGTATCCTGGATTCATGCCTGTTTATAATTATTCCAGGCTTTGTGCAAGACAACCACATAAGATCCAAACATATCGTGCTAATAGTTGTACATTAATAGTTGTAACACTGTACTGGACATTGATGAACTTCAAAAGATTCTGTAAATTTTTTGCGTCTGTAGGAAAATGCACGCACAAGAGGTCATAGTTATAACATCAGCCAGGTTTTGTATATGGTCAAATAAAATATATGGTTACTGTCATCATCTTGAGTGATCCATCTATGGCCAAGTCTTGACTGGCAGAGTCAATCAGGTTTTGAACTGCAATATCCTGTAAATTAGCAGAAGTCATGATCCCATCAGTCATTACAAGAGAATGCAAATAAATGTAATAGCTGGAACAATAGATGCAAAACAGCCCCAAAGCATCATTGATCTACTGCCATGTTATACAGGGGGTATACAGCGGTTAATTTTCTTGTATGCAGTCTCTTTTTTCCATCAAAGATTCTGATAAAGAGGATGGCAAAAAAGAATAGAGTTTGATGTATTTAAAACATAATATTTAATGCACCATCTTTTATATGATAGCTGCCAGTAATTCACAAAGCTATTATAGATCTGTTTATTCTTTATTAACTATCTCAAATAACCTAAAATCAAATCTGCATGTAGTGTCCATAAATTGGACTACACTGTCCAAGACATTTTAATCAAAGGAACCACAGAATTTCAATAAAGATTCGATGCTATTAGAAAAAGAAAAAAAAGAAGATATTGCGCTGCTAGTCTTGGAGAGCGTTATAAATCGGAATATCATGTTGGCTTGGCTTGGTTGGATAGTTTCCCTGTCACCAGTCATGCCTAGCATCCTCTGGCGAAGTGTGAGTGCCTACTGCTGAGTTGTGGAGCTCAGCTGATGGAGCCATGCCAGGTTTTTTTAGCTTTTCACTGAGTTCAGATATTAGTCACCAGTACCAAGACAAGGTCAGCCAGAACTGCACATGCCAAGTGATGGAAGTTGGTGAGAGTTGCCTGCCCCACACTAAATTACAACATCCATGCCTTATTTACCATCTACTTCCAGAAGCTGTTGTAGTGGCAACTGTAGTATCTCAATGTGCCCTGAGAATCAGGAAGGCATCTCCCTATTGCATTTCTATGAGGAAAGAAAAATTAGCCTGACAGGAAAGGGGAAGAAGAAAAGAATAAATAAATAGATGAAAATGCCAGCTCACCTTGGCTTTGTTCATTTCCCTAGTGACTCAAAGCATGGTGATGAAAAATTCATGATCCAGTACAGATTGAGATACAAACTCTTGATGCATTCTTTAAAATGCAAAAACAGAAGGAAATCACTTTCCACCTTAAAAAATACCTAGATAAATGGAAGCTAAAATATATACAATTGCTCTTTTGTCAGTAATTTGAGCTTTACATGCAATCAGTATGTTTACTGGAGTTCAATATTTATTTCACTTTATCTTTATTTGCTTCTTATGTTATTTCTTATGTGCATTTTGGCCTTGTCTTTTATATATGCTACACTCTAATTTCCCCTTGGAAGCAATAAATCTTATCTTATCTTATCTTATCTTATCTCATCTCATCTTAAGCTCAAAGTCCATAAACCAAGCGTAAGTCAATAAACAATAGAGCAATCAAGACAAAAGGGTAACCAAGAAACTAGATGAAGATCATACACATTGAAGGCAAATCTAGATAAACAGTTCAGAACTTATGCAGTATTAGATATCAGCAAGGTTTCACACTAATTGAATGTCCATGAGCTGCTTGTATAATGATAATCAAGGAAGTGATCTTGAAGTCCCTGCAAGTGTCAGAGGTCACCCTAGAACTCTGGTGAAAACGACCTCTGTTACTGGGGAGCAGAAGAGTCCACAATCCCTGTCATAGTCACAGTCATCCTTAAAAAACATATATGTTTTTGCTGTAATTTCTATTAATCATTTCCTGCTTCCCTAGAGTATAAATATGAGGTGTGTGGAAAATCCATTTGTCAACAATCCCCATGGTGAAAAACAAAGAGCTTTAAACATGAAAGACATAGATGCTTGTTGACCCACAAAACAGTTAAAAAACACCATTAAGCACAACTACAGCCATAAAAATGTCTGAAACAGTTGGAAATTTGCCAAGAAATTGCAGAAGAAAAAATCAGTACTTAAAATACTTTTGGTGAAAATGATTTTGGTTTAAAATATATTGTGTTTAAATAAAACCATACAACTTCCCCGTATGTTTAATCTCAAAATATCACTAATTGCATGCGTTTTTTATACATCCATCTTCAGTAACTGATTTATCCTGGTCAGGGTCACAGTGGATCTGGAGCTGGGAACTACACCCTGGATAGGACAGCAGTCCATGACAGGGCACCATGCACACACACTAGCACATTCTTTCACACCTAGAGGAAATTAAGAATAGCCAATCGGCCTACCAGCATGTTTTTGGGAGGTGGGAAGAAACAGAGGAACCCAGAGGAAACCCACACTGACACTACAACATGTGACACTCCACACAGAAAGATTCCCACATTCCATTTTGCTTTGTTTCATGAAGGGTGTCAATAATTATATTGTATTTAAGTTCAGGAACACTAACTGATGCACTAGTTGTCATGCCCCTATGCTATGAAGGTGTTAAAATCATCAAGCAACATGTTAAATCAGTGCTCCATCAACAACAAGAGTGGGAGGTGGGCCAATATCTTTAATATAACTGAAAAAAGCCCACATGAAATGAATAAAATTATGCTCAGTAATTTGTTCAACCAGTAGACATGTAAGATTTATTAATATTTTTAAGAAAAAGGCTGACTATGGTCCAAAAACATTCAGAAGTGAGTCTAATCTGCTGACATTCAGATGATTTGGCAGAGGACTGTATGGCATTCCTTTCAAAGCAATGAGAGGGAGTTAATGGAGGAGTTTTGTAAGCCAGTGAAGGAAACTGGGCCTCCTGTTGCTGATCCCCTGCCTGTAATTCGGCTAAGGCTCCTGCTGCTTCATCTCCGCTGTGTGTATGTCAAAGTGCCACCCATGTTCCATTTCATGTGCCAGTAATTAGCTATCAAACCCCGGCTCTTACAAGACCAAGTCAGGACAAAAAGGCCCATGACACTTTTGGTAAACATTCAGACTAATTAACAGGCCACATAATTTAAAAGGGGCATGCTGAGATTTTAATTGACTGATGACAGATACATATATACAACTAACATCAGGGCAACATCCTCGGCACCGTATAGTTAAAAACAATACAGATCTAAGTGAGCATGGAGCATATGAGCCGATTCCCTCTCAGTCACGCATCAGCAAATGGCTGCTAATCAAAATTCAGCCCACTCCCCATTTTGTCTAGAACTCAGAACAAATTCAGGAAAAATTTACTGGCACGTGAATGCATTAATTACATGAAGTTGTGGCTTATTCATTGTCATTCTTCACGGAGGCGTGCACCAATTCCCTGGTGGCGTACTCTCAGTGTGCAGATTCCTGACCCGAGCAGAGAGCAGCCTTCATTTACACAGCCTAATGAGGCGAGGCCTGTTTTCTAAAGCAGGGACAGCACCACCCTTCCCAATCTTACAGCCATGTTACTCGCCCCCATCCACCCACAAGTCTCTTCCCCCACCTCTCTTTATGTGCCTCCCAATTGAGCAGGGCATGCAGCTGAATTAGCCAACAAATACCCAGCACCCCACATGTGGACTACTCCAATAAATCTCACTCAGCAGCCCCCATCTGGAGGGAGGGCTGTGCTGAGCTAACTGCTGTAGAGAAAGGGAGTTTTTCACATTTTTCACAATCTTGCCTGTCACCAGGCTCTGTGCTATAAAGCAAGATCAATTTCAATAGGACAAGCCAGGTGACATTTATGATATTCGTTAGGACACGTGTCATTTATGTGGGCAGATATTATTCTTAAATAATTAGTGAAATCAACCAAATATTGTGGACCTAACAAAAGTAATTCTACTCTACCTCTATTACTAAACTGAATGCAAAAGCATTCCTGAGACTTTGAAATTATTAATTATTGTTAGACTATTGTCAGAATAAAATGTCTTATATATTCAAAATGATATAGTATGACCACAAATATGTCTGATACCATAAATATAAGCAAAATTGAGCACTTGAAAAATGAACCTAAATACCTGCCCTCTGAAGGCTACTATAAGTGTCTTAAAGTGAGATGTGCCTGCATGGATTATATACAGTACTGCCACACGCACTCACTGTCGGCTTTATTAGGAACACCTGCACACGTGCATATTCGTGCAATTATCCAATCAGCCAATGCATAAAATCCTGAAGATACTGGGCTGTATCCACAGTATATATTGCTATATACACTTACTGAAACTGGACAGCTGAAGATTGAAAAAAAGATCAGGCGATGTCCAGTTTCGGTGAGCCTATGCTCACTGTAGCCTCAGAGTTGACAGGCGTGGAACCCGATGTGGTCTTTGCTGTTGTAGCCCATCCATCTCAAGGTTGTTGTGCATTCTGAGATGCTCACCATGGTTGTAAAGAGTGTATTGTTGAGGCCAAAAGTTTACAAACACCTAGGTTAAAGATATTCAATCTCAGTTTTTCACAACTCCACACATTTCTTGTTACCATACATTTCATTTGGCAATTAAATCAGGGCATCTACTTTGTTCACATCAGAGGTCATTTTAAAACAATTAGTCAGATTGATTTATATATACCAAGTTGACTGTCTCTTTAAACATTCTGGAAGATTCCAGAAATTCATGTAATGACTTTTGCTTCTGGTTGGTCAATTGTCATCATTAGGAGTTTATTGGGAGTGCACCTGTGGCTGTATTTATACTACGGCAGCATCCAAGCACCTCAGCTAAGACCTCAGAAAAAAGAATTGTGGACCTTCTCAAGTCCAGTTGCTTCTTAGGAGCAATTTCCAAACAAATGAAGGTAGCATGAGCATCTGTACAAACAACTGTAGGCAAATATAGAAATTTTGGGACCATACAAACACTGCATCATTCAGGAAAGAGGCAAAAATTAATTCCCATTGATGAAAAAACTTTGTTCCCAAAGTCTCAACTGAACCCCAAGACAGCAAAGGAACAGCAAAACAGCAAAGGAACTGGTGAAGGAGATAGAGGCATCAGGTACCAAAGTATGTACATCCACCATAAAGAGTACTACATCGCCATGGCCTGAAAGGCTGTTGTGCAAGGAAGAAGCCCCTACTCTAAAATCAGCATAAAGAAGCCAGACTGAAGTTTGCAGGTGATCGCCAGCTTTTTGGAGGAGGATTCTCTTGTCAGATGAAATAAAAAATTGAACTGTTTGGCCATAAGGATCAGTGTTATGTAGGAAGGAAAAAAATCCTGAGGTTTTTAATCTGAAGAACACCATCCCAACTGTGAAGCATGGGGGTGGCAGCATCATGTTGTGGGGGATGCTCTGCTGGAAAAAGGACTGGTACACTTCAGACATCAGACAGAAAGTTAAAATGTGGCATCCACTGGGTCTTCCAGGAGGACAATGATCCTAAGCATCTCTCAAAAGTTGAATCCCATAGAAAATTTGTAGACTGAACTGCAACAGTGTGGAGGCCCACAAACCTGACTGGGTTATACCAGTTCTGCCAGAACGAATGTGCAAAAATTCTGGCAAAGTATTGTGAGAAGCTTGTGGAAGGCTATGCCAAGTGTTTGATACTAGTTTTTACTACTACTACCAATTAATAGGCAATGCCACCAAATACTAACAAAGTGTATGTAAACTTTTAACCCCCTGAAAATTTGATATTGCTAATAAAAGCTGAAATAAATCTGTCTCTTGTCTATTATTTTGAAATGACCTCTTATGGAAATAAAGTAGATACCCTAATTGACTTAACACAGAAAAAGAAAAGTTTTTAGCCTAGATGTATATTTGGCCTCAACTTTATATTTGAGTTACCATAGAATTCCAGTCAGCTCGACCTGTCTGGCCATTCTTGTATGTCCTCTCTCATCATAAGATGTCTCTGCCTGCAGAACTGCCTATCCTTGGATGTTTTTTGTGTTTTTTTCCCACCATTCAATGTAAACTTTGCAGACTGTTGTGCATGAGAATCCCAGGAGATGAGCAGTTTCTGAAATACTCAAACCAACAATCATGCCATAGTCAAAGTTACTGAGATCACATTTTTCCCATATTCTGATGTTTGTTGTGAACCAATACTCTGTATATATGACTTTATGCATTGCACTGCTGCCACAATTGGCTGATTGGATAATTGCTGCACATATGAGCAAGTGTTCAGGTGTTCGTAATAAAGTTGCAATTATTGTATATTGCAATATACTGTATGTGCTATATATTGGACATTTATGATTTATCATTACATCCTAATGTAGCAAAAATACACAAGACTTATTAAAAGAGAAAAAATGCAGGATTATAATTATGGATAATTACAATAGACATGCCTGATAAATCTGCTTCCATGCTGCTGCATGGGAAAACAGGTCTATAGAGGAGCACTTGAAACATTGTTGTTGCCTGAGAATAATGAGGTGGTCAGCTAACGAGCAGTCAGTGTACCATGTGTGATTGTGTGATTAAGAGAAGAGCGATGTTGGTTGTTCTCTCACGCTTACACACACACGCACACACACACACACACAAACAAAGGCATTTTCCATAATTAGATGTCCTCTGATGCTGCTGGATAGAGTCTATAAGCTTACATCTGCTAAAGAATGAATCAGACTAATAGAGAGGTAGAGTCTTCACTCTTACTTTTTTTTTACTATAATTTAAATAAAATCATATTTAATAGCATGATATCTTGTCCATGTATGTTGCATTCACTTGTTTTTAATTTCCAAATAAAAAAAATATTTTTATGCAAACAAGATATTTCTCCTTTGCTAGTTTTTCATCATTTCAGCTGCAATTTAAGAATAGTTTAATCACCCAAAATTTATTTTTGCATATGTTGATCTCAAAAGAATAAGGATTTTAACCACAGTATAGCTTGTAGAACAGTATAATTGTACATCCAAGTTGACTTTGAAATGTACTGCAGTGGCCATTTTTTTCATATTTGGATTCATGAATGTTTGATTTCTAGACTTTGTGCGGTGAAACAAGAAGGAACTAATATAAACATATAAAATGAGTCATATTTGTTTTAATTAATAATTAATATTATAACGAATTAATTACCTATTTAACTGTGTGCCAAGAAGAAAAGAAAAAACTGTTTCTTTGTTTTTTGAGACGAATAATGAATGAATGCAACATATATGGACCTCATCTTTGTTATGTTTCACTCCAGCTCATTGTTAGTCATTGATTAAATGATTTACATATATCTTTGTGTGTGTGTGTGCTCTTAGCTATTATTCATGTTAGAATATTCAGGTATTCATGTTAGAATACACTGTTATTGGCCTTCTTGTTTGTTCACAATTTTCTACTTATTAGGTTTCTATTTCTATGCCTGTCATTCTGAGACAGAAATATACTGTAAAACCTTGGCAACCTCTGCTGTAATTCTTTTGCATAAATCTCAAGCAGAAACCATGGAGTAACTAATAAATGAAAAGGTAATAAAGTTGCAGAAGATGTCCAAGGAAAGTAGTTGTCTTGAACAAAATGCCCTCATCGGCTGTGCACGCAAATGTGCTTCTGAAGCTGTAGGAGGTGAAACCAGTTGAATGATTTGCTTCTCCGCTATTTTTACTCATTCCATTATTATTTACCTATTTATGGTTTGTAGCCATACACTACTGTGTCGTGATTGATGTCTTCATGCAGTAACCTTGAAGATGAGATTATATTTAAATTAGTCCATGCAATAAGACCACATTCAGCAAATTCGCTCATGATTTTAGGTGATGTACACAGAGCAGAGCTTGAGTGAAAGAAACACAGTTTGAATGAGGGATTGATCTATAACCCACATCTCGAAGACGTGGAAGAAATCCAATTTATAAAGCATTCTCCCTGTCGTAGTTAAATAAATAATGGATGTCCTTTCAGAGGGTCTGGGCAAGACAAAGAACTAAAAGCATGAGGGAAATATTGAGAGTTACATGAAAAGGTCACTATTTATGACTGGCACCACCAACCACTGAGACCCCTGACAAGTCAAATAACATTCTGAGAGAATCAAACACACCATGGAGTGGTGCTTGTCCATCTTAAATACAAAATAAATAAATCAGACTTGCTGCTAGACAGCCACCAAAAAATGGGTTTGTGTTTTGTAACAGTAGAATATAATTTAAAAATACATTACCAGATAACAAGGAGATTTAATGGAAAATCGGTAAAGTAATTCAACTTGACCCACCACAGACTGTGATGGCTCCACTGTCACCAGATTTCAGTAATTAGCTCTCCTTCTTGTTAAATAGTTGCTCTCATGAATTAAATCATGTGTAACCTGGGACTCTCTTTATAAGGTGTTTTTTTCCCTCTCCATGAATCACAGAATAATCAAATGAGAAAGTCCCAGTAACACACCAGAGACATGCAGCACTACTTTTCCTTTGTGACAGTGACTCACAAGTCATTTGCATGCCAATTTGCTAATCATAAATTCAGTTTTTTTAAAATTGACTTAGATTTCCAGTTATTGAATTTCAATCTCATTAGATGCGTGTAATTTTAATGAGAGAAATGCAAGTTGGTTTGTAATAAATTCTGTTTTTCGACAGGAAGTTGAAGATTTAGCTAAACAACAGAAAAAACTACTAATTTTGACTAGTTTATGGAATTTAACTCCATATTAGTGCAAACCTGTCTTAGATGAAATTTCATGTAACATCCATTCCTCTGTGGCTTGAGAAGGAGACAGTTTACTTAATCACGCCTTTTAAATGCAAGCCAAATGTCAGAGAGACACTAATGAGGCCACTGATTGTTACACTGTATTACTTAGGACTGGTGGGGAGCGAGAAAGGGAGAGACAGCACTGACAGCTGATGTTAGTTTCACAGGTATGGTGATCTGGGAGGTCTCAACAGGGTGAAACAGTCAGTGGTACAGGCCCGAAGAGGGGAGTCATATTTAGCTTACAAAGCATTCAATTCTCCATAAACAAAATGGAAGGAGAGGAAATGTTGCTCGAAATGAAGAAGGAAGAAAGCAGAAAAATATATTAATTCATGTTAGACAGCTGATGGCAAAGCTGTGAAGTGCGATAAAAGTAATTTAGTAGTCATCAGTGTAATAAAAGTGACATGTTACCAGCCACAAGGTAATAACATTTATCTCTAGCTCATAATAATTGCATAAGTGTCCAAAATTTTTCAAAGGTAACAGAGCCTGGGTGGGAGGCACAAATATTTCATGGAAGTATATTGCATCTGTTTTCTCCAACCAAGAAAACACATAAAATGTAGGATATTTCTGTTAATAAGGCTTAGTTCTGTCCCAATCCCACTGGTGCATTACAGAGCAGTCAGGAGCAGTGCCATGACACCACTGCCAATTATGTTTGTTGGATGACTTCAATATCATCGTTTTATTAGAGAGATATAATTTGCGGTATGGATCTACAGTCAGTGTAATAGCACTTTTGCCTTGCAGGTTTTTTCTGTGCTTTTAGATAAGGCGTCGGTATAAATCACTTCCTGCGTTAGGGTGATTTTGGCAAGAAGACGAGAAGTGATGCCACAACTACACGCAGGGCTTTTTTAATGAGCAGAGTTGAGAAACAAGTTTTCATTAGAAACAGCAACATAAACTACCACTTTGTGCACATGAAATTTTTATGGGTACAGGGAAATATTTTTTCTCGTTTGTTCCTCCTCTGGCAGTCCTTAAACAACAAAATATAAGGATAAGAGTATGTCAAAGTTACAAAATATTCTAGAAATATTTTCTTTGAGGTAATGCTTCGCTTCTCACTACCACACAGTTTCTCTCTAACTTGTTGAAAGTCAGCCCACTCTCACACATCAGACATCCCCTGCAAAGAGGAGCTGCGACATTACTGGTGAGTCACTACTTCCGGATGCACAAAAAAACCCTCATACTGAAAAAAACGATTCCTCCAAACAACAGGAAAACAACATGAACTCTGTTATACTTCAGTCAAGGAACACACTTCCTCTCCGAATGCAGATATTGCACTTACTTGGCTGCCAGTGGAAACATTATACAGTTTTGTAGTTGCTTGTGGGTAAAAGAAAGACAGAGTGCCAGTGGTGTTAAGCGATCCATATACGACTGGCAGTCTTCTTCGAAAATGCATTTAAGCTGCCCTGCTGAGGAAAAGTCAATATTGATCTCAAGACAATGTACATCTTGTTGGATAGATGCTAATTCATCAGCTCTCTTCTCTGTTTAGGTCAGGAGAAAGGTCTGGTCTAAGAATAGTGGCAGAAAGATCAGGCTTCAAATGTTCACATGCTATTTTAGTGATTGGCAAGGAGCCGGTAACAGAGCAGGGAGTCATTGATTGAGCTGGTTGCATTCAGTAGGCTGGGTTTTTTTTTCTGAGGACTTGAGATGCCTATGCTTGGGGAAAAAAGAATATACATATATATATATATAATTATCTTTTTTAAAAATCTAACCTTACATACCAGGTGGACATGCATGCTTATTAGCTACTGTAGAGTGAATCCTCAGAAAAAAAAGACCCATTAAAGTGCTGCCAATTTCTATCAGAGCAAATGGCTCAATTATACTGATAAATTTCATACTAAATGCAACTCATCAGCAAGCCCACAGAAAATGTAGTCTACAACAAATTTATTCAGATTGTCTTCTAGTAAAGCACATTGTTGGTTTTCTAAAGTCTCTTAGAAAACACTAAGAGAAAAAAACTGCTAAAGCTAAAAAGGAAAGCACTGGAGGATTAATTGCATGCTTGGTGAATCTATTGTGTGTATATTATATGCTAGTCACTAACTTCATAGCACTGTGTTTTTCTTCTACAGATATTGACAATATACTGTATGATTTCATAGAAAGATTTCTGTCAGGGTGATCACAATTTTCTACCATTTGACAGATCACTGTTCTTTTTACCGTATACTGCTTAGTAAAGAGCCTACTTGTGCTAGACAGAAACATTTACTTCAGGAAATGGTTTTTCATCAAACTTTCACTCGCTGTTGACCCACCAAATAAATATAATATATGTTAGGTTGACCAGGGAGCACCTTCTTGTTATAAAAAAGCCCTTTCTGTTGATGAAGGAAAACCTGAGGTCCTAGTCAAGCACCTCAGGTTTGAGTTGAGTCAGTTGCGTTTACTGAAAAGTGTGACAGACTGGCAGTAAATCTAGAGTCCACCCCCCAGGATTTTCAATCCTGCTTCACTCTGAGTTCTCAATTATCCAAACAACTGAGCTCTCTGTAAGACTTTAGAAGACTGTTCATGGGGAGTATACAATACTTACAAAAGCCTTTCATGGCTATTGATATAAGCCTACATAAAACTACATACGTATATCCTACATAAAGGCTTATTGGAATGGGTGTCAGTTCTTGTGATACATGCTTTTGTCAGGTCTGATGTTAAGTTGACATAACTCCCAGTGACATAGGAGTCATAGGAGGCAGTTGTTGACATGGTTATGACACTTTCTTTCTTTTTAAACCTATTTTTCTCCCATTTTAGTCATTAACACGTCCTATTGAATGATAGGTACCAAACCAACCAAGGCTTCCTGCAAGATACGTGAAACTATTGCATCCTTTTCAAACTACTGTTTTTTTAATATCACAGGACAGTGTAATGTATATATGTATGTATGTATGTATATATAATGTACAGCATATGTGACATAGTTTGCTAAGTGTAAATTAAGGTTTAATTAGCATGTGACAAAATATCTAATGTATAATACTTAAGCAATATCACATGAGCAAGAGTACGGTTATATTGTTGTGCCGATACACAGTATAACCGCATGATTGTGAGTGCGATGTAGTTTTTAAACAACAGTTGTATAAACAAGAAATTAATATTAAGTAAATGGCATTTCAGACACAATATGGCAACATGTTTTGTTTATTTTTGGTCCACTAGCGGAAATAGATTCAGAAGAAGCTGCACTCAATTTATAGCATGTCAGCTAGCTGGTTAGCTAGCTCACATGGAATTGTACATTCCTTTTAAAGATGTTTCCAGTGAAATTGGCTTCCCTTCTTCCTTTTCATCTTCATGTGACGAGCTTTCATATTTTACATCAAAAGTTATATTCATGAAAAATGTAGCATTTGCTATGTCCATTGATGATGTCGCTAACTCTACTGTTGTAAAGGTTTTGAACTAGGAAGTGGAATTTTATATGGCGAACACAGACGAGCACAGAGATACAAACAGTGAAACATCCCAGTACGGTTATAGCAAATATAAGCACTCGACCAATCAAATGGACCGGAACTAACTGTTGTATAATGTTATATAGCGGAGCTTTAGCCGTTAACAATTGGCGACAAAATCACATTAAATGTTTTCAGTTTGTTGAGCCATTTTATTATTAATTGCTGGCCTACACCCAGTGTTGCCAACCACGGGCATGGCCTGGCCTGGGCATCTGGGGCTGTAGCATTGAAGATTTTTTCTTTAGCCCCAAATAATTCTCCACTTGGAGCGGTTTATCACTACGTACCTGAACGTCAGTAAAAGAAGACGGCAGTGTTGTAATTTTGTATCTTCAGTGAACTGAGTGTTGTATTTTAGTTTCAGTGAACGGAGGCAAGACCAATCAGACAGCATTTACTGGAAAATATGTGGAAATACTCATGTCAGTGTCTATATGAGTTCCAAGTTACATGAACATGATAAGAGCAGAGCATAAGGACAGCTAACATACTTTGCATGGCACTGTAGCCAGCTAAACTGATACAAACTGATAACTTAGCTGTGCCTCCCCTTGGCTAGCAACAGCAAACTAGCCTAGTCTCGTGTTAGTTACAAAAATTTTATATTTTATCGGTCTGGTAGTCCTACAAACAGTGATAACACTCGAGGCAAGTTTTATGATAAATCCAAATTCAGTCTCCTCTTCAGGAGGTCTGGTGATTGACTTGGCCAGTCTAAAACCTACCGATTTTTTCCACCTGATGAAGTCCTTTGTTGTGTTGGCAGTGTGTTATGGTCATTGTCGTGCTGCATCCAATTTATTGGATGAATTTCTCTGTTAATTGTCAGACAGAATGTTTCTGTAGGCTTCTGAATTCATTCTGCTGCTACTATCATGAGTTACATCATCAGTAAAGATTAGTGAGCCTGTTCCAGAAGCAGCCATGCAAGCCCAAGCCATGATTCTACCTTGTATGTTTTGATCAGGAGCAGATTCCTTTCTTTCTCCACACTTTGGCTTTTCCATCACTTTGGTAGAGGTTAATCTTGGTTCCAGAACTTTTGTGGCTCATCTCTGTATTTCTTTGCGAATTCCAATCTGGCCTTCTCATTCTTACTGCTGATGAATGGTTGGCATCTTGTGCTATGGCCTCTATATTTCTGCTCTTGAAGTCTTGTATTGTGATACCAACTTGTGCAAATATCTTCAGTGTATAGCAAAACCAAAAGAATTGGACTTGCCATTCCAGTACTTTTGAAGGGAACTGTATGTCACTCAAATCCTTGATGAAATATTTGATGTTCATGTACAAGTAGGACAGCAAGTTCTCATACAAAAGGAATGTGATGTCTTATTTTACTAGATGTGATTAAGGGAAACTAAATAGAATTTTTCTTCCCTCGCATACACCAGCACCTGCTGTCCCAAGCAGCAGTGTGTCTTCATCATACTGGAGGTCGTGATAGAAGGCCCATTCTGAAATTTGCTTTATGCACGCTCACATTGTGTTCTCCTCTATATAACTAATGATCATGTCAAGTTTCATGATGAGTGACAAATGACTGCTTATAGGGATGACGTAAATCAGCATGGGTAGCATAATTTCTCAGTATGCCACAAAGACAATTTTATTAGAGGCAGAGGACAGGCAGCCACAGTCATTGTACCGAAAGTGTTTGCCAGACATACAATGAGGATATAGCAATATAGGGGTAAATGCAGATGTACATAGACCAAGAACCATCTTCGAATGATTGAATATGCTATTTGCTTGTTATTGGTTGTAACACATTGATGCCTTATTTGTTAAATTTAAACAATAACCAGGGATCAGAAACATTACCTTAGTCGTGTCAGTATTTTGATCTTCATTCTTAAGAACTATTCAAAACAAACACAATGATGAATGAATTTGAGAGATTCTGAAATAAACCTGCTTTTCTATGAATGCCTGCAAATCCGAAGCTGACATCACAAAATTCAATTGTGTTTTTTTCTTTTCAAGTCATTTTTTTTCCAATGACTGTGTATGCTTTTACTCTGCAGGTGATGTTTTTCTTGTTTCAGCTGTGGTATACTGTTCAGATACTTTGTTCCAGAAAAAACAATCATTTGCTTTTTTTTCATGTACACGTTTCTAGCTTCATACAGATTCAAGTATACTGACTCTATAAACAACGTGGTCTTGAATTTGAATTCAGCTTTTGACAGCAAGCTCTTTTTTCACCGTGGTGCCCATCTCTCAGGGGCGTGCAGCCTTGTTGAACAACTGAACCTCTTGTTTAAATGTATTGTGGTCTCTATGGTGAGCCGTCAGAGGAAAGGATGATAGATGAAATACAACTGTCCCAGTCCCAGATTATTCTCGCTGCTCAGACTGAAAGAGAGAGAAGTAAGCAAGGTCTGGGGCTTCCATGTATTGGAATAATACAAAGAGTGATATGTATTTTTATGAGGTGTGAGAAAAACAAAGGGATTTGTAACACTGGGAGACATTCTATATGTGGGGAAAGGTGCAGAATAGTTTAAGATGCACTACCAACACTGTCTTGCCCAACTTCTTTCATTGTTTCAGGTAATTGATAGCTCAGCTCTGCTACAAAGCATTCATACAAAGTAATAGAATGCCTGGTCCTGAATGGTGTGATAGTATCTCACATGCTATGATTATGAAAAGTATCGTTCTCTCCTATAATACAGATAAGAATCAGTACAAAATACTCTACTATAATCTTTTTTTCTTTTTTTTTTTGGCTTGCCATGGTTTTTCTTCTTTAAACTCTTCACCTTTATAAAATTGTGTGCAAAGCTCTGATCAGTTTTACAGAGGGAATAGTAATGATCCAGGTCAATCCTTCTTTCACACCCTGTTGCATGCTGGGAGGGCATGTGGTTAGAGTGTCCTTACATCAATCACAAATATCAGAGAGGAAATGCCTGTGTCTGCTCATTAGTGGCATCGAAGTAATCCAGTAATGCACTCTGTAATAATCAGGTATGCCAACCTAAGAGGCAAAGGAGTCAGAAGAGTTGGACGTTGACTTTTTACAGTCTCTGACACTACCACAAACTTTTCTCTCTGATTAGTCCATCTGGAACAGTCAGTGCAGCTAGCTATTTATATTTTCTTTCATCAAGAACTCTTCTTCCCCACAGATGACTAACATAGAAACACAGGTTAATACTCCAGGTTAATGGAGTCTAAATAAGTGTAAACAGTGTAAATGCAGGTCAGAACAATATAGTAAACAAATTTATAAACTAGCATTTTTATAAACTAATTTGCATTACATATAGGTTAAACACATATAGAACTTATAGAAATTAGGCAAGAATAAGTCAAAATGGCAATGCTTCAAGTTATGTAAGATTTTTAAAAATTGTGAGGGTGGTATGTCCAAAATAGCTACTGAAGTAGTAGTGATTATATATAGTATATACATATAGTACTGTGTTATACTATATGTACCTTGTCTGTAGATTTCCAGGGGTTTTTAACCCCATTAGTAATTGTATTTAAAAAGAAAAAAGTAACAAATCTAGAGATCTTACAGCTGCCGGTTATTTGACTTCAGAGAGCAAGTTAAGTTTAGTCGACTTAACACTAGTGTGTAAAGCCTAACAGAGTTGTGCTTGTGCTTTTCTGCTCACCACAATTGTACAGCATGGTTATCTGTATTACTGTATTATCTGTATTACTGTACTGGTATTACTGTAGCCTTTCTGTCTGCTCAAACCAGCCTGGCCATTCTCCATTGACCTCTCTCAACAAGGCGTTTCCGTCCACAGAACTGCTACTTACTGGATGTTTTTTCTTTATTGTACCATTCTGAGTAAACTCTAGAGACTGTTGTGTGTGAAAATTCCAGGAGAACAGCAGTAATAGAAATACTCAAACCAGCCCATCTGGCACCAACAATCATTCCACGGTCAAAGTTTTTTCCCCATTTATTCTCCATTCTGATGGTTGATCTGAATATTACCCGAAGCTGCTGGCCCATATCTGCATGATTTTTACATTTCATTGCTGCCACACGATTGGCTGATTCGATAATTGCATAAATGAGTACGTGTACAGGTATTCCTAATAAAGTGCCCAGTGAGTGTACATAAGTAAATAATTTAAAGAATGAGACATAATGTACCCTTATGTTACAGGATGGTGTTTGAACATGCAGGGGTGGTGTTGGGACACTCAGAGATTGCTAGGGGTCATGTGCATACTATGGTGCTTCACACTAAAGGCACTGTGTGTCTTGGTTATTTTGGCTATTCCATAGCAAGGGTCAAAACATGAGCAGAATTAGTTATTACAGTAAATGTGTTACGCAGACAAGGTCAGTACCAGACAAGGCAAGATCAACACTAATAACACTGGATACATAAAGAAAAAGATCAGGTTGGAACTGCTGTAGTGAAATATGCAGTAATATCAGCAATATTGCCTGAAAAAAAAAATGAACAAAGACTAAAAATGAGGAACTGGTGTAAAGCCTTATCATAAGCAGTGGCTAGATCAGAGTTGAAACAAGAGTGAGGAAAACATGAAGTTAACTTGAGGATCTTGTGATAGCCATGAAAAAAAAAAATGAATACAGCTCTTTAGTTGTGTAGAGTTTTGGAGTTTTGGCATGAATGAAATCTCAAAGACTCAGTCAGTGAGTTCAAATCCTGTTTAGCCACCCTCGGTTGCAGCTCTGGGAGCCTCGCATCAGAGCCCAGCCAATCCTTCCTACACGTCTACACAAATAGCTAAACCAAACAGCACTAAATCTGTCAGGAAAAAAATATCTTAGCTTCAAACTTGCTAAATATTACACAGCTCTCAGTGAACAGATTTCAAACAGACATAAACACTGCAACCTGTTCTACTGTAGAAACCCAGTTCTAAATTTCTTGAACACCAAATTGAGTCAACATAACTCCTCTAACCTTTTTCTGTTACAACCCTAGCACCAGTAAGACCATGTTTTATATTTTATAAGCACAAGGATATATTGTTGTTGCCAGAGTATGAAACTATCCTGACAGAGTTTTTAGGCTAATTGCAGATTTTTTACCAGGCCTCATTGTGACGTCACACATGCTCCAGCAGAAATGTGCTATATGAATATATTTTATAATCATTGTATGCTGTTACATATATCTGTTATAGAGAATATCACAATATATAGTAAGCTGTGAACAGATTTATTTTTCATGTAGGATAGGATATGAGCACACAAGATAATTCCATGTGCCTTAATATTTCATGCAAACCCTATAGGATGTGTTGATCAAAGCTAAAACTAACTGGGTGACCAAATGTTATGTCAGTTATAAATGAAAGGGAACAGGTCTGGGGGCCATCTAAGAGGATGACTCACACAATTTGGTCCCTGAGAGGTCTGCATTTGGCAGTGTTATATTAGGCAAGTCCCTCTATCCATCCCTCTTGATCATCCCTTCCAGAGTTACTTTGTCTGCTGTTTCATTTTGCACCACCTGCTCCTGTTTTCCTCACCAACGCGCTGCTAGAAAATAATAGAATATCATATAAATAAATATGCATTTGGAAGTGGAGGAAGCTGTGGAGGGGCAGAACTGGTGAAAAGGAGAAATGGTGGCAGATGAGTTTCAGAAACTGTACCACAGGAACAAAAAGTATTAGCCAGAAATTATCTGATATATTGCAGACATGAAGAGACATGATGTAAATGTTCCTAATATAATACCATTTCTATTTTAAAATCTTTGAGGGCACATTCAGTATAAAGCATGATTAATCACACCTATTAGTTAGCAGCATTATTAATTTATTCCACTGCCCCAAATCCAAAATGAATGAAGTTCGTGACCAAAGGCGAAAGATCATCTTATCAATCACAAGTCCTCTAAATCACTGTCTCAGGCTGGAGGTCTGCTTTAGGGGTGTAACAACATGCATTCATTATCATAAGACTAGTTGTACTAGGATATAGACTTTAAAAAGAAAAAAAAAAACATCTGACAGTGTGATGCTCTAGCCCCTTAATAATTAAAGGATTGCACATGTAAAAATATATATATGCACACTTGATAGCACCCACAAAAACATGCAAACTGATTTACTAACAGGGTCTAAGGAGGATTGCATCTTTCAAATGAACAAAATAGCACATGCTGTCTGGTTTTGCATGTTTGCCTTAAAGATTATGTAATTTGGGGCATTTTTATCTAAAAGTACAAAATACAGGTCAGTGTCTTTGTAAACATGTTAATTTTGCACCCAGAATGTGATTTATCACTTCAGCCAGTTGAAGACAAAATCACTTTTTTAAAATACAATTATGATTTTGTTTCCCAAAATGATCAGAATGTTTCTTAAAATGATAACTGAATATTACCGCAGCAAAGTTGATTTCATATTAGATATTTGCTGCATGTTCACTGACAGCCACCTTTTGAAAATGTTATCTGTTAAAATACTTAATCTAATACCTAGAAGCTTACCCAGTCTCTTTAAAATGATCATTTTTCAACCTTGGTGATGATGTCATCTGAAGTAAAATGTCTCCTTATAATATAACAAACTTATATATATCAAACTACAATTATGATTGTGTGGTATATGCATGTACTGTATCCAAGTGCAAGGTGTTATACCAACTTAAATTTAGTCAGCCTCTGGACGCACCCTTTTGTTTTACATTTTTCTTCCAACAAGCTCCCAGTGCAACACAATATAGGAGATATAAACCATAAATTCATAATAAATACAGTTTAAAGTTCCAAAGGATCCATTACTCCATTATTACTGTTGAGTCTAAAGTGACATGTTTCTGGAGGTGATGTAGTGGTTCAGTGAACAGCTAAACTTAGCCAGCTAGGTAGTTTGTTGTTTGTAAGTGATAAGAGACATTCAGTTGACCAATCTTAATTAAATAAAACATTTTAGTGGGTTTATTTAGCTAGTTGTATAAAACACGGTGTCATGGTCCAATAATAAGCCATTTCTACATGTTGTCTTCAAGAAATATGTGACCGAGACATGTGCTGTTGTGTTCTTGGGGCCCATGCTTCCAAGTTTGGTAGAATTTTGGTAAGCAGGTTTTTATTAATGTGCTTTTTTCCAATAGGTTATTATTTCTATAGTAGTATTGGCTTGTATGGCCACTTGGATGAGAGCTTTGTTCTTCCTAGTGATTCTTTGTGATTTATGTATTTTTTTCTGATGGTAATCATCAACCTATGAAAAATAGCCCTATTGGGTTCTGGTGGTATTTAATAGTAACCTGATAGTATTGACCTCTGGTTGTGATTTGTGGTGTTTTTAATATATGTAATATTTGAAGGACTTAATGTCCTCCTTTATAGGTAAAATGGTCCGTATAGTTTTTTAATGGTTTAGTGGTCCATGGTAAAATAATACAGTTAATACCTTGTATAAAACATCCTATAACATGTCTGGTTGGTTTTACATTTGATTCTTTTTAGCAGACTCTTCAGTACCTACTTTATCCAGGTAAGGGTGGGTGGCAAGGATACACCCTGGGTTGGACACCAGTCTATCGTTCTCTCTCTCTCTCTCTCTCTCTCTCTCTCTCACACACACACACACACACACAGGGAGAAAACTGGAATACCCATACAGACACTGGGAGAACATGCAAAACTGCACACAGACAGTAACAGGAATTTGAAGGAAAGTACGTAATGGAAATTATTAAGCCAATTTCCATTAAGGTTCATTATATGATTGAAATCATCACAGATTTTTTATATTTTTTATATAATATTTTTGCTAATGTTTTTCCAGTGTTAAAATTTGTTGTGTTTTTTCAGAAGGGTGGACTTATGTTGGGAGCATCTCTGCTACTTCCACAGCAGTTACACTTTGCCTTGTTTAATTACAGGTGCAGGAGTGTAGGTGTGAGAGCCTGCTGAGAAGTGTAACCCTGCTTGCTTCCTATATTGCCTCTCATAAACACTTCAACTCTCTGAGGACACTTGTCACACCTCTCAGCCTCCATTACCTTCCTTGTAAACTTTACTCAAAGGGAACACTTCTTTTCACAGGTATTTCAGTCATACAATTCTACCCCTAGTTTCTTATTTGAAATCATCTTTTTAAAGTGGGCCTAAAAAGTATCAAAAGGCCAGGCAAGAGAGAAAGTGAAAGTGAGGTAAAAAAAATAAAAAATTGAAGAGAAATTCTGACCTCATGTGAAGTGCAACAGTGCCTGGAAGATTGATATTCTAATAGTACTAGTACTGCTGACTCCTATGTAAATAACATGTAAATGTTATGTTACTTTAATACAGTAAGGTTATTTTCTATTTATAATGGATTTAGACAGATTAATATGGAGTAGTTAAAATAGAAGCTTGTGCATGAGTAAAAAAAATGCTTCATCAAGCTTTCTGTGTAGATTGTTTAGGAGCCACTACAGCTCTGGGCTTGAGGTCAAGAAAATACAGCTTTAACTCTGCCTATAAGGGTTTCTCAGGAGTTAGTAATGAACACAGATTTTTGGAGAAAAATGGGTTTGACAATTTCAATGCATCTGTGAATTTTTAATCATACCCAATTTTGCACCATTCCATATGCCTGTATTAAGCAGCAAATTATAATTGTTTTGGCTTGAGAATAGAGCTCATGGTATTCTGGGAGAAAGACAGTCTTCCTTGGAGTTAACTTTCCCATCTCTTCCTTTTGCTATTCATGGCCTTGAACCAACAACTCCAAATAAAAATGTTTCCATTCACATTAAATATTTCCTTGCTTACATAAAAAAAACCCACTAACGACACATCAGATGGGAGCTTATCTAATTCAGCACTTGCTGATTTTCTCTGCTTTATATCTTCATGTAGCACTGTGTATCAACTTGTGCTAAACAACTACCATTCCCACCAGCTCCACACACATTCAAGCAACCACAGTCCCAAAGACCCAGTGCTCTGCAGCTCTTTTCAGTACTGCTCCTTGCATTACTGACTCAAGCACTGCAAAAAAGGAAAAAAATTAACAAATCTGAGGTGGGATGGGATGTGGATGAAAGTGCAGATTTTCTTTATTTAAAGAAACACTAATAAGTCAAACTATGGCAGGGTGAGAAACAAAAGCTAGCAAAGCAACAACAAATTACTAGACAAAGGCAAGGCAAGGCAAGAAAATTAAACATAAATAAAGCTACTCATCGCCGTACCACAACAATAACAATAATGCTCAATAAGGGATGCCACTAAGGACGGAAAACACAGAACTTGTATAGGGTAACTAATCAGGGCACCACAAAACAGGTGTGTACAAACACAGGGAGTGATTGCAGGCAACAGAAGAAGACATTCAGAATGTGCCCTCTGGTGGTCTGGGGGGAATTGTCCATGATGGCTGTGACAGGACAAGAGAATTTCCATTGATTATTCTATTTGTTTATAGTCTATTTCTGAAAAAAAGGAAACAACACGAGGCCTCTATCAGCAAGATACCAGCAAGATGATGTCACCACACCAACCCACAGTGAAACAAGGACACAGCATGGAAATCACAAGAAAGAGCAACATCAGAAGAGAAGGACTGTGGCCCTTCTATCTTTATGTTTGCATTCCTTTTATCTCTTTATAATCGCACCCTCTATGTCTCTCAAGAATCACAGTCCCTCTGTCTCTCAAGGATCATAGCCCCTCTGTCAGTCAAGGATCACAGCCCCTCTGTCCCTCAAAGATCACAGCCTCTCTATCTCTCGTGGATTGCAGCCTCTCTGTCCCTCAAAGATCACAGCCTCTCTATCTCTCAAGGATCGCAGCCTCTCTGTCAGTCAAGGATCACAGACCCCTATCTCTCATGGATCACAGCCCTTCTGTTTCTCAAGGATCACAGACCTCTATCTCTCATGGATCACAGTCCTTCTGTCAGTCAAGGATTACAGCCCCTCTGTCCCTCAAAGATCACAGCCTCTCTATCTCTCAAGGATTGCAGACACTCTGTCTCTCAAGGATCGCAGCCTCTCTGTCAGTCAAGGACCACAGGCCCTCTGTCTCTCAAGGATCACAGACCCCTATCTCTCAAGGATCACAGCCCTTCTGTTTCTTAAGGATCACAGACCTCTATCTCTCAAAGATCGCAGCCCTTCTGTCTCTTAAGGATCACAGCCCCCCTGTCATTCAAGGACTGCAGCCCCTCTCTCAATGATCTCAGCCCCTCTGTAAGGATTGCAGCACCCACTTAGTCTCTCACTCTGAATGATTACAGACACTAACAATGAGTATCACTTTTAAGGATCGTACATGTTATCCCTCAAGGGCCCCAAGTCAGTCTCTCTCTCTTACAGATCTATCATGTCCCTCTTTCTTTCACTGTCTAAGATTGCAGTCCATTTTTCTACATCAACCTCATTGCCTTTCCCTTTATACCTTTTATCCCATCCATTATCCAAGTGAAAGCATTTTTTCTCCAAAAAGCCTACCCTATGCTCAACAGATCAGCTGCTTGTGGTTGAAGTTCATGCTGCAGACATGTGCATGGGAGCTGTCTTGTCCAAAAGTGAAGGAACAATGGAGCTATGATGGGACTTAAGGCAGGACTTAAGTTAACCCTTGTGGCATCATTGGAACATACAGATCATTG
Organism: Pangasius sanitwongsei; assembly: GCA_037576675.1. Lineage (NCBI taxonomy): Eukaryota > Metazoa > Chordata > Actinopteri > Siluriformes > Pangasiidae > Pangasius > Pangasius sanitwongsei. The sequence goes on along the minus strand of CM075006.1, from coordinate 19,628,654 downwards.
CAACCCCAAATATTAGATGGCACAACACCTCACTCCTTTTCTAGGCTGGCTGGAGTCTGTCTTTTAGATATTTTATATTTAAAAGTTCCTATCAACCTGATACAAAGAATACCCAAGTAGATGTCCTGACATTTTTTAGTCTGCTCCCACAGAAGTTTATTTTCTTGTCTATTTTAATCTTCCATATATTTTAGTCTTTCAGGAAGTTATAGGTATAATGAATATGGTTCAGTTTTATTGTCTATTGTTTATTTTTATTTGTTTTGGTTAGTTAGATTTTTTTTTTCTTTTAAAATTCTGAAGAAACAGTTTAAAGATGGACATTAAGTGAATTATTCACACTAAGGAAATAGCTTATAGACCTATGAAAACCAGTTTTGCTACCCAGATCCCAGATGAGCTAAGGAGGTGGTGGCTGGTCAGTCAGATTAACTTGGATTCCGTCAAATCTGCTGTTGGCTGGAGAACTGGTCTCTTATCATTAACAATGTCTTCCAGCTCCTTCATGACTGTTTAGTTAAGCAGTGGGTCCCTTTCAACCCCAGACTGATCAGCCATGCTGCAGTAAGAAGCAGTATATCTCATTCTCCCTGTGGTAAGTCACCTCGCCTCCTGCCAACTGGCACTTTGGCAGAAACACTGTTCCAGCATGTGTTTCATTGCTATGGGCTGCTGGAGGAAAATGTGACTGACCAAATGTCACAGTTTACTTTGTAGGTGTGGCAAGGCATGGAGAGGATGAGGATGACATCACCAATCAGGGCATAAAATAGGATAAGTGAGAAAATAAAAAAAATTAAAAAGGTACGATCAATGATAAAAAGAAGAGTAACATAAAGGTATTTTTCATTTATTTTGACTGTGTAAGACTTTAAATACTTTATTTATTTTGGAGATGCCATATCTAAATATAGGATGACAGAATAAACTGTCCAATAAAAATGAACAGAATCAGATCATTCAGAGCCTCTATGTCAAACTCAAATGAAAACAGTAGCAATATTTCATTGTGTTTCTTAGACCCTATTCCTGGAAAATGTGTCATCTTTTTGGGCTGCATCAATGTTATTTAGTTTAAGTTAGTTAGTCAACAACAGGTAAACAGATATTAACAACCTCTCCCAGTGTACATACATACACACCTACATACATATTTACCCTAACCTAAAAGTCATGAGAAACAGCCTAAGTAAACACAAACTCTAACCTTTCCTCTGTTACAGTCCCTGCAGTAAGATCTTATTTTATATTTTATGAGGACAGTGGCATATAATGATGAAATGTATTGTTACTGGGATTCTGTTAAGGTTATTTTGCCTCAACCAAAATCTCAGTAGGCCTCATGTAAAATGTTTGCTGTTGCATAATTCCTGAATCAACCTAAGCATTTTTAAATATTTATTTAAATCACAAACTTGTACTGGAACTTTCTCTGACTGCTCCCAGAGACAAAATGAATGAGAATGGTGTGATATTTACAAAGTAGCAGTTTGTGAGATAGCATGAGGAGATGCATTATATGAAAAGAGGGTGCAAAAGAAAAAAAAGAAAACATATTCAGAATTCTGGAGTAATGAATGCAACCTTACAGTGTTTTTAGACAAAGCGAACAAATGTAGTCAGAAAACATAAACCAAGATTTGAAGGGTATGGCAACCCACATTTTTATTTGCCACATACACTATATGGCCAAATACACACTATATGTACACCTGACCATCACACTCATATGTGCTTTTTGATCCCATTCCAGATTTAGCTCCCCCTTTATAATAACCTCCACTCTTCTGGAAAGGCTTTTCACTCAATTTTGGAGCATGGCTGTGGGAATTTGCCCATTCAGCCCCAAGAGCATAAATAAGGTTGTGCACTAATGTTGGTCGAGAAGACCTGGGGCACATCGGCATTCCAATTCATCCCAAAAGTGTTCAGTGGGGTTGAGATCAGGGCTCTGTGCGAGACACTCGAGTTCTTCCACACCAACCTTGGCAAACCATGTCTTCATGGACCTCGCTTTGTCCACAGGGGCATTGTCATGCTGAAACAGGTTCAGGCTCATGAGTTCCAGTGAAGAGAATTTGTAATGCTACAGCATACAAAAACATTCTAGACAATACTGCGCTTCCAACTTTGTGGGAACAGTATGGGGAAGGCCTACATATGAGTGTGATAGTCAGATGTCCACAAATCTTTGGCCGTATAGTGTATTTTTAATGGTCAAATCATGAATGGCACTCTGTCTACACACTGATAATTCAGTTTGCTGAATCTATGGTTGAAGTTCAATTTGGCAGTTGTCACTGCACCCCAGTTTGTGTGATTTTGTCCCTCTATTACACAGCATTCAGCTGCAATCTTTTGACTGTTGACACCTTCAAACATGGAAGAAGCAGTTGCACACCTTGGCTCTAAGCCATAAATACATCACCAGTTCTGAGCACTGAGTATAATTAGAGATTGCTCTGTTTCGCAGCTCATTATGGACCATTGGTGAAGATAATGTGCTACTCGAACACTTCTTACACTTTTTAGTTTATAAAATTAATTTATTTATAAAGTTGCCATAGTGTTAAGGTAGTTAGTTATTTTTAGACATCTAGTTTCTTTATTCGAAGCATTGTTCATATTGTAAGTACTTGTAACACCCTTTAGGTTTATGATCTTAGATTATGTCATTACTACAACAGCATTTTTAAGCCCACTGATGTGACCTCTCTGTGACCCTGCCGTCTCTCCCCTCTCATCAAACAGGCTCATGGGGAAGTGAAAGGACACAGTAAACTGCTGGTATGAGTGTTTGTGCTGAGTACTTCTTTTTCATTAGATTGATAGAAACTTTATTCAAATGATCAGAAATGATATCATGTCAAACACTTTTCAATTTTATGAGTGAGTCGTTTCTATAAGTAGATTGCCGGGTGCAAAGTTATTTTTACACTAGCTAAATTAACTAAACCATAAATTGGATTCCAAATAGCTCCCTACTGCCTACATAAGTGCACTATATTTACTGGCTTCCACAGTCTATGTACTTCTGACTCACTTACTGCTTCCGCATGGATATACTAAGGATTTATACTTCGCAAAAACAGTTTGTGCCCAAAACTCACCCTTTATTCAGTGGATTATCTCAACTGGATACTGTAGACTTCTGCCTAAGAACTGCTGCTTTACTCACACTGAATGTCCTTTCAAGATACTTAGTACTGTTTGACTTTAAAGTATACAGCTGTTGAAGAGTAAAGATTTAACAGATAACCACTTGACAAGACTCATAACTCACAACTCATCTTCTGGGTGACACTGGATAGTGGGGATCACTATCCAGTGTCACCCAGAAGATAATGGGTTCCCTTTTGAAACCTCTCAAGGAGGTTTCTTCTTCCTCATGTCATCTCAGGGAGTTTATCCTTGTCACTGCTGCCCCTGGTTTACTCATTGGGATCTAAATGGAAATCTACTTCCAGATTTCTATAAATCCACTTTGTGACAATGTCTGTTGTTAAAAGTGAAATTGAAGTGAATTGAACTGAATACTATAGGAAGCCATTTGGGATTTAGGTTGAATGCTTGTCACAAAACAGACCTAATAAAGATTATAGTATAGCCTGTATGCAATCCCATTTAACAAGTAACCACTTGACAAGACTCCTAAACAGAACCTGAAATAAATACTTTTAACAATACGTTGTAAGAGCATAGGGAATTGTGGGCATTCTGAAACTACTAAACCTGAGCAATGCAAATGGAGGACCTTAAAAGTCCTCTTGCAGGAGGAGTTAGAAGGAGAACATTTTAAACTCAGAATTAAGTGGTGGCTGGGAGCTCAGAATCCCATTTAGCTGTGAACTGCTGACTGACCTATACATTACAATTTCTGTATTTGATGGCACAGTTTTTTTTTTTAAAACTTTTAGTTATTTCACTTTCAGCAGTGCCCACAGGATACCAAGGCCAAACCTCATGCTCAGTGTTCACTCTGAATATCAAATATGCCTTGTAAGGTTTATCATTGTGATCCTTTTAAAAAACTGAATCCGTATGTATTGTAGCAAATGAAAAGGTTTTCTCTTTCATACCATTTGCTTGCTTAAAAATAATAGGTATTTCACTTTGCCAGTATCAGTGCTTGGAACAAAAATATTGGTAATCATGTTATTTACACCTAACATTCTCCTAAGGTAGAATGTTGGTATATGATATATAGGAATGTTTGAGAAACATGACAAAGAGATCAAGGTGTTGACTTGGCCTCAAATTTCCCCAGATCTCAATCCGATCAAGCATCTGTGGGATGTGCTGGAAAAACAAATCTGATCCACAGAGGCCCCACCTCAGGACTTAAAGGATCTGCTGCTAATGTCTTGGTGCCAGATACCACAGCACACCTTCAGTGGTCTTGTGGAGTCCAT
>CM075006.1:19602935-19619119 GCA_037576675.1 Pangasius sanitwongsei | reverse complement strand
TTGTGGTGGTGTATAGAGCCAAAAATGTTAGAATTGTGTCGATGTCCCAATATTTATGGACCTGACTGTATATTTGTTGTAAGTTCTGCCGGTCAGATGGTTATTTCTACCACTAAAACCTGAAGTAAAAGCTGTAAGTGAAATCTGATTTGATTGGATATATCAGCAGCACAATAATGTATTCATTCAAACCCAACACCTTTTTACATTTGCAGCTCTTTGAGCCACATTTACTACCTACACCAATGGTTATGAACATTTTACGCCATGATATTACACCTTGTTTTTGATGTGCAATTTGATCATAAAAATAGCACCCTGTGAGTTCAAATCCGAGGACTGTGAGTGAATGTTCATCCTACAAGCAAAGCCCTTTAACTCTCAGCTCTTTGGCTAGCTGTTTGCATTGTATACTGTCTCCATTTTAAATCATATTAAAAGGTATTTGTCAAATGAAGAAATATTAAGGAAGTTTATAGCAAGGTTTCAGATTGGGTGTTTGTGTCTCACTGCATAGACATATTCCTTAACATCACTGAATATAGTGGGGCACAATTACATTAAATTCATTTGGCAGATGCCAAAAAACATATGCTTATGCTAGTACAAATACGGCCTATGAAGTTAAAGAGATATTGTTGACGCTGTACTATACTACGCTATACTACGCTATACTACTATGGAGTAAAATTGTGGGTCATTGTTTATAGGTATCCAGTGACACCTGCTCAGGCAGACAGGAAACACCCTGGCACCAGCATGGAGAAAAGTCTTCATGCATGTCTACCTTGTGTCTTGAGAGAGGGAAAGCTGAGCCTGCCATAGTGCAGTGGGGTTTGATTAGTGTCTTCAGATAGGTATGGCGTGGTCTGTTTGGTTTTTTTTTGTTTTTTTTTGTTTTGTAGGCAAGCATTAGTATTTTAAATCTGATTCAGGCAGCTACACAGAAGCAATGAATGGAATGCAGGAAGGGGATGAAGTGGGATAACTTGGGGAGATTGAAATCAAGGCCTGCAGCTACATTCTGGATCAGTTGCATCATTCTGATGGTGTTTATGGGAAAACATGGCAGGAGCTAGTTGCAGTAGTCCAACCTTGAGATTAAAGGGACTGAACAAGCCACTCAGCCTCAGTAGAGAAAAACGTCTAGATCCTCCTATAAAGGTTGTAAAGGAGAAACATAGATGACCATGGCAGGTTAGCAACATGTAGCTAGTAGTCCAGAAGTAAACCAGGGTTTTGTGCATTGTCACATTGTGTGATCGTAGCATTCTCCACAGAGATGACATGCGACTTTAGGGATATATAACAGTTCAGTCTTGATGGGATTTAGTTTCAGGTGATGAGCTGCCATCTCCATGCTAAGATGTCCGCCAGCCATGGTCCATGCAAAAGAGTGTCTGAGAGAGGAAAAGTAAGAATGAGCTTAATTACAGATGATAGATAGATAGATAGATAGATAGATAGATAGATAGATAGATAGATAGATAGATAGATAGATGAGGGAAATTCACAAAATAATCAGTGGTAACCATGGTAACTTCAGTATTTTGGAGGTGGTGACCAGTGGTTGAAAATCATGGAATTTTGGGGTTGTGCTTGTGACATATAAACACTAGATGACCACAAGTATGTGGATACCTGACCAGTCACACCTATATGTGCTTGTTGAACATCCCTTTCCAGATTTAGTACCCTTTGCTGTTATAATAACCACTCTTCTGGGAAGGCTTTCCGCTTGATTTTGGAATGTGGCTGTGGGGATTTGTGCCCATTCAGCCACAAGAGCATTAGTAAGGGTAGACTCTGCGCGAGAAGGCCTGGCATGCAGTCAGCGTTCCAATTCATCCCAAAAGTGATCATGTGCAGGCCACTCAAGTTCTTTCCACACCAACTTTGGCAAACCATGTCTTTATAAACCTTGCTTTGTCTACAGGGGCACTGTCATGCTGGAACAGTTTGGGCCCCTTAGTTCCAGTGAAGGGAAATATTAATGCTACAGTATACAAAGACATTCTAGACAATTATGTGCTTCCAACCTTTTAGCAACCCTTTGGAGAAGAACCACATATGGTTGTGATGGTCAGGTTTGCACATACTTTTGGCCATATAGTGTATTTTAAATGCCGTTGGACTCAATTATTCCTTAATACTTACATTATACCTTAATGCGCAATGTAAAATGAAAGAGGAAATAACATGTAGCCTCTTGTCCTACCATTAGTGCACAGAATACCTTCATTATATTTTTTTTATATTTGGCCATCTCTAATTGAACATTCTAAACTTTTAACACAGGTCAGTGTGCATGTACAGAGACACAAGCTTATCTAATTGGGAACACAATGGCTAAATAAATAGTGGCTAAATAAATAAAAAATAAAAATAAATAATGCTAAAACTCCTCACTTATCACAGTATTTCTAGGTATATGCTTAGGTAAGAAAAATATATAAATTAATTTGTAAAAATTGTAAGTATATGTGAATAAATGATTTATGCATTTTGTGTAGCATTGGTTCTCTCTGTGTATATATGACATATGAATATTGATGGGATCATGAAATCAGAGGCAAATATCATTCCAATATTGAAAGAACGACTGCTTGATAATCTATCTACTGTCATGTTTCCATGTAAAATTATGCATTTTTAAGAAAAATATTTTCCAACACGTTCAGACTTGATTGGTCGAGATGCCTTTCCACCTTATGTTCAACAAATAGTGCCAGATTATTTATGTCAGATTCGCCAAGTGAGAACTCCCTCTATATATCTGAGAAGACTTGAAGCCAAAGCACACCCTCTCTGTCTCACTTGAAAATGAAGAGGCTGAGCTGGAGCTGCAAATATTGCATAACATTGTATTCTCTTTGCATTCCAAGCTTCACTGTATTGGCTGTCCATTAATGAACTGCACATGAGGGACCGTTTGAATAAAAAGCTGAATGGTGATGTCCATTCTGTAGAGTAGTGGCCAAACTAGCATCAGGCCAAAGCTCTTTTTGCTTTGCTACAACATCTTTGCTAAATCTGAAATAGAATTGACGATATACACTGCTGGCTAGTGATCTAATTAGCATTGTGTATTAGATAATGCTGTTTATGTGAGAGAATAAGCCAGGTAATTCTTCATATCACCCTCCAGTGTCACAAAATCCCCTTGCTCAAATCTTCTCAAGTTCATTCCATGTAATTTTGTTTATGTTGTTACATACATTACTTTTATTTTGGTCCTGTCTACACCCCTGTCATGACACTAGTTGACCCTAATGTGCTCACCTGTTTTATGTCTCACCGTCTTTAGTTTGGTTATTTCTGCTCTGTTGTTTCTGTTTTCTCCTGGCAAAGACCCATACATTTCTGTATTATTAAGTACCAAGCCTTATTATTTTGCATTACTCATGTGTGATGTTGCCTGCTTGTGTTCTGACCCCTGTGATGGACTTTAACAATGTTTTTCAGATTCACCATAATAGATCTTACACTGATTTTACACACTTGTCATGCCTTAAATCACCACGTTACATCCAGACTGATCAGAAGATTTACAGTTTGCGTTTTACATCTGAAAACATGCACAAATTGAGTAGTGCTTGATGCTCTGTGATGTAATAGGACAGCAGATATTTAACGGCTAATAACAATAAAAATTAGAAACAGATATATGCTATAATCACTCTAGTGAAACAGAGATGTAAGAAAAGCTTGTAATATATGTTTATCTTCCTTCGGCTGCTCCTGTTAGGGGTCACCACAGCAGATCATTGGTTCACATATTTGATTTGGCACAGTTTTTATGCCAGATGCCCTTCCTGACGCAAGCCTCCCCAGTTTTATCTGGGCTTGGGAGTGGGACTGGGAGTGCTCTGTCATGTGCAATCCCAGTGACTGGGGTTAGTTCCCTGGCTGGGAATCAAACCCGGGCCGCAGCGGTGAGAGCTCTGTGGCCTAACCACTAGTCCTCCAGGGTCCCTAAAAGTAATATCACTGATCCTGTCTGTGCACTGGTATAATGGAGTGTGGCTTTCAGCTACATTTTTGTTTGTGTTATGTGACAGCAGAGTTGCACTGTTTTCTCTTAATATTATTTAAAGAATTGGAAATAATATTAAGTTTAATTTTTTTCTCTTTATGGAAAAAGAAATTATGTGTGATACCCCATGCATGCCTATCTATCTAGTGTACATGTCCTTATGATAAGACTCTATAAATGATTCTATAAAAGGTTAAGTTGTGTAGTGAATGACCAGCTTAACTAAATACAAATTCTAGCATTTAGAACAGAGCATTTCTGTGTAGGCGCAAGCATATTTTGCTGGCACATATTGCTAATTTTGTTGGACATAAGTAATTTTCTTTGCTCACATTCTGTTGCTATTTTTGTGGTGAGAATAAATGTGCCTGCAGTGACATGGTGTGTGACATTCGAAATCCTCTGGTGTGGTGGTATTATCATAATCCACTTTAGCAGACAATTGTTTTTGCGTTGGCTCCTTGTGTTTGCAATGGTGACAGTGCTATGAGAAACACAAAGGAAGCTGTACACTTTTTTTGCATGTAACAAAAATTTTTACATTTTAATGAATGTTAGAGGGAAGAGAATGATGGTTGACTAGAGCTACATCAAGGTTTTGTGCATTATCAGATGGCGTGATCATAGCATTCTCCAGGAAGATGACTTACATCTTTGGGGATATACAGCAGTTCAGTCTTGATGATCCACACTGAGATGTCTGCCAGACATACCGAGATCCACACAAAAACTTTAAATTACAAATAGGTAGAAATCAGCAGTGGTAACCACAGTAATATCAGAATTTTTTTAGGTGGTGAGTGCTGGCAGCAAAACAAGGGAATTTTGAGTTGTCACTGTGACATAAGTATATATATTTTAAACACCATTATAGCATTGCACTTAATATATGGCAATGTGATGGTTGTGTGACATGCATTACAAGTGTTTATATGCAATAATATTCAAGCCTGGTTTAGAACCACACCAGATTTGATAGCATGTAGCATCAGCAGGTGACTGCTCAATCCACATTGCTTGCATTCTATATACAATACCTGTGCAACACAGCATGCTTTCTTTATATCAAAGAAACATACGCAACAGAACATGGAGAAAGGGGAAAGGGGCAGTTGAATGGAACAGAGAACAAAGTGTTTATTCTAGTTATTCTGGTTACACACGGTATAATGAGTGTCATTGCCATATGTACACTGCCATACATACAGCATATACTGTAGATTATTTTAAATATAAGATATATTCTTTTATCTATATACAGAATATAGAAGGTGGAAGTGTGTTTTGAATTGATTTTATGCTTCACAAGTGGAAAAAATGAGATAAACCTAGTGGGGAGTAAAACATTGATTTAATTGGAAACGTATCTGTTCTGTGATGCACATGGCTAAAACCTCATGTACATTTGGTAAGAACTGGCCCTTATTCTCTGTAGTGCTGTCAAAAATCTAGTTCTTGACCTTTAGCTTGTTTAGTCTAATGGATCTTAAATCAGTTGACACTCCGATGTAACAGTCCAATATGGGATATTACAAAACAGAATTCATAGTCATCCATGATGTCAGTGTAGATTTAGGGTGCAGATGTCGTAATGGTGCCTCAGGCGTGCCATGTCTTAAGTCTCTCTGTCATCATTAATGTTTTATGTGTCTACAGTCTAGGCCCAAGTCTTTTTTTCTGTATAGTTATATCAGTCTACCACAGAGCTTCAGCTATTCAATGCTTATCTTGTTTTTTAAAAGAAAAAGGACACTAAAATGCATCAATATGCACTGAATGATCGGCCTTGACCAGGGACAAACATCGTGCTGGCAATTTTATTCCGGTGCCATACACAGAGAATCATTGTCCTTTGAATACTGCCTAAGTGTCAATACATTCAAAAGAGGTGGAATTCAATTAGTGAAAGTCATCTCTCATCCTCGGCTGGCAGGAACGTGGTTGTTAGGCAACAGCAAGGCCATACCATTCTCTCTGACAGTACAGTTAGATTCAACAGATTCAGCAGAAGAAGGATAAAAAAAATAGCTGTGGTATGGAGGGAAAGAATGCTTTGTTAAGAATGAGTCAAAAACCTTGATGCATCACGAAACTTCATAAATAGTCGTGCTTCATTTTACCTGAGAGTACAGTTATTGTGCTTGACAGTCTCTCAGGAAATATTTGCCCCTGGACTCCAGTATACTGAAGTTGGACAAGAATAACATCAATAACATAGAAATACAGATCTGCATGTAAAATAAGAGCTTTCCATATGCCACTATGTATGTTTAGCAAAATTTAACAACATCACAGTGTTGTATAGCACTTCAAACTGTTTGAAAATCCAGTACATTTACATTAAATGCATATACAATGAGATTAGAAATGTAAATTAAGAAAAGTTCCCCTCCCATGCACATCTATACCTCCATATGTTTGATAGTGGTATAAAATATTTACGCTTTGGAATAAGCATAATTCACAGGACTGAGATTGTTGTTATAGCTACTGAACTAAGGTTTCCAAAGCACAGTGAACATAATGATAAAGAATAATAAAGTGCATACATAACTCAGAACAGATTATTTACTAAATCACCTTGTGCTAAATTTGTCTCTTCACTGCTGTGGAATATACATAAAGATGGAGTGTATGCTAGGCACGCCTCAAACTAATCTTTTTGCGTTTAAAGGGCAGAGGGATTTAGCTTTAATTTTCTACCGTGCTCCAGCAGTGATCTGAATATTGATGATAGCCGGTCTCAGACGTATAAGCACAAGCAACAATTCCCACTTATCAAACTGTGCTACCAATAGTTAGAGCTGAAGTACTCATGCCTGATTAATTATGTTAACACACATTTTTTAGTTACAACAGATTTTTACAGATTTTATCACTGCACTATAGATCATGAGGGGATGAGAAGAAATCCAATATATTATAATTTCCTGTGCAATATGATAGATCCTTTTGCAACCCACTAACATTAACAACATTCACACAACATTCTTTTATAATAAGCTTCTTAAATGACCCCTATTCAAGCAATTATTTCATTTCAAAGTAATTTGCCATTAAAGGTTTAAGCTGAATGGTGTCAAAATCAGAGATTTTCAGCAGTGTTTTAAGCAGTACTTAAAGCAGTTAAAAATATAAACTGTGTAGCTCTAAAATAATGTTTTTTTATGTTTATTATTAATTCAATTCAATTCAATTTTATATGTATAGCACATTTAACAATGGACATTGTCACAAACAGCTTTACAGAAATAAATGGATTAAAAAAATATATATTGTAAATATGTGAATTAAATGGATAGGTTGTATGAAGAAAAGTCAAATAATATTTCACCTTCATCAGTCAGTGACATCAGCATATGACTGGAGGAGGTATGCAAAAACAGACCATTCCCTAGTCTACTCTGACTATTGTTTCACCCCACTTTCATTCGGTCTTCCTACTCATAATCACTGTTCTGTATGTCTCATGATTTCTGACAGCCAGGGCAGTTTATGATGGTGCTGATATTTTTGAGTCAGTAACCTGAGTCACTGATCAGTTAAATGGTTCAGATCTGTTCACCAATCCAATTCAGTTGTATTGTTTGACCAAATGTGTATTCGGATCATGCAGCTGTCAATGACAGATATCAAACAAATTGAGCAGTGTAGTATGGATAATAATTGTTATTTTATAATGTGATTGAGTAATGCTTTACAATACTGTTCAACAATTCATAGGTAACTATGCAGAAATAAAGCAGGAATGACTGAGTAGTTCTTTATGAGTAGTTCATTAACATATGTAGCGCCCCCTACCCTCAACCTTCAATTGAGCGGAGCACCGGGTTCTGACTGTGTGTCTCTCGATTTAATATTAATATCCCTCCTATTGCCCTATCACTTCACTGTAGCATAAATTTAGTGGATTCAGCCTTCCCACAAAATTATTTCTATAACAAATAACAGTTAAACCCACAGGGAATAACCTCAATCAACACAGAAGGTAAGTTTTTGAAATTACCAATTAGATTTATTTATAAAGAAATCAAGAAAATTAAAATAATGAATTATTTGAATTTATGTAACAGAGAAAATCAATAAACTGGAATAGAACAGAAAACGTCTGTTGCAGTTTTTTTTCTTCTGAGAAATACCTTTTAAACTACCTGCCTGGCAATTCACAGTCTCAGAAAATAGGGTATCACCTAGATACTGAATCAATCTCACATTAAATGGTGCCCCTAACACCACCAGGAGTAACAAAAGACACCGTTTTAACTTGTAGAAGTAACTCAGTATCCCAAAATACGCTTAGTTTGTTTCAGTACCCCACACACACCATAGGATAAAACACCAAATTTCATTGTTGCAGGTAAGCACAATGTGTAGGATTAGTATTAACAGAATCTATATATGCATGGGCCCACACAGACACCAGTCACACACCCTAACCGGTTGCAGGCCTGTAACGTGGCTGGGGAGCGTGGGGGCCTTGAAACAGAAAATGCCCTCTTCACTCGTATGAGCCAAAACAAATCAAACAGATCACCTGAATGCCTCTTGAAGAAGCTGACATCCGTGATGTACTTCTATGAAGCGGCAGATCGTCCTGTAGACCCCCTGTCCATCAGCAAAATGGTAGCGCAGTCCGCACTCACCATGCCAGCGATACTCCAAGCCTCGTGGGTTGCAGAGTGAAGTCCGGTCCAGAAATCCCGCTCAATCACGTCCTCAAAATAAACTAAACGTAGTGACTGTAAATAACAGTTTAAAAAAACGCTCTCTCGCTCTCAGTCACGATAGCCGACGTAGCTTTTCACTGCGCTTAGGAGAAACTCAAAAAACAAATAGAAATTTAAACTCTTGTACAGAGTATAAACACAAACCAAACGAACAAAAGTGATTACAACACTTGTCACACCTAAATTGTCCCTTTAACACACTTTACCAGCGGTTATATCCTCTATTTTTTTTGGGCTTAAACTCACAGAAAAAAACTCTCTCTTCCGATCGGCAATTCCCTTCTCTCTCCTTTCTTAATCCAATCAGCATTCTAATTCCACTCACGAGGGCGGGAATAAGTAAAAAAAATCCAATCACAAATTAAATAAACTTGCTAAGCAAATACACGTTTTGTCCCAGTGTATCACTAACAAACTTCATAGTTTGCCGTAACTCTTAAAGGAGAAGTACATCAGTGCATCAAAAGAATACACATACACTGTTGGGATGTACAGGAATGCCCTGAATCATAAAACCTTATAAATACCCCCATTACATCGGAATAAGTGTAATGGTGCTTACCTAATAACCCTAGCTGGGCTACACTCTCCCCCTTCTTAATGACTCATGTCCCCATGAGACCAACCCGCTACACCATTATCATGGCTTGGGTTTTTGAGTTTGTACTCAAGCTAGAACATTGGGAACACTGGCACCACCATGTTTTACAAACTTGCTTCACTCTTGGGGAATCTTCTATTTGTACCACCATACCCCTATATCCAAGAGTTAATGGCCTCTCTGTGGATTTTCCCAGCTCGTTATAACTCAGTTTTTTCACTGGTTTTACCTCTCTCTTTGGACGAGGTTCAAATCTTTCTGTTTTGGATTCTCCTGGAACACTCATGCCTTGACTGTGTCAGAGATAACGAGATGGATTCAAGTGCGAGTACAAGTGATGCTTTATTAAGAGAAGTGGTGTGAACTGGACAAAACAGGATTACTGTGGACGGGAAGTCATGGGAGTGGTGAGCACAGGCTTCCTCTGTAGCGCTCGGCTGCAATGGAAGATAGACAGTCCAATAATCCAAAACTGAACGACAGTAATCCACCAGAGAGCAGGGAACCAGGAAACAGAGCTAATTAGCGGATTAATAGGAGAAAGAAAAACAGATTTCAATTTGGATACGTGAAAAACGGGATGGATTCTCCTGTACAATGGAGGAAGTTTGAGGCAGACTGCCACTGGGCTAAGAATCTTAGTGACAGTGAACAGGCCAATGAATTTAGGAGCCAACTTACTAGACACGGAGCGGAGCGGAATATTCTTACTGGAAAGCCACACTTTTTGACCGACAACGTAGATGGGAGGTTTCGACCGGTGGCGATCAGCCTGAGCCTTGGTGCGTGCACCCACCCAGAGAAGTGTCTGACGAACAGTTGTCCAGGTGTGGCGGCACTTCTGGACAAACAGAGGGGACCGCGACTTCGGATTCCACACTCTGAAAAATGGGTGGCTGGTACCCTATGCTACACTCAAATGGAGAGAGGCCCGTGGACGACACTGGTAATGAATTGTGTGCGTACTCCACCCAAGAGAGTTGTTGACTCCAAGAGGATGGGTTCTGCGAAACCAAACATCGTAACACCCGCTCAAGATCTTGGTTGGCCCGCTCAGTCTGCCCGTTGCTCTGAGGATGGAAACCAGAAGAAAGGCTAACACTCGCCCCCAGTAGCCGACAAAATTCTCTCCAAAATTTGGAAACAAACTGGGGACCCCTGTCAGAAACCACATCCGTCGGGAGGCCATGAATGCGAAAGACGTGATCAATGACAGTAACCGCGGTCTCCCTGGCTGAAGGTAATTTGGGCAGGGGAATAAAATGGGCCGCCTTCGAGAACCGGTCCACCACGGTCAAAACAACCGTGTTACCCTGGGACGGAGGTAGGGCGGAAACGAAATCTAGCGCTATGTGGGACCAGGGTCTCGAAGGGACAGACAGCGGTTGAAGGAGACCCTCCAGGGGATGATTGGAAGTCTTGCAACTAGCACAGACCGAGCAGGTCAAAACAAAATCCCGAATGTCACGAGCCATCAATGGCCACCAGAACTGTTGTTTGACCAAAAAAGTGGTACGATTAATCCCTGGATGACAAGCGAACTTAGAACAGTGGCCCCAGCGGATGACGTCTGACCTTAAACCCTCCGGCCCAAATAATCGACCCGGTGGGCATCTGGATGGAGGCGTTACCCCTTGTAAGGCCGTGCAGACCTTAGACTCAATCTCCCAAGTGATAGTGGAGACAACAAGTCTCTCGGGTAAAATAAACTCGGTAGTGGTCTGCCGATCGGAACGATCGAAAACGCGGGACAAGGTGTTGGGCTTGATGTTTTTGGAGCCCGGGTGGTACCAGATGGAAAAAACGTAGCGACCAAAAAAAGAGCCCACCGAGCATGCCTGGAGTTGAGACGTTTAGCCGACCTGATGTATTCAAGGTTCTTGTGATCAGTCCAGACGATAAAAGGCACCCCCGAGCCCTCCAACCAATGACGCCACTCCTCCAAGGCTAACTTAATTGCCAACTCTCTATTACCAATGTCATAGTTCTGTTCAGCGAGGGACAAACGATGAGAAAAAAACACGCAAGGATGCACCTTATCGTCCGCGGAGGAACGTTGGGATAGAACTGCACCAACCCCCACCTCTGAAGCGTCGACCTCCACCACGAACTGATGTGAAGGATCAGGGGCAATGAGAATAGGAGCTGAAACAAAGCGGCTCTTGAGGTTGGTAAATGCAGTGTGAGCTGCACTAGACCACCTGAACGCAGTCTTGGTGGAGGTCAAGGCGGTCAGAGGGGCGGCTAGTTGGCTGAAGTTGCGAATAAAACGCCGGTAAAAACTGGCGAACCCCAGAAACCTCTGCAGGGCCTTGCAGGAGTCAGGGGTTGGCCAATCCACCACAGCCTTAATCTTGTCGGGATCCATACGCACCCCCTCGGACGAAACGATGAACCCCAAAAACAGGACTGACTGTGCATGAAAAATGCATTTCTCCGCCTTGACGAAAAGCCCATTCTCGAGCAGCCTAAAGAGCACTCGCCTGACGTGCTGAACATGTTCCTGGAGAGAGGAAGAAAAATCAATATGTCATCCAGGTAGACATATATGAACTGATCGACCATGTCTCTCAGCACATCATTGACGAGTGCTTGGAAAACTGCCGGTGTGTTGGACAGGCCGAACGGCATACCCAGACATTCAAAGTGCCCCCTGGGGGTATTAAAGGCGGTTTTCCACTCATCCCCCTCCCTTATACGAACCAAATGATAGGCGTTGCGCAGGTCCAGTTTGGTGAAGAAAAATGTCCTCAAAAGCTGAAGACATCAGTGGCAAGGGATAAGTATTCCTTACCATGATGCTGTTCAACCCCCGATAATCAATATAAGGCCGCCGAGATCCGTCCTTTTTCTCCACAAAAAAGAACCCGGCACCTGCACCCCGGCTGCCAAAGAATCAGAAATATATTTCTCCATGGCGTCCCTCTCTGGAGCAGAGAGCGAGTAAAGCTTGCCTTTAGGCGGAGACTTACCTGGCAATAAATCTATAGCACAGTCATAGGGACGGTGCGGAGGGAGAGAAGCAGCCCGAGACTTACTGAACACTTCCTTCAGGTCCCTGTACTCTTTGGGCACGTTAGACAGGTCCACCGGCTCCTTCTGGAAAACAGAACTAGACACAGACGAACAAGCAGACACAAGACAAACAGCATGACAATGTTCACTCCAAGATAAAACAGTGCCAGTCAATGTGAGGATTATGGAGTGTGAGCCAGGGGTGACCAAGGACAACTGGAGCAAGCGGAGAGTCAATTAGTAGGAAGCTTATTTCTTCAGAGTGATTCCCCGACGTGATGAGATTTAACAGACTGGTGGTGTGAGTGATAGTAGAGAGAGTTTGGCCATTGAGAGCGCTGACAGAAATGGGCCGGTTAAGAACCGACACTGGAAGGTGAAGTTGGTGAGCTAACTGATAATCCATGAAATTACCTCCGATCTACTGCCGGGCATTGGCTTTTACGGGACAGACAGAGGCAAAATGTCCTGCCACTCTACAGTACAAACATAAACCTCTTGACTGACGACGATACTTCTCCTCCCAGGATAACCGAGCTCTGCCCACCTGCATGGGTTCCAGATCTTGTGCTGGGCTGACCGCATCGCTGGAGAAAGGGGCAGGGAGATCCGTAGAAACTGGTACCGTGCATCGTAACACCCGTTGTTCTTGCTGCTGTAAGCGTGTGTCCACCCGAATAGCAAGAGAAATAAGCCCACTGCGCTTCCTCGTTCCAATTGCAGTCAGCCGCCAGCATTCGAGCCGCTTCACGTCCAGTCACAGCACGGTCAAAAACTCTCTTCATCTCCTCCACGAGTGCTTGGAACGAGGAACAGAAAGGATGTTGGTTTTCCCACACTGCTGTTCCCCACAAAGATGCCTTCCCAGACAGCAACGTCAACACCAGAGCCACCTTAGACCGCTCAGTGGGAAAAGTCTGGGGTTGGAGAGAGAAAAACAATGAGTTGGAAAAACAACCTGGTTAAAAAGGCTCAGCAGAGCCACGGCTCACCACTCTGAGGCGGGAGGTGGTAGGCGTGGCTCGTGTTGCGTTGTGAGCGGTGATTGAGGGGGCGAGTGCTGGGGAGCTGGCGCAGTGGGTGATGTCGCCGGCTCGGTTCTCAGATGTTGAAACTGGGCAGTAAGCTCGGATACCTGCGCTACCAAGGCTTGCACCGCACGACCCGTAGCGACCATCTGCTCCTTTTGTCTGTCTAAATGCGCGGCTGTGTTAGACAGGAACCCGCTGACGTCGGAGGCACTCGCTGAATCCACAGTAAGGTCAGATCGTTCTGTCAGAGATAACGAGATGGATTCAAGTGTGAGTTCAAGTGATGCTTTATTAAGAAAAGTGGTGTGAACTGGACAAAACAGTATTACGGTGGACGGGAAGTCGTGGGTGCGGTGAGGGCAGGCTTCCTCGGTAGCGCTCGGCTGCAACGGAAGATAGACAGTCCAATAATCCAAAACTGAACGACAGTAATCCACCAGAGAGCAGGGAACCAGGAAACAGAGCTAACCACAGGTGCTGCACAGAACACAGACATGAAACAACAATCTGACAAAGACAAGACAAACACTGAGGCTTAAATAGAGCAGTAAATGAGTAGCAGCTGAAACTAGTGAACTAATCAATGATAGTACACAGAACGGCCAGAAGAGGCCGAAGAACCCATGAACCGTGACAGACTGTCTCTCCCTTCTGTTTCCATACCCTCCACCTGATAAGGAGTTGGTGAAGAGATGCTGTCTGCTTCACACTCAGGTAGATCTCCCATCATTTCTATTTGATTAGACAATCTTTCATGGCTTTTATAGGTCTCTACATTCTCTGTAGGTACTGACGGGTTTAGAATCTGCCTGAATGGTCTCCTCTGGTGTACTGGAAAGTAGTCACACAGGCTACTTTCATCACTATCAGAGGCCTGATCTACTGACTCTCTACGATCTTGTGCAGATCGTCTCTTGTTGCTCTCTCCACAGCTCGTGCCCTGGTTACCACTGGACGCCGGATATTTCTCCCCTCGTCAGGTAAGTGCATCCTCACTCTATCTCCAATAGGTAACAAATGGTCTTGATGCAAGGTCCTGACACCTCCTGTGCCAGTCTCTGGTTTTATCCTATATACAGGTAAATTCGGCAGCTTCTCCACAACGAGGAAAGGTAAGGAGTTCCAACGATCCTGTAGCTTTTGTTTTCCTGTAATGGCCAGGTTCTTTCAGGTTTGATCTCCTTTCTCCAACACCTGATGTTTCACTCTGCAGTCATACAGTCTCTTATTCCTTTGCTGTACCCTCAGAGAACTCTCTGATGCTAGCTGATAGGCATGCTGCAGCTCTTTTTTCAGCCTCTCGACATACTGTTGATGTTTCAACTCGCCCTCACAATCCCCCGAAGTCCCAAAGCACATGTCCTCTGGAAGATGAGCCTCTCTGCCGAACAACAGGTGATAAGGTGAATAACCTGTAGCTTCATTTTTGGTACAGTTGTACGCATGTACCAACTGACTAATGCTTTGGCTCCACCTGTTCTTCTGGGCAGGATTCAGAGTACCCAGCATGGACAGAAGGGTCCGATTGAAACGCTCCGGCTCTGGGTCTCCTTGAGGGTGATATGGCGATGTCCGGGATTTGCGGATTCCCAGGATTCCAAGGAGTTCTTTAATTAGCCTACTTTCAAAATCACGCCCCTGGTCGGAGTGGATGCGTGCTGGCAAACCAGTGTACAAAAACTTTTCAACCAGGATCTTGGCTACTGTTACCATTTTTTGGTCCCTCGCAGGATATGCCTGCGCATAGCGCGTAAAATGATCTGTGATGACCAAAACATTGGAGATCCCCTTTAAATCAGGTTCAATGGACAGGAAATCAATGCAAATCAAATCCAGTGGGCCACTGCTCGTGATGTGATTCAAGTAAGCAGATCGTTGTGGCAAAGTCTTCCTAGCAATGCATCATCCACATTCTTTCACATACTGCTCTACATCTTTGTTCATGCATGGCCAGTAGAAACGATCTTTACAGAGTTCTGTGGTTCTTTCTATTCCCAGGTGACCTGATTCATCGTGCAGAGAATGCAGCACCTGCGCGTGGTACTTTTCCGGCAAAACTAGTTGCTGTCTCCCCTTTCCACAGGGACTTATCATAATTCGTTACAAAAGGTTGTGGCGAATCTCCAACTTTGCACCCTGTTGCCACGAAAGAGTCTCAATGGGGTTAGAACTCTTTGTAGTAGTAAGTGTATGCCCTTTCTCCACTTCTTGTTTCACCGGACCTATAGTGGGGTCTTGCTCTTGAGCTTGCCTCAATTCAGAGTTGGACAACTGCTCTTTGTGTCCCATTTCCAGCTGTATAGGACAAACATACACCGAGGGAATGATTTCGGAAGTAGCACCCAGCTGATCCACCAGCCTGCTGCAGATCTCCTCGGAGTGGCGAGTATCAGCCAGCTGACAGATGACCCTTAAGGTAGTCACTGGGTTTCATATTTAATTTGTATGGGGAACATGCCTTCACACATGTTGTGCCAAAACCAGAGGACAAGAGTCTTCAACCAAGAAATTAACTTATAATTCAGCTACGGCGACTTCTCACATGGTGGGATGTCCGGTGCTACCTCCAAAATCATGCATTCAGCCCAGCATTATATTGTAACCCCACTATTATTGGAATTATATAATATTAAACCTGTGGCATTCTGTAAACCCGGCATTATACCCAGTAGCTAATGGTCACATGTATGTATGTCATGTTTGGTATCTGTATGTTTGTTTTCATGTGTTGAAACTGTTGATGATTTGCAATTCTCAGTATCTTATACTATACA
>CM075006.1:19568370-19602835 GCA_037576675.1 Pangasius sanitwongsei | reverse complement strand
TTAAAAACAATTTTTTTAAAATTAAAACTATTGTTTAAAAGTGATATATATATATATATATATATATATATATATATATATATATATATAAACAAGAACACCTGACCATGACCCCCATATCCCATATGGGGGCCTTCCCCAGACTTTTGCCACAAAGTTGGAGGGACATTGTCTGGAATGTCTTTGTATGCTGTAGAATTACGATTTTCCATTACAGGAACTAAGGGGCCCAAACATGTTTTCGAGCTCCATGAAGACATAATTTGCCAAGGTTGGTGTGGAAGTTGAGTGGCCTTCACAGAGCCCTGACTTCAACCCCAGTGAACTCCTTTGGGATGAATTGGAATCCTGACTGCACACCATGCCTCCTTTCCTGACATCAGTGCCCAATCTCACTAATGCTTTAGTTGGGGAATAGGCAAAACATTCCCACAGTAACATTCCAAAATCTAGTGGAAAACCTTCCCAGAAGAGTGGAGGCTTTTATAGTTGCAAATATGGGGGAGACAATTCCATATAAATGCTTTTAGAATAGGATGTTCAACAAGCACATATGGATGTGATGGTCAGGTGTCCACATAATATGGATTCAACTGTTCCTAAAAGCTATGGAATAAAAAAATATTTTGAGCTTTGATTTAAAAAATGGACACAGAAGAAGCATGTACCAGCATATCTACTGGTAGTCTGCTCCAGTAAGTTAACAAACACTGTGGTAATTTAAGAGTCAGTCTGCCTAAAGATGTCTAAACATGCTGTTAACTAAGTATGCTTTTCTCAGACACTAAATGTCAGGTTTTGATCAAGTTGTTGCCTATGTACCATAGCAAAAAGTGCATAAGCCTAATCAGCTTAGTTTGTAATCTGATGCCAGCTCTCAAAATGTCAATGGTCCACAGTTGGAACAGAATCTGAAAATGCAATTTTCTTTTCACTTTTTGAGGTAACCAGAATAAACTTTTTATCTTTACTTGTGGTTGAGACACATGCATACTTCGGTTTAAGAACTCATATGGATATGCATATGGCAGAATGAGGGTGACGCTCCCTGGGGCCAGCCCCATAATTTCAAGGTGTATGGTCTACTGTGCCACAGAGAGCTGTTTGTCTGGGACTTCAGGTCCGGTTTGATTGGTAGCAGGCACGGAGGGCCCATCATTCATATTAACCACCAGAACAATGGTCTGTTCAGACAGAATGGGGCTATCAACCCACTGGTTACACAGTCTGTCCCATGTGCTGCAGTATCTTCCACAGTAGTGGTAACAGCAGATATTCATACCAGATCTGATCACTTGTGCATCAATTGCTTTGTCTGTGAACCACATTTGCAAACAGACAAACTTTTCTGTAGGATTTTTCATCTTAGTTCTACTAGCTACTAATTTTCTAGATCCCTTTGATACAAGATTGCTGCAACACAGCGCATTCCACATCTGATTGAATCAGAGAGATAGGCAGCCAGACAGGTATTCATCTGTTCACTTCACAAATTGTTAAGGGTGCCTTAAAATGTTTCAGTATGAGTCATTTCTGATAGCTTCAGTCTTTTTTCACACACTCTGTCAAGTGTCAGGCATCTGTCAAGTGAATGTTTTTGTGATCGCCTTTTAGTCTTAGCACTTCCATATGAGCAATCAGGATCCACCCAGCAGCTAATTATTCAGTTGAAGAAGTGTGCACAGACCCCAACATTGCAGAGGCTCTAAAATGACTCACACACACCTTGTGAACAACCAAAGTTAACACAAAGGGAAGGGTACATCACTCTGCTGATGAAGCAAAGAAATCCCCTGTATCCCACAGCAATGTGGAAATCATCTTTCAGATCTATGATCAAACCAATTGTGTTTGTTCATCCAATATGCCTGTTTCTCTAGTAGCGACTGAAATCAGTTTAGCCAGTTTGCATGAGTATCACTCCTTTATTGGAGAATCTTTGTGTTTAGTGGTGGTCAACAATTAACTGACAATGAAAGTAACTATGTATTTTCAGATACAATGTCTTGTATCTGATCTCTTGGCACTTTCTAATGAATTGTGCCTTAAATATGTAAATAAATTTTACCTACATTTACAATACGTAGATATGTAGATAAATGTGAGTGAGCCGCTAAGGTGAATGAGTCAGATTTGTCCATTGCCATGCACCAAAGTCAGTGAGTCCTGTTTAGGTCCAATTGGTCAGAAATGGAGATTTCCAGACTTCTACATGCAATAGTAGTATCACCTGCATGATTAGGCTCCATATTAGGGCAAACTGTGCCACTGAACAAATAATTTAATTTAATTCAATTAACTCAATTCACTGAATAGAGTCAAGAATTTCAGCTTTAGTAGTGGCAGATAAGGGTGCTTAAAGGTGGCCTCTTGCATTGTTTTAAAGAGTGCTTAAAGGTAGCCTCCCAAGCTTGTGTTCCAGATAGAAGGAGGCAATGATCTAGTGCCTCCCAGTCTTGTGTGCCAGAGACCTTACAGGTAATAGTGGCAGATTGGTACACTATAATTTCTACCAATGCCATTTGAGCCAGCCAACTTGCCTTTTAATCTATGTTAACCATGCCAGTGATCTGCCTATCTGCCTCTTTTCTCAGGTTGATGCTTCAAAGCACATTTGAGCACAAAAAAGGGCTCCTGATACATTGTGGAATAGCCCAGTCGCTCACTTGGCTATGTGACTATACTATGAGTTTGGTTAAGCATTCAAACAGCTGTGCCGAGTGGAAAATCCAGCTTCAGTTTCACTAGGCAGCCTTAAAATCAGCCAGCAGCAAATGCACTACTGATGCTGAGTCCCAATCCTGCATTACACTCTGATCAAACGCTCCAGTGGCAAGCTATCGGTACTTTCCCCAAAAGTTGGACTCATAATTAGAGAATAAGGCACTATACATCATGGTCTAACTCTATGTGAGGTGACTGTAAACTGTAAACATGTCCACTGCTAGCTTCTCTACCCTACTGTGTTCCAACACAGTAAAGGCACTCCTATTCCATGGCATTCTTCACTGTCTCTGTTCCTGCATTTTCTCTTCTGCACATATCTCAATCACAAAGTTATAGCAATTCGACATCTGGTTACACCCAGGGAGAAAAGGGGAAAAAATGCATTTTGAAGATTCCATTCCACTGAAAGACACCAACACACTATCTATAAGAAACATCTATATACAGTATTGATTAAATTAGCATTTACCATATTGTCTGTTTTTATACCCACCTTTACCCATAGCCTCTAACTCATACAGATTAACAGTCTATTCATAAGTCCAGCCCATCCAACAGTCATTCCAAGCTTAAAAATAATTTAATTTATTTTACTTTTGAATTTTTTTATATATAATTTTATATAATTTTTATATAAAATACATTTTAGCTATTATTAGAATCCATTAAATTTACATTATAAACTGGATTAGGAGTCCTCAATTACTCTCATGTTATCCCTCTATTCTCATTTGGAATTATCTTAACCGGATTTAATATTATCCTGAGATGAAAGGCAATTGTAAGCAGACTCACACCTACCTCTACATTTGTAACCTAAACTATTTATGGAACATTAGTGACACTTTATCAGAGATTATTAGTTTATAATGGAAAACGAGTAATTACCATGATCATTGTCCATATCAGCCTCTCTAGTTTCATATTCTGAGGAAAATGTCAGTCACAGCATTTGAGGAAATGGCACCTCATCATTGTCTTGACTTAACTGATCACTGTTCACTCTTACATCTGAAATAATTGCTGATTAATAAAGTTTTGTTCTGTTTGGTAACTTTCCCTTTTTTTATTAGCATTCAGACAGTACATATCTTTCTGCTGCTATCTCTACATTATAAGTGACTTGTAGCACACATGCATCTAAGATCACTTGCAAGTTTAGACTATTTACAAACTGAATTTATTAGACATATGACAATTTTACTGTAATCAACAACACTGTGTGAATAAAGCACATTTAGCTAACAAGTCTTTGCAGGAGGCCTAGGAAAAGGTTAAAAATTCTACATCGATTTGGTGAAATATTTTGATGTTTTCTTAAAGTAAAGATGTCAAGGTATGATATGGCAGAATTGTGGGCAAAAGCTGTTTTTAATCAATTTTGGCTGATTAGCAGAATACAACTGCAGCAACATCCAATTCCCAGACCATCACATAAATATCCACCGGTAGGCTTTTATATATTAGTCTTTGAACCTGTGAACAGGGAATCTTATACTTTGCATCAGCACAGTCAAAGGAGATGACCAAATGACCAAATATCTCTGAAGCAGAGACAGGATTAGATTAAGGCCCTACTAGTCTACTGATAGGATTATGACTGATTATGAAGGATTCTCCATAGATGGCTAGCTTTTTTATGTACTGTGGCCTTGGGCCCTTCTGCAAGCAACAGTTCTATGTAAATTTCCTGCTGCCTTCTGCCTGACACAATAGTGGCACAGCTGAAATACTCTCAAAGGGGAAAATTGCATCTAATGAAACTCATTCCTCTTTGTGATGACTGTTAAAATGTCACTTGCCTCTCTTTAGGAATATTCCTAATGATTGTGGGGGCTCAGGGAGAGAAAGAGAGAAGAGAGACAACAAATAAAATAGTGCTTTGTCTAGGTCATGAGGATGGTATGGATTTGTGTGTCACCTATGGACAGGATGGGGAGGTAGTGCAATAGATCCTCACATGTGGGTGGTAGATTGGACTGGAAGTGAATGTGAGTGCACAGAACTGTAGACACTTTTCACTCCACTGGCTCTATAAGCTGGCAAGTCTTGACAGAATAAATGAAGATACCGTGCACTTATTACACTCTTTGGTGAAACAGGATTTTAGAGTTGGCATAATAAAAAAAAATTACCTGACCACAGGGATTCATGGGTTTTGGAATAATGTGAGGGAAGAATAATGTGGTCTGCACTTAAACTGAGTGTTCTTGATGAGCTCAGTTCTAAACCACATGCAACTATTAAGAAGAAATAATTCAAATAATTGAAAGTAAACACTTTTCAGCAGTGATTCCCTTTGAGTGAAAGCAAGATTATTTTTCACTAGCAATGTAATTGATCACTAGGATTGAGCTGTAAATAAGGTTTAGAGTAGGAGCATATGAGAAGCTGTTTTCTTTTTGTTTCCTTGGCATTTAAGCTAGAAAAAGGCCTTGAAATGCCTTAAAAAGATTTGGGTCATTTTAAGGCAAAATTGAAATTATAGAAGAGTTCAGAAGACCTATCAGTGTAAAGTACCTGACCGTAAAGTAGAATTTAACTCTTGGTTTCAATATTTAAGCTTTGTCTACAAGCTTGTTTATCTTCTCTTAATTAGTCCAGCAAAATATCTATTATATATTATCAAAAACAATTTTCACCAGTTAAATCATTGTTTGTAGCTCTACAGACTGAATATTCATTTTAAATGCATCTGTAGTCTCATTTCAGGACAAAATAAAGGATATCTGTCCATCTAACAGTTATAGGTGGCTGTAGACTTCCTTGTTGAAATCCCTAACAATGAACTGAACTAAACGTACAGTGGTAAAACTATGGAAAACATAGATTGGGTAATGAAAAATACACACATCAGAGGTGACCAGGGGTGATCATTTTGTTCTCTACATTGTATATTAAATTAAAGAGTTAAGGGGTTAGTCCGGGTCTATCCATGTTGGAGATGTGTGGAGCCATTTCTATTGCAGACATGAGCAAATACAGCAGCAATCTGTGAGATTACACTGAAGCAGAGGTTTTTGCTCTTGTTTGCACCTGGTCCTCAGTAATGTTACCCAGTAAAGTTTTTTTTTTAATTCTCATTATGTTTCTGAAATATTGTAAACAAAAATCATATCCTCAGACTCACAAATGCCTGGGCCATGTCCCAAACTACATAGGATGTCAGTACATTATTAGAATTAGAGATATTTAGGTATTCTATTTACTGAGAATTATGTGGTTTAGGATACAGCCTTGAATTCTCTGAATGTGTATTGACTTGACAATTGCATCCGTAGGATTAATCCATGCAGCACAGCCCACGTTATGTTCTTGTGCAAGTAGTTTGCAATATTTTTTTTTTTTTTTTTTTTTTTACCAGAGTAGGCAAAATTCCACCCAGCAGCAATAACATACTGTGAATGTATGAAGCATAAATGAAGATCAACATGTTTCATAACCAAAGGCAAGAACACAGCCTTCAAGAGGACATACATAAATTTAAATTGCAGGTAATTAAACTGCAGTCTGTGTTGTTGTTTTGTTTTTAAGGTTTTTGCTAGTAGGGTTTAGCTGAATGAACAATAGGAGCAGGTGGGATATACATAGTCAGTGTTTTGTATACATTCTACATATATTTATTTGGCTAATTTCTGTCCCTGTTCATTAAAATGCATGTTTGGTACTTGTTAATAGAGTTCTACATCAGTTATGCCAAATAGTTTCAATTCCTTTTTTTATTGCAATAAAATAAAAATAAAAGGAAAGGAGATATGTTTAGTGAGTTCAGTATATTGAATTAACTTGATTTATGATTATGTCAAGACTGACATTTTATTGTCCACAGGGATGATAACATGCACAGAGATCACCTTCAAGAAATTTAATTTAAAAGTCCTCATGTTTTTCTGCTCTCAAATATTAAATTTAAAATCGATATCATATCCATGAGGAATATATCAAATTGAATATAGTGCACATTGTGTTAAATGAAGCTACATTTGAGTGCAATAATTGCAGCTCTCCTTTTTTGACAAACACTTCTGAAAAGGTGAATGTTGAACTTATGGCTACTCTTTGCCAGAAAGCTTGAAATTGGCCTGTTTTCAGAGTTTTTTTAAGATTATCAATTGCATAAAAAGGCCAGTTGTAAAAACAAGATTAAATATATATGGTATGTCTTTTAACTAAGATTTAATTTTAATTTAGCATGTGGTTGCCACATGCTCTTTTCACCTTTAAGTCAATTTTCTTTCACAGGCTGAATACCAGTCATACATTTTTTTTGGCTGTGAAACCTCAGTGTCTTCCACTCCACTGTTGATCTGTTCTCAGCAGTAAAGATTGATGGACTGGAGTGAGCAAACATTGCAGTAGCCCTGCCAAAGCTGAGAAAGGACATCCTGATCTTTAACAAAACACTTCCAGTTCCTATGCCACTTGATATGTGAAACACGGTCAGGTCAGGGTCAGGAATTTTGTGGACTTAGCTCTGATCATTGGAAATGATTTTTTTTTTAATTAATCAGGATCATCCAAAGGCTTCTGAGGTGCTCATTTGCACTTTTCTTGTGCTAATCTCTTGAATAGGAAATTTCGCTTACTCAGTGTTACCTCTGTGACTTGGACAGTCAAGGAAAAAAGTATAAATGAAAACATGCAGAACAAGCAGTCGTACCTGACCTGCCATGTGCACAGGGGTCAACCCTCTAATTCAATCAGAGCTTTAGCTAGTGTCCTCTGCACAAAGAGGCCTGGTATGTTTAAATAATATGTTTCTTGCAGGTTATTATAAGGCACATAAATCCAGGTTCAAGAGCATTACATGGGTTGTATTTATAGTAAGTAATTTGTTTAAGGCAAATGCAGAGAATGTGATCACTTCCTTTCGTGCTTAAATGTGTCACTGTGAGTAAAGTTTTAGCAAAGCATACTCGGTTAATTATCTCTAGAATTCATATAAATAATGTGCCTGAAGTCCATAGATAGTTCATTTATGTGGACTCGATATGTTTTTCTGACAATTGCTTCATTTTTTGTCAGGTTAAAAATCTAACCTAGTTGGATATGATGTCATTCAAAATCCTCTCACTTTATTTGTAGTTGTCCTTATTTGGACAGGAGGAAGAGAGCTGCTTAAATCTCAGCTCCGAACAGCTCAATAAAGATGACGAGCATGACAGCACCTCTCAGAGCTGTGTCAACCTGACTGTCATTCTGTCTGCAGGCATGATGGACAGACCCGTCCCTCTTCTTCCCTTGTAGTGCCTCACACACAGCTCAGCTTCCATTTGCATCATCCTCACCAGTGACACTCCTCTGTTCTCAGGATAGTGTTCAGCATCTGAGGTCAGATGCTTCCCACACACCACTTCTACCATACTTTAAAATGAGTGGACTATATGAGAGATCAGTATACCACAAAAGCTTCTAAACAGGAGAACTGTCAACAAAAGAGACCACAAAATAAACTGGAGCTAATTCCAGAGGATTATGAGAAGTTGCCAAAATCACTTAAATTATTATAATTGTTTCCATGAGATAGAAGGATCAAATGATGGGTTTAATTGATGAACTGTTAATGGTTTTTGTGGGCAAATGAAGATCTAATCTTATTTACAGTGGGAGAATGTTATAGGTGGTAAAAAGTAAATGCTTATTTTTCCTGAACATTGTAAAGAAATCACTTCCATACACTAGTCCAAACACACAGGAAACACACACACAGTCTCTGCGGCCAGTCCCAGATGGGCCACTGTATTGTGGGGAACAAAGCTGACTGGAAGATTAGAGGAAATAATTACTGCTCCTTCATTTGAATTCCATCTCCTCTGGGAAATAAATGTGTTTCCAGCTGCATCTAATATGACCTGTTGCCCCCTTGTGTGTGTATATATAAGCCTCTTCCTGGAATGTCTAACAAGGCAGAAGAACATTTGTTTTCAGGCTTCTTATTGTTCTTAGGTCTGAAAATGTGTACTGCCCACTTCAATTCTGACATTTTGAGATGGATTAAAATCCAGAGACTCTGGTGGCCTTTGCAACACATTGATTTTAGAACATTGCGACCATTTCTGTGTTAATTTGCTGGAACTAATTAACTTCCGTGTTCATTTAGTTTACTTAATTGTATGGCAAAGACTTAACCTCCTGCCAGAGGTAACCAGGTTTTGAGCTGTGATACAATGGGAGCAGAATTTATGATCTTCAAAATAGACCCTGTACCATCAGCTGCAAAACTGTCACAAATGATCCACCGCCATATTGTAAAGTGGGTGTCAGGTGTTTAAACTTGTATATAGTCACCTTTTTTTACCAACACATGCCAGTTGTCACATCAATCAACTGAACTGTGTAATTCGGTGATATTTTGGGGTCCCTCACCATCCGCTACCCTCACCACATGTTCATGTATCTTCCTCCTGGCAAGATTTCTAGTGATCTATACTTTTATGCTAATTTTTATCACTCTGCATTTCACTGTTTTAATGTCAGGTTTGAAAAAGATGATTAGTGTGTCGTGAAGTTTCCTTCTGTTTCCTTGGCAACTGTACCATGACAGAAGATGGAAAGTCATGAGGAGTTGAGGCACGGTAAAGTGGCTGCACATAGTAAAACACCATGAGGTATTATTCAATGCCATTTTTTAATACAAAGCAAGGGTGAGAAATTGATATAAATGATTGTCATTGTATTGAATAATAGCTACTACAAATTATTAATGTCTAACGTTAAAAAAAACAGGATAATGAATGCGTTCTATGTTTACCTCATTTTAATACCAAAAGAAGCATACCACACTGCTATGAACATTGCTTGGAAAAATGTGTGGAGGGAAATATATACTTTAGGAGCATTTAATTTACTCAATAAAAAATATAAAATTGCAATGCAAAATATAATTATAAAAATAATTCAAAGAGATATTTTACTATTAGAACCTCATCCCATATGCCAGGGGTGTCCAAGCTTATCCACAAAGGGCCAGTGTGGGTGCAGGTTTTCATTCCAATCAAGCAGGAGCCACACCTGATTCCACCTGTTTAATCAGTTGATCTTGGCTTTCAATATACTCAGGTGTGGCTTCTGCTTGGTTGGAATGAAAAGCTGCACCCACACCGGCCCTTTCCGGATAAGATTGGACACCCCTGCCATATGCAAATGCTATAGTGAAGTATAACATTAAATTTAAAAAAACACAATGACCATTAGCAAAGCCACATAAAATGCTATCGAGGTGCCACAACCACTGTTGTGTAGCTCCACACTAATAAACATAGCCTTTAAATTTTTATTACAGGGAGTTAAATACCACTTGCACTGTTTCCAGCTATTCTATATGTCTGTGTTATGCTATGGAGAGTGGTGTAATATGGCCAGGGTATTTATATGTACATAATACTGATTAAATAGTTCTTGGCAATGTTCACATAATTGATTTAATACTGTCTGCAACTTGTGTAAATATTAATTGTTTGCTTGAAGAGTTGCCAAAGGACCATTTCACACTCTGTAAATTACAAGCTCTGCCAGGCTGAAACCTAGCAACTCTTTAATATTTTGTGTTCTAAACTGGTTCAGAGGCACTTTTTATCCCCTAAAGAAAAGGTGTCCACTTTCTGCACCACAATGCTCAGACACAGGTCTCTGGCCTGCACAACTGGTCATACCGCCACCACATATTTTTTCTCCTATAATGATAAAATGAACTGCCTAAATTTGTAACCATTGCAGATTTTCTCAGAACCTCAGAAGACCTTTGAATATGTGCAGTATGTGTGTGCGTTTCTGTTCATGTGTTCTCTTTTTCCATGTCCTTTTTAATATAAATCAGGATATTGTAAGGTTTCATATTTCTCTATTCAGTGATGGCTGATCCTGATATGAAATGAAATGATAATGAAACTATTAAGGTTGAGCAATGCATTATGCCCAGTAATCACTGCTAATGATGTGTTAGGGATGCTGGTGAAAAATATCAGCCCAAATGGCTACAGGAATTTACAATCTGGGCTAGAAAGAAATCAGCCCTAGACTCACTTCATTCTGTGTATTTTTTATGCAACCACTGGTGCTGTTGGGTGTGGTTTCACAAAAGTACAAAATAATCCTCTTTTGTTAACAGCAATATGATGTGGATGCCAAAAATTAAACCTTATATTTTTAACTTTGGAAGTACTAGATTACAAGTCTAGTAATCTTGTGTACTATCACTTATTTTTATCATTGTGTTCAGTTGGGTCTCCGTTTTTTTCCTACAACCATCTTGCACCTACTTCTGTTCAGCTCCTCAACAACTAGATGCTTGTATCTTGTACTGTCTCACTTTGGATTAAAAACATCTCACAAATGAATAAATGTAAACCTGAATGTAGGCTAGATTTCTGAATATGCCTCAGTTTCTGTAAATATCATGATGCTATGTAATGGCAAGCAGGCCACCCTTCTTAGATGACTAAACTCTTTAGGACTACTGCAAAAATAATGGTATCATAAAGTAAACTACAACAAATAGATTTCTATTTGCATCAACAGGTTTTGTAGCAAACACTCCTCTGTTGTTGAATCTTGTTAGTTGTCTTGTGAGCAACAGACAGACAATCCTTCAGACGTGCTGCACTTCTTCCTAATGAGTTACTCCTTCGTGCCTCCTGTGGATAATACATGACTGAAGGTGGTTAATCAACTTGTGAAAGAACCCGAGGCGAATGTGATCTCCCGTGGCCAGACTTTCTCATAACTTCTTCTGACAAGACATTTATCATACTTGATGAAAGCTTATTTAATATCACACTGAAACTGATCTCAAAAAGATAAAGAACATGGACAATAAACCTCCTCTCATACTGTCTGTGATTACCTGCTAATGACATAATCAAATAAACGCTTTAGATGTGAATCTTACCTTAGCACTATCATCTGAAATATTCTGGACTGTATTAGCAAAAGAGTGAAAGTTTTCAGACTGATTTTTAATTTTGCAAAGAATAAGAGCACTCAGTGCAATAAAGTTTTCTCTAATTTCCCAGAATTGCTGTCATTTGCTTTCATTCCTATACTCTAAATCATCTGAGTACCAGGCAGTTAGAGGCAGCTATTTTATTTGTTTAATAAAATTTACCAAAAGCCTGTATTCACTCACTCCAGGGAAATATTTTCTTGTGACAGCCTGCACTGGCAGAACTGAAATAGTGATAAGAGTGATTTTATCCAAGGTATACAGAGAAAATGAAAACCTCTAGGAGACACTCTGTATTTTAATCTCATCTCTATTTTTAATCGCATCAATCGCACTGTGTTGTCTCAGCCTTGGAGAAACATATGTGGAAAATTAGGACAAAGTTCATATAGTTAGAAAAATCATGCTATGATTGATTATTCTCTGGAAGTAATGATCAGCATGGTTTTTCTGATGCAACTGTTTTGGTAACTAGCAGGTATCAGGTGATAAAATAATAGCAACAGGCATTAACCTGTAACTTCCTCTAACACTGAGTGAAAATGCCAGACATGCAACCATCTAGTAGTGTCAAAAATTCAGATGACTCTGATTTCATTAAACTATAATTAGTTTTGTAGTTGTAGTATCAAGCCCATCAGGCCCACCAAATTAGCACTTGTCTGAGATGATAGCCATTTATTACTTCATAAATGTTGTATAGGCAAACTAGAACTGTGTAGGCTGCAGTGCGGCAATGACCCAGGAGTGTTTACATTTTAGCCATATAAGCCCTTCAGACACAAATATAAATGCCTCCTTCAAAATCATTTGTTTTGTTTTGTTTTACTTGTAGAAATTGAGCTATTCCGAGGCAACAGTGTCATTCATTTAACAGAAGTATCTGTCTGGCTGATCATTTCACAGATTTTGCATATCAATGCATGCATCTGAGATTGAAATCCATTCCGTTTCCTAGATAGCACTGTGATGGTTTCCCATTACGTAGATGTCACCCTGAGGTGAAATGAAAATGCCATGCCAATTTCTGCAAGGCAGTGCGCTAAATGCTTGAAGCCAGCTCATATAAGGTGAAATATACTCTCATAGTTTAATCTCTTTTCTCTGAATCAATGTTGCTGGTCTTTGTTGTATAGTGTAATATAAACTAAACATCAAGGGTAGATTTCAGTAAAAAAAAAAAAAATAGTGTAGCTATATTATATGTCCATGAGGATCTGAACACCAAGAACATTAGTGAGGTCAGTACTGATGGTGGGTGATGGTTAGATATGTTTTGCAAATGGCAACCCAATGCATCCCAAAAATATTTGATGTGATGAGGTCAAGGCTAAATGCAGGCCAGTTAAGATCAAACAAGTCTCAACAAACCTTTTCCCAGGGATTGCTCATTAGGGATTTAGATCTAGATTTCTGTACAGCTGCTTTGTAACAGTCTCTGTTGTTAAAAGCATTGTACAAATAAAATTGAATTTCTGTAACAATCTTTCTTTTTTCATAGTGATCTAAGCATGAAAAGGCTTTTTGCCAAAAAATAGGAAACACAGAACAATCTAGAAGATCCAAACATGCAGGTCTGTGACGTTTGACTGGAACTGGGGAGGGTTAATGAAAACATTAGATCATTATTACCACACTTTACCATATAGCTGGAAATACACATTGAGGCAGGTAGCATTCTGTAACAATATACCAAACAAAGACACTTCCGTCTTGCTATATGGCACAATGTCCATTATTTCTGACCCCAGTTAATGTCTTTACACTGCTCCATGTCCAACAGGGTGAGTTTTCAACATTGCAGCTGTTGTACTTTGCAATAACCTATTGTAGCACATTATATTGAAAACTTAAGCACATTATAATTACTTACAAAGCATAATTTACACACCTTTATGAGCATTGTAACGTGAGTAATACATGTAATACTTTAAATGTAAAATACAAAAAAATTACCACACTACAGCTTCTGGCATGAACTATAATGAAATATGTGAATGTAACTCTATAAACTACATTATTGTCTGTTAGGCCTTGATAAAATATAAGTTTAATGTTAACTTTCACCAAGTTAGCATTTTTGTTCCTTTAGTCATATAGTGAACAAATTCAGGGTCTGCAATGACTAATGTCATATTCACTGACTTTTCAAAGTCTTAAATGAGATGCCATCCACGTACCTTTTGCATGTCATCTCTTGTCATGGGCCCATATTTATGCGTTTCAGTGAAATATTGCCTGAGTACTTGAATCATGCAGTCTTTATCTCTACAAAGAGGCAAAAGGTGCATTGTGTTACACTGCAGCCTCACAGAGACCAAGGTCTCAAGCAGAACCATTTCAATAGTTTCATCTGCGTTTCCCTGGGAACGCTTTTTTTTCTCTTAATCAACAAGTACAATGCCTTCCTCTCTCTGCTTAAGCAATGAAACTCTGATTGCTTTTCTTGCACGACTGCACAATCTTCCAACAAGAGCAAGCTAACAGATCCCATCTGTAGGTGTGCGTCAGTATTCAGGCTATTGTCGGATGGGGCTAAGAGACCTATAGCATTGTCTGTCATGGCATCTCATTGTCAGAGTTTTCAGAGCCAACTGTCAGTCCAAATTGAGACAAGGATGAAAAGCATTAGGTATGAGAACAGCTTTTCATTCTGAAAAGTAGAAAATTTACACCCCAAAATTCTCTTCAGTGTGATCAGTTGCCACTGTGTTATGTAAGAGCGAATAGTGTGCTTGTAAGTGGCACTTGTTGGCAGTTTAGACTCGTGACCTGCTGAGACACAGTCACTGTAAAGCCTACTGCCTCTGCCACTCAGTAGTCATTATGGGCTAATGGCCAGTAGAGCGCTGTACTTCCATGCTTTGTCCTGGACATGAGGGAGGATGAGGGAGGAGCAAGCTGAGAAGAGGAAACCGACAGTTGGTTCAGTCACTTTAAATTAGATAATTAGCTCATTGTCTTTTTCTGGCATTTGAGATGGGCTAAGGAAGCACTACTACAAATGGGCTAGGCGACGGATCTAAGGGGAATGCATTAACCCTGTGTTCTCTGACCGAGCAAGAATTCATTCCCACAGGATGACTCCGGTGCTCTCTGACTGCGTTATTTCCTGGACAGATTGCACACTTGACCTGTTTTTTGGCCCACTATTGATTTTGAAGCATTACAGCAATATTAGGATGAGGTGGGAGACTTTTCTGAGTGAAGGCTCCAATAAGCTTGTTTTGTCCCCTCTTCCCACTTCTTGTGGCTTTGTTGACTTTGTGTTGCTCTGGTCGATAAAAATATATTCCTTGGTGAGTGTCTCTGAAATATTGCCTTGTCACGCAGCATCCTCTTCAGACTTAGATAGGGGAATAGAACATTAATCAAATAAAGGCGATCTCATTTCAATCAGACCCCGCAATCCTGTACATCTTGGATCTTGGCAGAGTGTGGACAGCTTTAACCTGTCAAGCCCCGTATGCTACAGAGCCACCCTGTCAGTCCTGATGTCATTCATTCATCTGTTCATTAATTTCAGGTTTTTTCTTTTCTTTCTGTTCCAGTGTTCCTTTTATGTGGCAGACACACAGCAAAAGCTCTCTGTCTCCATGTGCATTAGCTGGTCTTTAACATGAATTATTGATTTGACTTTACTGATCACCAAGTCCACAGCTCCTGGCCTCATAGCACTATGGGCAAAGTGCTTATTTGAGCTTTCAAACAACAGCCTGGCTGTGAAGAATGATGTTGTAAAACTTTGCCATTATCTCTTTTGCACTATTAATCCAAAGATAACATTTTTGGTACCTTTTTACTGTAGGACAGCTTTACAGGCTGATGTATTAGTATGAAGCTTTTAGTAATGTTTCATTTATTACTTAACTTGACACTTGCCCTTTGTATTTGAAGGGAAGAGGTATAAATACAGCTTGGATTATCTCTCTGTGTCCGTGCTTTCTTTGACATGGTTTACAGGTAAGGGCTAAAACATTATTTGCAAATGAAATAATGAAGGTCAAAGAATTGTTCTGCTTGCCAAAATGATCAACGTTGGAAGTGATTTCAATACCATATTAGGCTGATCCTCCAAGAGAAGAAAGTCGAGGCCATATGCTCCACAGTGATGTAAGAACTTATGACATCACCTCCGCAATCTGTTTGGACATGTAGATCCCATCATCTACTCATGTAGTTGAGTCATGGGGACAAAAGATCAATTGCTAGATGGCATTACATCTGAGTCTAAAATGGGATGGATGAATGTATGCTGATAGGGCAAATATTTATGACTCTTACAATTATGATAATTTGGTTGATGAACTGTTGACTCACAAATAGTATGATGTATGTATCATTACAGTTAAGTCATAAACACTTTATAATACACTGATTATACTTGACAAGAGAAAAAAAGTGAATGTGTATATTGTATAAATAATAACTGTTAAAATGATGACATCGTGGATTTTAAACTAAAAAAGAACAGTGATGCATAAATCAAATTGTCAAAAATCTCTTAATGTCTCTCAAAGTAAAGGTAGAAATGTGATAATTACAAGATACTGCAACTCCAAGTAAAGGCCAATTTATTAATAGAGTGCATTTAAAAACAACTTTCATTGCCCCGAGTGCTGTACAGAGGTGGCTTAATGTATAGAGAATACTGAGATTTTAAAAGCTAATCATAAAAATAAAACAAAATAACACTGAAGTAAAAATTATTAATAATAGAAATAGAAACTCAAAGTAATACATACATCTGGGAGGTTACAACTTTCATCTAGCACTTTCTCTTCAAGTGACATTTCTCTCTCAAAGTGTGAATCATCTCCATATGCATTAAACAGATATTTAGGTAGGATTTGAGTAAGAGGGATTGCAGTCTCTTGCGAACACAACCACTTAATTAAACCAACGGAGGCGAGCACAGTCACATCATGCCAGTGCTCAAGGTTATCCTTTTATCTGTCGTTTGAAAGCAGAGAGAAGTCTTGGCGTGTTTGACAAGGCATAATGAGTTTTAAACGCACTGTAGTGTATGAGACATGGTGGGTCAACTGAGGGGGCAAACAGCAAGTAAGTAAAGCGAGGAAGGCAGAAAACACACCATGAGTGAAGACAGCCAGGTCACTGAGGACCATGAAATTAAGAATCATGCTATCAATAAATTTCTGTGGTGCAGAAATATTACAACTGGACAGACATTAAAAGATTTTAAAATGGAAAATAATCAGCTTACCTTGGTAAGTACTGTCCAAAATATGCAAACAACCATCAGCCCTCATATATACAGGAATTTAGTCCAGTTCAGTCAAGACAAGTGGGTTTTATTACATATCCTCCATGTAACAGAAATATAGGTTTTTTTTTTCAAGACTCAGTGCAAATACAAGACAGTATGAGACAAATGCAAAATATATAATGAATATACAAGACAATAAATACACAGGAAAATGAATACACAGGACAGTTACTAATTGGACAGGACAACAGAGCAGTCTTGAAAGGAAGAAACCAGAGCAAACAATTGTCTGGACCCTCTACTATCATGCAGTTTGTGTAGACAACATATGGAGAAAAAGTGTAGCAGCAAGAACAGTAGTAAAAAGTGTCTTGTAGCAGCATAATAGCATTGTCTGTATAATTTAAAATGCAACCTCTGACCTTTCCACAGCTTATTATTCATTTATTCATATTAAAGCATATTACTCAAAAACTGCTATGAATCATTCAGCAACTACAATGAAAATAACAGGAATACCTTCTGCTGATACCTTCTGCAGTGTGCCCACCTTGAAGCCGTAAGAAGTATGGTAAATAATGTATTTTTCTGACAACAATATAAAATAATATAGCAGCACAAATAATTTTAAAAACATACAATTCATCATTCAGATTTTTATTTAACAAACACTGATTCAATAAGGCTCTCGGAACATAATTTAGAGTTTCATCACATCTCTTCAGCACACAGACCGAATGTGACACTGAGATATTAATGAACTGTAGTTGTGTAACATCTATGACACATGGGTGGGGCAAAAGACAGAAAAACAAAAACAGCACACAAACCAAATGATTCATTATGCTTCATCTAGTTGCTAATCTGCTCAGTACAAGTCATTATCTCTTTTGTCCGGCACTGTGGCACAACCTGAGCAGAAGTCTGTGCCCTTTGCTGGTCTTGTTATAGTCGAGGGATCTTATAGATTCAGCTGATCCATACTATTTGTCCAGTGTGTGTGACAGGGACCGTCCCTCCTGTGCACAATTTCAGCTCATTAACATTTTAGGTGATGCGTCTGTCATGACCCTAATCAAATATTCTGGAGTAAGGCTTATGACCGTATTAACATTTTAGAGTCATTAAACTGCAGTACCCCAAATGACTGTTAGCTTGTGTGTGTGTGTGTGTGTGTGTGTGTGTGTGTGTGTGTGTGTGTGTGTGTGTGTGTGTGTGCGTGTGCCCGCGTGTGTGTGTGCGTGTCTTTCTCAGCTCGTTCAAAACAACAATATCAGAACAAGACAGTATCTACTATCTGCTTTCTTGTGTAGGTGAATGTGTTATTTATCTGAGTGGAAAGCCAGGCTTAGTGTTGTTAGAAAAAAGCAATTCATTATTATATTTAATTGACAATTACACACTATGAATTTTCTTTTATATAAAGTGTACCACTAATTAGGTCCAATTCATTTTGATGTGAAGCCTGCTTTAAAAATGTTGCATTTTAGTCCAATTAAAGGATAATTGCATTTTTCTCAGAAAACATTTTATGCATGGTTCACAGTGTTAAAATTACTTTATTGTAATAAAGCAAATACAGAAAATACCTTCTAAGGACTACATTTCTGACATTCTAGTATACCACTAATGCAATGATATCATTCAGATAACTAGACGTGCAACTTTTTCAATGTCCTTCCTCATGATCAGCTACAAAATTATAACCTCTGTGGTGCAAGAACAAAAGTGGCTCATGCTAGTACTGCCACGGTCCAGGTTTTCATGCTAATAGCATGATATCAGAATACTCCTTCATAATTCACATAATCCAATAACCTGCTTCCTGGCCTATCCCAGGAACACTGGGTGTGAGGCACCATGCACACACATTCACACACTTATTCACTATAATTTATAGTGTATAACTTATACACTAGAGGCAATTTAAAGTTGTCAGTCCACCTACTGTCATGTTTTTGGTAGGCTGGATGGGAGGAAACCCGAGAACCCAGAGGACTTGATGAGAACTCTACACAGACAGTGTGAGACCATTTTCAACTTGAAAATGAAGTAAGTTCCATGTAAAGGATTTGGGAAGTAAGTGTAGACTGTAAATAAATAAATAAAAACATTGTCATGTTTTTAAAGATCTGTGGGTTTTATTCAGACAACACTGGCTTATTTATTTTTGAACTTAATACCAGCTCTTAGTATCTGCATGACGCCCTAAAGCCCCACAGTGGGATACAGTGTGGCCACTGGGAAAGAGTAGCTCTGTCCGTCAGTTCTCTGTGAAAAGCACAAAGCGTCCGGCGAAGTGGGGGCGAGGCGCTGCTAGGAAGAGGTGGAGGTGGTGGAGGAGGAGGAGGAGGAGGAGGAGGAGGAGAGTTTCACACAAACAACAGAACAATGAAACACGTTTGCGCCGGTGGTGCCACAGAAGCACGTGAGCTCTTTCGGTCTGCGGGCCGATCTGTGGCGCCGAGTCGCGGCCAAGAGGCGACACGCTGTCGGCAGGGAGCGAGCAGCAGCACACACGCTGACATGCCGGTGACTCAGAAGCGCGTCAGCGCGCCGGCGATGTGCCACGGCCAGAGCGCGCGCCTGGGGAGCCGCGAGCTCACACACGCGCACCTGCCTTTCGGTTCCTCACTGTCTCAACCAGTTTCCTACGACTTCCATACCACTGGCAGTTATAATCACATACTGAACAGGCTATTAAAAAGCATACTGTTTTCATAGCCTATATTAGCCAGTAGTATTTTCTACTGTAAGTAGGCTACTATAGGCCTAGTATTTCTTATATAATATAAACTGCATATAGTTAATAGTATGCAATAAATAGTAAGCCACAGTGATATATAATGAAGCACTATTTGTACATACGCTGTTACTCTGTTAGAGCCTGGTTATTCAGATTTGCTGCACGCTATTTTGACATACACTTTATAGCCAAACGCTTGCGGACACCTGACCATCACATCAATATGTGGGCCTTCTCCAAACTGTTGCCACAACGTTGGATGCACACAATTGTGCAGAATGTCTTTAATGGAACTAAGGGACCCAAACCTGTTCCGGCATGACAATGTCCCTATGCACAAAGTGAGCTCCATAAAGACATGGTTTGCCAAGGTTGGAGTTGAAGAACTCGAGTGTCCTGCACAGAGCCCTGACCTCAACCCCGCTGAGCACCTTTGGGATGAACTGGAACGTTGACTGCACCCCAGATGCCCCTCGCCCAACATCAGTGCCTGACCTCACTAATGCACTTTTGGCTGAATGAGCACAATTCCCAACAGCCACATTACAAAATCTAGAGGAAAGCCTTCCCAGAAGAGTGGAGGTTATTATAACAGCAAAAGGGGACTAAATCTGGAATGCGATGTTCAAAAAGCACATACGAATGCGATGGTCAGGTGTCCACATACTTTTGGCCATATAGCATAGATCTAGGTTTCCCATGTATTTCAGCTCGATTTAAAATGCATCATATGTCAAACCAAATGTGAAATTATGAATGGAATAAACTACTTGCTTTGAAGCAAAAATCCCACATTCTCAAGATTACAGAGTCCCAGCTGTTTATTAGATAATTAGTTGTGTCAGATGTGTTGGGACTGAAGCAGGGAAAACTTTACAGTGTGCAGGACAGTGGGTACACCAGGACCAGGGTTGGGAACCTATGCTCTAAACCAACAAACACACCTGTCACTTTACTCTTCATTAGTCTCAGCTGTGTGTCCCAATGAGAACAAGGCCTATAGATCCTGTGTCTCATAGGGCCATGATCATCAGCCAAATGTAGACTATTGTCTAGGTAATAAACCTTATTTCTTCTTTTTGTTCAGAGTTTAAGTCATTACTTTCATGATCTGTTGCTTTTTTATAGGGTACAAATAGTAGTTTGCTCACATCAGTATGTCCATATAAATGAATACAAACACAATGTGTAATAGAACCATTTCAGTAATAGAACCATTTCAGAAAGAAAAAAACAATCTTTCTCTCCTTAGTACTAGGAATTCCTACAGTGAAGAAATTATTTTGAAATAAAATAAAATATTATTGGCTGCCTTTGTTGACAGCATGTGTTTCTATAAATCTCATGAAAATCTCAGATAGCATATTTTTTTCTATATATTTCAATTAATCACATTTTGTGGAATTACACATTACACATCCGTAGCTGTAGAGCACCCATCTGTCTCACTTACCGGTTTTGCACAGTGGAAACAGAAGCGTCAGTAGCTGTGTATGCTGCAGTGGAGTCAGGGAACGCCGCGCGCTGCGATTCGTGTCACATCACTGCCCTCTGCTGGCGGAAAAGCGCTATTAACAGTAAAGAAATAAGCGCGCGGATTTGCATTAAGATTGATTTATGTATTCTGCATCGTGCGTCGCTGGAATTACAGATATCCTTGCATCTAAAATGCATTTTATTCACTTTGCCAATTTTTGAGGCACTGTGTGCAGAGATGTGGCAAATAAATTGAAAGTTATTATTTAAAATATATATATATATATATATAGT
Organism: Pangasius sanitwongsei; assembly: GCA_037576675.1. Lineage (NCBI taxonomy): Eukaryota > Metazoa > Chordata > Actinopteri > Siluriformes > Pangasiidae > Pangasius > Pangasius sanitwongsei. Next base: position 19,581,421 of record CM075006.1, on the reverse strand, counting down.
GGTGACCTGTTGCTTAAAGAGCAATTGAAATTAGGACTTGGACTTGAGGTGTAGGCAGTGTTGATGAGTATACAGAGCAAACAGAGGGCGGATCGTCCATCACGACTATCAGTTATTCCAAGAAAGGAATAACTTTCTTGTCGTGCCAGTGAGCCATACAGATGTTCATCTGATTGTCTTTGCAGTCCCTCATATCAGATCGCTCATGTTTCGCATTTCTGCAATCAGCCTCTCTTTAAACGTCTCAGAGTAATTTCCTCAGAGTAATTTCATGCACTGCAGCATAAAGAAAAATTGTTCACGCGCACGACGCGGTGATTGACAGCCGCAAGGGGCCCTTGTGCAGGGGCGTGTCTGTGGCTGTGACGTCACGTTGGCCGCTGGTACTCTCTTCTGACCAGTGTTTAGATCAGACGCTTCAGTTACTCAGTAGCTGTACTGAGTGAATCCTGTGGCGATAGTTACAACCCGACTGCGCGTCTAATACTGCATTTACGGCATTTTAGATTAAAGATTTCAACTTTATATTCTAATGTTCGTTTTGTCATTAAATATTGGCTCACAGCTAATTTTTTAATCTTAATGTACTTCAGTGAACAATAATGATTTGAATAAACTGCCACCATCACATCATAGGTTTAAAGTATTAGACCTGTGTCTCCCTTTAAACCATAACCTACAGTTTCCTTTATGCACTCAGAAAATGTACAACCATTAAAGCTTGTATGTAGAACTGTCCAACAGAGTGTTCCCCTATCAGAAAGGGATCCAAGCAGAATCTGGATAATTAGATAATTATCCAGAACACTTAATTATCCAATGAACCTTTAAAGAACCAGATAAGAACCATTTACAGTGTAGCTCAATGTTGTCTGTGCATTTAACACAGTCATAAAAGCCGTAAAACATGCTTCATGTAAAATGCAAGTGTGTGTGCGTGTGTGTGTAGGTGTGCATGTGTGTGTGTGTGGGGGGGGGGGGGGGGAAGGGGGGGGAGATAGGAATATGTGACAGATCTGACCTTGTGGGGAAGTTTTGCCCGTCTTTTTTTTCCACAAAAACTGCAAATAATATTAATAACAACAACAACAACAACAACAACAATAATAATAATAATAATAATAATAGTAATAATAATAAAATTTTAAAAACCTTTAAGAGACAAAAGATTTCTTGTTGTTTACTATGGTTGGTTAGGATTAGATGTAGGCATGACATTAATTAGCTGCATTAATAATTATGTCAAATCAACAGATGGTCCTCACAATACTAGTAAGACAAACGTGTGTGTCTGTGTGTGTGTCTGTGTGTGTGTGTGTGTGAGAGAGAGAGAAAGAGAGAGAGAGAGAGAGAGAGAGAGAGAGAGGCCTGGGGCCACTACACACTCTTCCCAGCACCTGAGTGCCTTTAACTGACCTGTAGGAATAGGAATGTGCATTAGAGCTTTCTAAAAAGATCATATCAGAAAATGATGAGGGTATTTAGTCTAATTTCTCAGTTGGTGATGTGTTTAGATTAGACTTATTAGATGAACAACAGTGACAGCAACCCAGCCACAAATAACGGATATCACTGTGAAACAGCATGGCACAGAATTCTAAACACACAGAGGTTAAAACTGGTTGGTGGTGTTGGGTTAAAGGCGCTGTGGGGCATTTAAGTACTCTATTGTGTTTTTAGGCCACTTGTCCCGCCCCCACTAATTCTTGTGTAGAGTGTTGCCAGATTGGGACACATGGAATCAGTGTGGGCCTAAAACATGGCATTTGGATAGTTGAGGTGTGAGATGTAGTCTGTTGATTATGTTTGTGTTTTATAGTTTTGGACGTGGTTTAACATTATTATTTGGAAAAGCTGCAGCTTATAGTGGTGTATAATAAATAGAGAAGGATTTTAAAGAGATATTTGGCTGGAAACACTACAGACACTTGGTTCAATCTGGCAACCTTGCTTTTCGGACCCCTGTAGAGTTAAGACTAACTTTTTCCTCAAACTTGTGAAGTTGCTCGGACTCTCCTTCTTTCTGTGTGTAGGCTTTGGGAAGGCTGAATTCAGTCAGACTCTAGTTTTATGTTTAATTGCTTGCGTTATTTGTCTTTAATTGTCAGGATTTACAATGAGTGTTAAGGCTCATCTGAGCAGTTTGGGCTTCGCTGTGCTGGTTTTGGGAAGCGTGTCTCTGAGTCTGCAGTACAACGCGCACAGGCTCAGAAACAAGTGAGTATCAACTCCAGACACTGCCCTGGACTGGTGAAAGTTTATCATTTATATGATGTTTTAAAAAGGATAGATCGCTTGTTTGTTTCTTGCCATTATGCTGAACTTATAGCGTTTAAGAGATTATCGGTTTAGCGTGCTGAGATTTTACAGTCATTTGTGTGAAAAACGCGTTTGCTTAATGCATAAGTTTAAATCACAAGTTTAACGAGTTTTACAGTATCAACATTTTTTATAACCCCAATGTTTACAGAATGATAACTGATAAAGCACAAAAAAATAATCACAATCATTTTTTGCCATCAAAGTGGCCCTTCTCATATTTTCTCAAAGCAACAAGATATGCAATAAAACGTTGCAGTCTTGGTTGAATTCCTTGCTATGAGACCAGATGTTCCAGATGTGTTTGCACGCTATAACGTCACACTTCAATTGGCTACAATCATTGCGTAATTTGGCTCGCTCTCGGTTCTCTGATTACAGACTACAGAATAGTATCGCAGTGGGAGAATGGAGACCGTTAACATTTTGGATGAAATACATTCAGGTTTCACGCCATTATTTTTCGGTCTTGCAGAAACTGGTGCGCGTTTATCGTGCAGAAGAACGTGAGCTGCGCAGTGCGCGCGGACATTCCCGCAGTGGTTGAAGCTGAAGCTGAAGCTGCGCCCTGCCCTCCACACCAGCCTGACTGCGAGCCATCAGTGATGTGAGTACCACCGCGAGGGGCGGGGCTTGGGGCGGGACTTGGCCTGATCCTTCTGAGCAGCTACGAGGGACGCTAATACTACAGGGAGAGGGTGGGGCTTAGGAGATAAAGCCAGACTGCATGGCTAACCAAACAGGGAGCTGCACATCCCTGCCTGTAGTGTTTATTCTATGGTGATTCAGAGTGCCATTTAGTAATAGGGCTATGTGTGTGTGTGTTTTCCTGGATTTTTGGTGGAATGTAGGAATATTAGACATTCTTTGCAGCTTAATTGCACTACTGTCCTCCCCTGGAAAACAGCTCAAAGGCACCAGAGAACGGATGTCAGTCTCCAGTCTTAAAAGCACAGCACAGCACTCATTTCACTCACTCAACTCATTAGCTGATTACCATCAGAGAACATGGCCTTCCTGGGCTAATTCTGCTGTGTTATAAGAAGGAAAAGCACACATCTATGTAGGACTGTGGTCCTAAATCTGAATTACTGTCACTATCTATGTTTAATATCCTACAACGATCATGTAGCGCTGTCTGAGATAACATTTTAGGTGTTCTTGGTTAGTTCACACTTCACTCTTCATATCGTCGTACCAGCCTGAAGGCCTCGCTTTTACAATTCACAGAATCGTCATTTAAAGGCCCACTAAGCAGCTGTACTTTGTACATTATGAAATAGCATATATAAGAGTTCAATACTGGCAGTATGTTTGAGTGTAGCAGAGAATTTATACTGTTTTCAGTGTTGTGTAGACATAGCCTGTGTGCTTCAATGCAATAACTGATGGCTAATGTAGCCAGTATAGTAGTATTTGTAACACACCCGAGTTACATCAGTAGCTGTGTTTATCTCTGTTTCTAAGAGAAATCCTAGACAGAAAAGAATATTTCAGCTCAGTTTGAACTAATGTACTTGAATAAATGCTGTGTACTAACTCAAATTATGGAGATGTTACCTTTATTCTTGTACTGCATTATCAAACTACTGTATACCATAAAGTATATCTCTGCTGACTCGAGTTCACTCTTATACTTACTGTTTTTTTACAAGGCAGATGTATTTCAGTTTTATTATCAGAGTGTAAAACTGCAAGCAACCATGCTTAATGACAACATATGTTTGATCCATGAATCTAAAAAAAGAAAAATGGTATACAAGTGATTACTCTTTACTGCTTTTGTTTGTTTTATGGCATTTTGTTAACTGTTTCAGATTGCTGCCTGTAAGTGTACTGATTAAGGTGCTTGATGATTCTATTTCTTATATAACTTACAATTACACAACTCACTATTCAGCTATTGCCTTGAAGCATAGAACAGAGAGCACCAAGACTGTCCCAAATGTTTTTTTTGTTTTTTTTTTTAACCAGTGCATACTCTGGGTCTTACCAACAGTTTGTCCTCTGTTGATGTCACCAAAGTGCAGTCTTAAAAGATGAGGGCAGATATTATGATGTCATTTGGGATATGGCCTAATGCAGAAGCAGCAGCCATTGAGTGCACAAATCTCATTCTTCTATGGCAGGGGTCTTCAATCTTGTCCACAAAGGGCCGGTGTGGCTGCAGGCTTTCATTCCAACCAGGCAGGAGGCACTCTTGTTTCCACTTGTTTAATCAGTTGATCTTGGGCTCCAATCAACTATCAAGTGTGCCTCCTATTTGGCTGGAATGAAAGCCTGCAGCCACAATGGCCTTTTGTGGACAAGATTGAAGACCCTTGTTCTATGGTGAATGGTCACATGATCTAAAAATGGCAGCTATCATGACAGTGTGTTATGTGTTATGTTATGTAGATAAAATTGTCTTGTTTTTGAATACTTTTTTGTTTGTTTGTTTTTAGAAATGTCTTTTTTAACATTTCTCAATTAACTAAATATTTAATCATTAACATTTCACAATTCACTTATACCTATTGCTTGGTTACATTTTCACATTTTAGAATGTTTAAAATGAGTTCATTTAAACAAAAATGCTGTTATTTTGACTCACAGTGGATGTTGTGTAAGAATTGTAAAGATACATTAGTTTGTTATCCCTTACGAAGGGTGGAAAATAACACAACGGTTCATGCAGGTCTGACCTTATGTTCCATATCAGATTTCATAATGAGGTTTCTTCCACAGGTTCTTAAAAATGTGTTACAATGAAGAGTCAACATGAAGAGAATATGGATTGTTATCTGGGAGATTTCTGTGGGACCATGCATTATTTTCATCCATAATTGCACTCACAGATGTGAAAACTGACCCAGCCCCATCCTCATCACAGGAAATGATGTCATTTCTTCTTTCATTTTTTTATTACTGATGGGAATCCACTGTATCACTGGGGCTTATTGTGTTACTCGCCAGTTAATTGTGTATGTGGAGAACCAAATGCATTTATGCAGATTTTCAAAACTATCAGTAGGTTTCAAATAATTAGTAAACACATAAAAGGATTGTTAATGGATCTAGCAGTCTACGGAGGGTTTACTTGGAACTTTGTTGGAAGGGGAGTTGTAGAGTTCTCTACATAGAATCTTTAACAGTTGTCTCGGAGGTACAAAGCAAAGAACATTTTTACAGAGCTAGAGGAAATATTTTTTTTTTTTCTTAGGGGTGTTCATTCAGTTGTTTTTAAGGAAATGCTTTGTTTTTAGACTTGTTGAAGTTGCCATGGAGTGGTTTTTACTTTAACAAGGGTAACATGTTTGCATAGCTTAATTGTTACTCACATTAATTAATTAAGTTTTAAATGCCTGGAAGAGCTCTCTAATTTCATATATTTGTGCCAGGAACTATGTATATGCAGTGAGATACACGACTGCTGATTTCATTTGTATGGGCTGATTTGTGCCTCTCAGGGCAGCATGGGAGAAACGTAAAATTCACACCCAACAAGCCTTATGCCACATTGCAGCATATAACATAGGTGAGATAATGTAGGTTATCTCATAACGTAGGTGGGAACAGGAACTAACTTGTCTCTTGGATGTTACACAACATTAAATCTAACCATAAACCACTAAAATGCACAACATGTCGTTCATTAATAAATAAAACATTGTAATCATTTGCAAAACCCCCCCTTCCTCCGGCATGCATTATTTTTGTATGACAACACAATCTGTTAAGGAAAAACCCTCATCTATTTAAGTAGGTTTCAATTTGTGTGCATTAAATTTTGTTTTCCAGGTATCAGACCCATTTTCAACCCAGTTACAGGATTTCCTATAAGATCGTTACTGAACTGGAATGGAGGTGCTGTCCAGGGTATCAGGGTCCAGACTGTAAAGAACTAAAAGGCTACCCAAATCGACAGATGTTACTTAAACCTCAACCAAAGCCACATCCTCAGCCCTATACTGGATACACACAAAACTCACAAAGTAAGATAGTCAAGAACTTTTGTCTTCTCTGTTGGTTACAAATTTGATAATAAATTAATTATGCTTAATTATCTAATTCTGAATTGAACACCAATACATACAGTATATTCTTATTAGAAGGATCCATTTGCTATCTTTTCTCCTGCGATAGGGCCAGAGAGACGGGAGACAGAGCAGTACGACACCTACCATGAGGTTGAGAAAACTCGTCAACTGGAGGCAGAAGTGCAGCGCCTTTCTCAGACAGTGTTGGACCTCCAGGCAGCCATGACTAGCATGACTGCAAACCTACGTACTGATTTACAGGAGGACACCAGCAAAATGCTCGTCACTCTACTCAGCAACATGCATGTGCAAGACAGCGCAAAAACAGGAGGTACAGAGGAAAGCTTGGTGCACCTGGATGGACACCAGGCCACACGGGGACTGGAGGAGAGGGGCATAGAAAAGGTGCTGGCCAGGCTTAATGATGTGACAGATGCTCTGAAAAGCAAGGATGAGGCGATTGAGGAGCTGCGGGAAGCTGTGACTGGACACAGTGGCCAGATCCGAATACTAATGGATGCTTCTCAGGGACCAACAGTTACTGCTGGTGCCTCCTCAGACATTGATATCCTTCAGTCCTACATTGATACTAAGTTTGAGAAATTAAAGAAGGAGCTCGTTGTGGACATGAAGGATGAGATAGCAAAGCTGAAGAGTGCATGTGATGATAGGATACTGTCTTTTCAGAAGACCTGTAAAGAGGGATGGAAGATAAGTTATGACAACCTGACAAAACTACTGGACAGCCGGGAGGCTGAGCTCAGGAAGGAGATACGCGAGCTACGTCTGGATATGGCTATGTCTGATGGGCTGGTGCGCACTCATCGACAAACAGCTCCATTTAAAGAGGATGACAGGGATTTACGAAATATGCTTCAGCGTCTGGTAGACGCACATCAAGTCTTAAATGCCCGTGTGGACAACGAACTGGGACATCTGTCCATGCTACAGCTGGAAGATGTATTTGGCCCTCGCTTGGATGAGCTTGAAGCCAGGATGAACGTGACCGAGAGGAATGCAGAAACCTACTGCTTCTATGTGGATGAGAAGTTAACTAAGGCTCTAGCCAAAGAGACAGCAGAGATCCAGGAGCTCTTGGACAAGCGACTGAATTCTATGGAGGACCAGTTTACAACCATGCTGATCGAGATGAGTAACACGTCCTTCCCAGGGATGTTCAGCGAGTCTGTTGATGCTCTGCAAACTCAGGTTAATGCAAACAAGTATGTGATTCAGGGGCTGGAGGACAAATTGAATGCTATTGAGCACATATGCTCCACTGACTGCAACTCAAGTCCATCCATTGATCCTCAACACCTAGGCGGTCTGGAGAGTATTACAAAGGATGTGAGGCACTGTAGAAATCAACTGGACGTCCTGAGCACTAATGTTGAAAGCAATGCAGCGAAGCTTGTACAATTAGAGGGTGTAGTTGATCATCTGAAGCTTGAGAATCAACTGAACAGTGATAGCAGACAGGATATGCAGAACAAGCTGAAGCCTCTAACGGATAATATGAATGGCCTGAGTGGAGCTGTGACTGGGCTGGGAGATGTCATGAGCAAGTTTAGCCAAGATCTTCAGACCCTGAACTCTAGTTGTTGCCAAAAAGCGCAGGTAGAACAGATTCAGACACCATCAATGGTACCACCTCTGTCCCATGAGATAAGCAAACCAAGCCACAGTCAGGTGGAGGAGCTCAGCAACAGACTAGATAGGCTGAGATCCCAAGTGACTGCAGAGTTGAACCTTTGTAAGGAGAAGGCAGCAGGTGTAGCTGAAGGTATCTCTGCAGTAGGCAGCAGGATTACTACACTAGAAGAGTTGTGTGGGAAGGTAAATGATGAGAGAAATCAAGTTCAGGCTATGAAAGAAGGTCTGGAGAGAAACTTGGCTCAAATTAACTCCACACTGCAGATACACTCCAAGGGGATCAGCAACCTCCAGATCACCCTGCACAATGTTCAAACTCACCTTGCGAACATTAAGAACCATACCACAAAACAGCAAGGTAAGTGATGCAAAACCACAAGTTTACTATAAATGATGCAAAAACCATAAGCAAAAAACATTTATTATATGTGTTGCAAACAGCATAACTTTTTTAATTTTTTAATATCGTCAATTTCCATCCAATGCCAACCTACTCATGGACTCAACACTTTCATTTTTTGGAAAGACAATACACGTCAGACATGGGCCTTATATTCAATATATCAGGATTTACTTCTGGGTACTATTCTTTCCTCCACCAGGCATAATGTTCTGCATAATGTATTGTACTAATATAAATATCTCTATTAAATTCTACTTCACCATGTCTCAACACCACTGGAAGTGAGACTGTATTTTTACGATTCAAAAAGGGAGATATGGATTGAAAAACACTGCATGATTTGTATGACTTGGAAAAGCACCTAAATGGAAATTGGATTGCTGCCACACAAAAAAGTATTGTTCCCTTTTCAGTTGTAGGGATTTATCTTTATGACTCATATCCATCCCCATGGTTTGTCAACCAAACCAGACCTGTTATTCTAATATTTTGGGGGGTTTCTTAGAAACCTATCCTGAAGATAATTCTCGAGGTAAAGAGTGTCTACAGTGCATGTGCTATGAGATACAGGCATGCTCATAAGTCTACAATTCCCTGGGGCTGCAGAAAGGCAAGGGGCCTCCCTACATATAGCTAAATGACAGTTAAGAGCATTGGCAAGGAGCCAAATACAATCATGCTTTTCTCATAAACAAGGGATGGTTAATTGCTGTGATATTGTTATGTTAACCATGTTATGTTTTGGTTACTTGTCTGAAAGATTTAGTTTTATATAATATTTAAAGAGAAAACTCTTACAATGTGGGATCTACACTGCTATGGAAATGGACATACTCATTAAACCCATAAGTCATGGTGTAGGTTTAACTCGGCTATAACTAAATTTTTCCTATGATAGTATTTAAGCTCACTGACACATATTGCAAAGCTAATCTCTATAGGATGAGTGATTATCCTCCTCCTCCTTTCCTGAGCTTTGTGAGCTCATGAGTTGTGTGGTCCTCCAACTGTCTTTGCTGGTCATGCCCTACTTTTCCCTGCACAGAATGAGGAAATGAGTAGGGAGTTCAGTATGTGTATGCTTGTGTGGGTCTGGTCTTCATTAACCAGCAGAGCCTGGGACTGGGCCTCTGGATGTGCGGTGCTGTAAACCAGGCTCACTACCCCACCCTAGTGCAGATGTTGGGCTATGAGCCGTCCGTGATGTAACGCCTGCATGCTGATTCCTGGGAGCCTCCCTGTAAAGTCTGATGTCATCATTCCAGGGTGGATGTCAAGTACTCTTAATTCCTAGGCATGCATGAAGGTCATGTTCAGGCACAAGTCCAGTTTATTCACAGACACAAGATAATAATAGGGTTGTAATACAATTATACTATCGGTATTTGTATCTGTCTTCAGATTTAAACCTGAAGTAGGCATGGCCTAAACCAGAAGGTGTTGTTGTTGTTGTTGTTGTTTAAACATCAACTCTATCACTGTGCACCAGGAAACACTGCAAATCACTGGAAAAAAAACCCAGTGGTGGCATGTCACCATGATCTTTTTAGGTAATAATTGGTCTGTTTATGGAATAGGTTTTTTTTTTTATTTTATTTTTTAAAATCCCACCCACACACTTATTTTTGTTTGTACCTGCCCGTGATATTTTCTAATGAATTTATCAAGTTCTATTTCCTAAATTATAACCAAACTAGTAGGTTAATTTAAAGCTTGATGAGGCAGTTAACGAGGAGGCTGTAAACGTATTGTGCAGTACCCTTATGTCACAACTTGTTTGTTGTTCTCCATGGGATCCCAGTACTGATGCATACCTCTAATCTCAACCACATGCCCTGTGAACCTTTTTTGGCAAACTGGAAAAGAAAAGAAAAAAAAAACTGAATAGTGCACCTCCTATTCATGTTTGCATTTGTATCCATTTAGAAGATATTATCAGTTCATTCTGAGTAATGTATTTAAATTCAGCTACATGCATAAATAACATACATTTCTCTTATATAAACTCAAAGCCTGTATAGGACTGTACTCCTTACAGTACAATAACCTTTTCTGAGTCACCAGCAATGTGCCAATTCTCATGTTATATTGAAGAACATGTTGATGAATTCTACAACACCTGTATTCCAGAAATGTAACATTCATACCTTTTTGAAGTATAATTAAAAAATCCGATGTGCACAAATAAGATGGAAAGTTATTAGCCCATACTGGTTTCGAACATTTAGGTTTGCAGACAAAATATTTTTAATAGCTTTTTTCGAAAAGAGTGGAAAGAGAACACTCACATCATTTTGTAGTTCTTAAAGGGCCCAAAAACATGGAAAGAATGAAGTACCATAGCCAACAAGACAACTCGGCTTGCTGTTGCAAAGTGTTAAGCATTACTCATTCCTTCTGGCAAGCAGGCTGGGGCAGGGGTACGCCATTGTGCAATTCTGGAACTAATTCATACAGTTGCTCTGTCAGTGACAACGCAATCTGCTGGGAAATATGCGGTTTGTTTTCTAAAATCCAACGCTCTTCACTGATTTCTACAATGAATTGTTTATAGAATGAATTAATAACTCACAACCCATTAGAACATTCTGACCATCGGCCAGTGTGACAGACTAATAGGATCACAGCTCATACCGGAGACAAACGCTTGATAGTTATTGAATTCTGGAATAGAGGACCTTGAAAATATAGCCCAAAATTGTCTGCCATGCTGTATATTTCAGCTTATCGACAATCATCCTCTTTCCTGTCCTTCTCTTCCTGTTGACTGATATCATACTAGTATAGAATGCCAGAGTTTCTCTCCCCCTCTCCCAGTGTGTGTGCATTCTACAGAGGTAAACTGACCAGCTTTAGGATGTGTGACTATTTTTAGTATTACTATAGCTGATTCTTCTGTGGTGAAATCAATAAGTGGAGAATGAGAGCTGGGTCAAAGTTCCGAGTCAGAGTCCAGAGACCCATCTGGATGTTTTCAGATTGGATCAGGCCAAGAAGTGAGATTACTCCACTGTGGTCTGGTCATTAGGGCAAGGTGCAGAACTGTGGACTTCTAATAACACCTTGGTTTGTGTGTGTGTGTATGTGTGTGTGTGTGTGTGTGTGTGTGTATAAGAAACTGCCAGTTCCTTTCTTCCATTTTGCCTTACAAACTAATGGCTGAAATGGAACCCAGCATTTTCTGATTATTTCAATTATCCCATTTCAATCCGATCTTCCCATCTTGGTAATTTGTAAACATAGCCTCCCTAGACCAAGCAGCTGCAAGCCCTGAGTTCCTCCTCCATAAACAAGCACCACATCTGAGTCAACAATATTGTCTAAAGCATACTTTTACAACAGCAATCACCAACCCATTTCCCAGAGATCTTTCTAGAGAATTCAGTTTATAATCCAATACAGCTGATCATGTTTATCAGGATGTGTTGGATTAGGGAACCTGAGTCAGCCAGGAAGATAGATTTCTAGAAAAAGGACTAATTTTGGCTTTATCGTATCTTAGTGAGTCACTGTTGTTTAAGATGCCAAATCTGTGTGTAGCATGCTGAGCCATTGCACAAAGTAGCCTGTGATTTCCTCTGCGTCCCAAGCAGAGCCCATAGGAAACAGTTAGATAGCAATTATCCCATGGGAAATTGGCTTTACGTGTGTGTTTCTGAGATACCTGGAGTTTCGAACGGTGGTGACGCAGGAACTCGGTCGGGTGTAGCCTGCTTGAAGAGCACTCATGGGATTTTAGCTGTTGCTTTGTTTTACTCATGCCGGTTGTAAGCAGGAAGAAAAAGATGCAATTACAGTGTTGACTAAACCCTTGTGTGATGAACAACACATGCTAGGTTGAGGAAACATCACAGTGTGAGGCTGCTGCCGGTAGTTAAAATTTAGCCACTAATGGAATTTTTTTTTTTCCTTTTGGCTAAATACTCAGGCAAATGATTTTTGCTTTTTATAATGGACATTATAGTAGGGTTTCATTTTCAGTGTCCCCACACTGTACTGAACAGCACAAAATCTAGACAGCATCTATAGAATTATAAAGCAATGTCACTATCTGTACCTTTTTAGTGCTCCAAATAACTGTATTCCGATTTATACACGAATTGGGTGTGACCTAAACCGGAAGTTTTTTTTCTTTCTTTTTTAAATATGAACCCTACCACTATGTCCCCGAACACCCTGGAAAAGAGGTCAGCATGGTGTATAAATTCTGGCCCTAAAAGATTGCTTGCTCATGCCCGCATGCAAGTAAAAACCTTCCATTCACATGACTTTTTTGTCCTTTTTTGCATCCTGTGGGATCCCTGTCCTGAAGCACACCTCTAGTCTTAACCAGATGTTCTGTGAATGTTCTTTTAAAAAAAGAAAGAAAGAACTGTGCACCTCCTATTACTTTCTGTATTTGTATCTCTTTGGTACATTATCTCTTCAATCCGAATAATGCATTCATATTCTGTTACATCCCTAATGCATATCCTTATGAGATTAGGCATCTAGTCCTCTCCCTTCATATTTTTAATTTGTGATGACTGATTTATCCATTTGAATTTCATATATTCTCTGCCTGAATGTTGTATCTGCCCGCTTGGGGGGGGGGGGGGGGGGGGGGGGGGGGGGGGGGGGGGGGGGGGGGGGGGGGGGGGGGGGGGGGGGGGGGGGG
>CM075006.1:19557663-19568270 GCA_037576675.1 Pangasius sanitwongsei | reverse complement strand
TCCCCCTTCTTTTTTTTTTTTTTTTTTTTTTTTTTTTTTTTTTTTTTTTTTATATTTTTTTTGGCTTATTTTTTTTTTTGCCCTGTTCCCCCCCCCCCCCCCCCCCCCCCCCCACCCCACCCCACAAGATGAGTCATATCTCTCAACTCTCTCCTTCTCAGGAGTGCCAGTGAAGCAGGACAAACCCAGTACTCTGCCTGATTCTAGGAGTGGATTCCCACCAAGGAGGACATATATTCCTGAGATCCACATTCCTGTGTGGATACCCCAGAGGACAGTGCCTGTTACTTCCCGTCCATTTGTACGCCAGCCACAGGCCGAGCCCTCAAACCCACGCCAGCCTTATGCCCCTCTACGCCCTTCAAGCCCACACCAACAGCCTAATCAACCAGTTGTCTTGACTGGAGTGGCTGGACCACCCGGATACGCACAAAGAGTCCCCTCTCGACGGGAGCGTGGGTCTCACGAGTTAGGGAAACCCTTTCATGGATTCGCAGGTGCACCAGGTCAGAGATCACAAAGGTTATCAATTTCTGCTATGTTTTATGTTAAACCTAAAAAATGCTTACTTCCTTGTCTTGCACCTTCACCACAGGCTATCCTCCCGTAAATCCGGTAGCACTTAAACCCCACCCGATCGCAGGTAACACGCTTTTGTTTCTGTAGGTGAGTTATATATTTGGCTTTACTTTGTCCTTAATCAGTATGACTTTTTTTTGTTTTGTATATTTTTCACTAGCTTCTCAAGTGTTATGGAATCCTGCACAAAGGCTTGTTGCAACACCAGGTAAATTAGAAACGGATTACCATATGCATGTCTGTTATTATTTTCCACCACACTAATAGGCTATATTTAAAATGGAGCAAATTTAAATCTAAGCACCACCCTTTCTGTGCCTCTTTTACAGTGTCGTCTGAGAAAAACATGTTTGTAGAGCCTTTCTCCTTTTCAGCTGGTCTCACACATCAGGGGTTTTTGGGAGACTTTGGCATCATCCGTTTTAATAAAGTGCTAGTTAACGATGGAGGACACTACAATCCCCAAACAGGTATTAAAAAAAAAAAAAAAAAAAAAAAGTCACAGATCTGCTTTTTCAGTGACTCCATTACTATAAAGGTGCTATAGGTAAAGGTCCATAGCTACAATTTAAAACCATTTAGTAATGACGACATAAGGATGCACTCACTCAGGACAAAACAGCCAGTACATGTCCTAGTTGGCAGCAAAGTAATCTCTCCTTGCTTACTCTGCAGGAATCTTCACGGTGCCTGTGAATGGTCGTTATCTAGTCTCAGCCGTGCTGACAGCTCCACAGCACGAGCGGATCGAGGCTGTACTCTCTGTGTCTGAGCGCAGCGTGCAGAAACTAGATTCAGCAGGTTATGGAGGACACAACGGGCAGCTCACATCAAGGCCTTGTCAGTGTGGTAGCTCTGTCTCATTCAGCCTCATCCTCTCCCTGCGTGCAGGAGATCGAGTTGCACTAGTGCGCACAGCTGGCACACTTGCCCTCTCTGAGGCCCAAGAGATACTCTCCACGTTCAGCGGTATCTTCCTCTACTCCACTCAGGTTCACAGATAACATTCAGCAAAAAAACAAAAAAAAAAAACAAAAAAAAAAACACACACACACACAGCAGAGGACTGCCTGGCTGTGCAGCTCTCCACATTTACATGGCAGCCTGTGGCGAGCCAGACGACACGGCAAGGAAATCACTGCTTGGCTTTGGCTTGAAACTACAGAAAAAAAATGTGCCACACATTGCATTGTTGTACCATGGAAAGCAGTGCATTGAGATATTTAGTCATACTCCACATAATTTCATTTTATAATGTATTTACTTACACTGCACCTTTTAATATAAAAAGGCGGTTTATCATGAATGACTTTAATCCACAGACCAGATTGTATAGAATCATTTTATTACAAATCAGTAAGCAGTATTATAAATGCCTTTATTTTGCTATATGTAAGGAATAAAACAGGGCGTGCTGTTATAGGACAATAATAAATGACTGGGTGGTGTGATGCCATTACCCCTCTGAAGACAGCATGTCCCAAAGCGTTTTATTCCTCTTATACCACGGGAATTAACCAAAGACTGCAATTTTTATTTATTAATGAACATGTCGTGCATTCAACCATTTCTAGTTACCTTTGGTGTTGTGCAATGTCTGCCAAAAATGTTAGTTCCTGTTATCACGTTTTTTTTTTTCCTCCTAAAGACAAATAATGCAGCTTGCCATGTTGTCAAGAAACCACAAAGATGTTCCCATCTTGGAAAGCATAAAGTTACGGCTCTACCTCTGGAGACTCGTTCCAGAAATGTTAAATAAACGTCTCTTCACTGAAAACCTCACAAGATCAACAATTACATGTTTTTTTTTTTAAAATCCATTTATGTGGCACAAGTCCCTGTGTATGTCATTACTATAGAAATGATAACACCGAATGAGCACCTTAATATATACTTGAAGCCAGAACTACTGTCCAAGCCGTACTGTTATAGAAAATTAATCAGTGACCAGAACTGAGCATTCAACAGCGCTGTGGTAAAGGATTGTGTAATGGAATGATAAACCAATATAAAGTAAAAAAGAATTTAAGGACAAAGCAACAGCATGAAGCTCTTTCAGGTACTGAGGGGAGGGTTTGGGGTGAAATGGTTTAGCGCAGATAAAGCTCAACAGTCAGCCCCACAAAGAATTAAGGGTTTGTTATTTGTACTGTAAACAGTGCCATAACAAGCTCCACTGTTTTGTCCAACACTGAGTAGAACAGCTAGATTTGTAAATTTAGTGATTCAAGTGATTTCAGGAATTCTAAACTAACTTGTTGATGTGATGCCTGATAAAAAAAAAAAAATAATAATAAAAAAAAATCCCCCACTCCCATTCCAAGAGAAGACCGTTATTTCCCTTTATACAAACTCCACAGCCTTTGGGTTGGACATTCCATCTTATTTATTACACTGCTGGACAAGGCAATAAGAAAAAACATGAAAATATTCATTTTTCTGCTGCTACGTAAATGAAGAAAATGTTTGACCTGAGGTGATAATCTCCCAAATCTGATTAAACCACACAATCTCCAGCATTCATTTCATTCTACCACTCACTTGCCTGTACCTCTTTCTCCTCTCCACTGTCTACCCTTGTCTTCCAATCTAAACATCCTCCTGAAGGAAATGTAAGGGAAAGAGAGATGTTGGTTAGTGAAACAGTCAAACATTTGTAATAAATGCATTTTAATAGATTTTCATATCATTTTCCAAAACAATAAATCCATACAGTAAGTATACACTTAAAGGTATCTAGAGTGGTCAGATGCAGTAATGTTCAATTTTTACACTGAAACAATACAATCTAAGAGACAGGTTTACCACAAAGAGCATACGTCAACAAATAAAAGCATATAAAATTAAGGGCATGAAAGCAAAAGAGTAATGAACAATAACTGATCGGTTGCAAAGTTATATATATATATATATATATATATATATAATTTTTTTTTTTTTTTAACATTTTTATAACCATAGATGAGTGTGTCCATCCCACACAAGAAGTATTACTTTCATAGAAAGAATGAGATCACTTTGTTAATCATTAACAGACAAATTTCACTTCTACACTTCATAAAGACAAAAAACAAATGTGATAATACATTTGTGCATAAACAAATCAAACAACCAGGGAAGTCCCTTTTTTCCTCCCAAACAATGGTTCCCTCACACAAATACCCTATTTTCAATAAATTACTTGCTATTGTGCTCCGAGTCGGTGTGCACGCCTACCTAACACATGGTGCGCTATGCTTAAATTTAAAAGGAGAGCCTAGAAACAAATACATACATACATACATACATACAATACACTGTTTCTGTTACACAGAGGCAAAGACTAGCTTTCGTTATTTAACAATTCATGACAAGGATGTGCTCTTTCCCATGGCCACAGAGAATCAGCAGTCAGAAGATGTCCAGGAAAATAAAAGGGGCACTCTTCTTGCAAAACAGCTTCGACCTGGTTCTTCAAAAACACTGAAATTGGCCACTGTAAACCATTACAGTGGTATAACTGCTAGGCCAGACTGATAGGCTGTCTTCCTCAGCACAAAAACATCATTTACTTATAGACCTGAAGGCTTGAAAATATCTCAAAACACAGAACTAAAACTCTAATACCACTACTTCATCATACTAATTTAAAAAAAAAAAAAAAAAAAGAGGTTAAAGCTACAATTCAGTACATATTAGAACTAGTCATCTTGGGAAATCAAAATTCATTAGCATTTCAGGTCTATTTCTTTGATTACATAAACTAAGTAGGGTGATTTACCTGCATTGCAGTTCAAAAACACTCGTCTTTTTTTTGTCTTATTTTAGCCTAATGAAAAAAGAAAAGAAAAAAAAAGGCTTTTAAGCCTTCCACGCAAAAGGCTGCTGAAAAGCTTCCAACAATAAGGCCATCCCTTCATTAACTGCAAGCTGATCCGTGGTGCTCTCCTGGCTGCTGCTGAAAGTGCGATCAGTAAGGCATTATAAAGCAGCCAGACAATGAAATTATTAACGAGTGGAAAACACCTGGAAAACAGATGGAAGCCATGCTCAGACCTCAGGGCTTTTCCAGCACGACTAAAAGCTTAAATGCACCATCAGACTGAAGACGCTGCGAAAGGATGAAACAGAGAGTTCACCAGCACGGCTGACTTTCATAGCAGCATCAGCATTCAAGAGAGCCTCTGATCAAACCTCATTACAGACACATAGTCAGACAGGAATTCTTTCACCACATATTAGAGGCAGTGCATGTTAGTAATTATAATTAACTTAAGAGTTAATTATTAGAGAACAAAATAAATTAGCGTTTGTAAATAAATATCTCTATTAATTAGTTCTGTGATCCTACATGTTCTCCCACATGACTCATTTTCTGTTTCCTACCAAACACACTGTCATTGTACCCACACGGTAACCACTAAGTGCTTAGGCCACAGGACTGTAAACACCAGCCTACGCTGGACCACCACAGGAGGGATAAATACCTATGCTTGTAGTGGAGGGGCAAAAATCCTTGTTAAATTGTCCACCAGTATCAGACAGACCAGCACTAAGGCTATGATACCCCTATTTTAAGTAATTAACACACACACGCACACACAAAATAAACTGGAAACTTTGAAATAAGAGTATCTTTTAGAGGCCTTAGCACCCAGACAGGCTTCAAATATCCCTGATGTGTGAGACAATGAGGGAAAACTGCACCATCACCTCCCCCACAGTTCAACGTGGACATTAGATTAAAGGGGAGAGCGAGGCATGGTTCAGTCTTGGATGTGCTGATGGATTTTATACAATCCTTTACAACCAGAACATGCCTCAGCTGGTTAGAGTGCAGCTACAGGTAGTGAGAAATTTTGGATTTGCAAGGATTACACCTAATTATCTTAGAGGAATATTACTTCAGCCCATAGAACGGCAAATGGACAGAGACGGAGAGCATGTCGAGCCTATGAGAGTAAGTCGTCTGGGTTGATCTCAGGGATGGGCTGCCTCCAGAAACAAAACGAGCTGAACTCGGGGAAGCTGAACGCCGAGCTCTGTTCTTTACTCAGCAATGGAAACACATGCTCCACCAGCTCGCTCAGCCTGCTGTACCTGCACAGAAATGACAACACACACACACATACATAAATACATCTAGCCTTCCAGAACATAACAACCTAGAGCTGCTAGGAAAATTATGAAATTATGAATTATGATCATTTCGCCTTCAGCAGATAAAGCAAACGTTTACATCTCAGTTTATTATTCAGTAATCTGGCTTAAGGCATAATAAGTCAATAAGTACAAGGAATTATTCAGTATCTACAATGAAACTAATAGAAAAATATTATTTAAAAAAACTTGACCTTGCATATCCAGTGCATATGAAATCCAGTGCATGTTTGTTTGTGTCAGAGTTGTCAGCAAAAAAAAGATTTCGAGTTTATTAACATGTGGTCTGAAAAATGATGCACTCTCAGCAACCGAGGCCGAACAGCATGAAGATGAAGCATCGCTCACAATGAACAACACTTTGACTAAAGAACCAAAGAAATAAAATATTACTTATTTAGGGTGTAGCAAGACTTTTGCGATTCAGCAAGATAGTTAGGTCCAAATCATTGCACCGAAAACTTCTGAGATTAAAACATTTAGTGTAATGGATGCTTTCTTACAAGGCAATGCTGAACATTTTTCTTTTCTGAACCGGATTCCTTGTTGACACTTCATCACAAACCACCAGAGTAGAATGATAGTCATTTTAATTTTAATAAGCCTTTTTCTCTTGTTTCTAAGAGTTAAAAGGGGTATAAAATCAAGAAGACTGAGTCCTGAATGCAGTAAACAGCCTTGACTGGGTTAATAAGATTACAGCACTGCAGATATAAGAAGTGGACATGCTTACGAAGTCTTGTTTCCTTTGGTCTGCTCCTGAATTAGCTCTCCTTTAGGGTTGACGGTGAAGATCCTGCAAACAGGCACTCCAACCTCCTTATATGCAAAAACATCCTACAAAGAGAAACCAAGCCAGACTTACATGACAGGCTATGGAACATTACAGAACATGGAAAATTTCAGAACATCTTTCCACCAAGTACATAAACAAGACAAACTTCAGACAGAAAAATAGATGTAATCATGTCTGTAAAGGGAGCCAATCATTTATAACAGCCTCCACCCAGGCAGAGTGTCACCAATACAAGGATTTTAATGTTCATGATGACAAGTGTATTTTTTCACTTTCAATCATCTTATTATACTGTTAATTATCCTCAAGCATAGCATTCTTAACTGAAGTTATGTTTTTAATTTCAGTGAGGAATGTCTCAACTGGCCTGGAAGTTTAAGGGATATAGAGATATTGCACGTAGCTTTGTTATATGCTTGTTGGAAGTGCTGCCTTGTGTGTGCTTAGCATTCTGCCCTCTGCAGGCAATTACAAGTACAGTACATGTGCAACTGTCTCCCAATAACTCTACCAAAGTTATAAATATATCCATTTTGCTTGACAGCCCCAAACAGAGCCTTTGCCATATGCAATATTTGACATGTCAATGAAGTTAATTATGATACACTGCCATATTGTTTTTTTCAATCATCCTGCCATCCAGCTGAGGCAAGTTGCATGGCAGACAGAACACCTCAACCCTGAATCCACACATCATACCACCAGCAGCTAAGGGCAGGTGATAAAAAGGTAAACAGAGCTTATTACAATCCAACTCACATTGGTCCTGTTTCCAAATGCAGCATAAAAGGGATGCTTGTTGGAATGGAACAGGTTCTTGATGTCAGTAAGACATTCAATCTTGAAAATCTCTGGCTTTTTCTCAATCACTTCTCTGTAAAAGGAAAAGAACACAAAATCTCAGTAGGCTATACACTTTAAGGATTGCACACTACTTCCAATTCAGAAATATGTCTGCATGTAAATGTGGGGCCAAGCATCATGCCACATCTTGACAATACTATATAAAAAGTACTAATAATTTACCATGTTAAAAAGGGCTTAGTAGGAAGAAAGGTACACCTGCCTGAATCGGTTCAATCTACACTTAATGCCTCCAGATTATTCCAACACATTTTATAAATATCCCACTGTCCCTCAATTTGGTCATTTGCCAATTCCCACCCACTAGCTAGGCTAGCACATGCTTCCTCTGAGAAATGTGAACCCAGCCACCACATCCTTTCGGACTGCTGCTCGTGCTACATCGTAGCACAACCAAACATGCTTTGAGGAAAGCGCTAACTACCCTGTTCTACATACACGAGCTCACAGACGCCCACAATTGGCTAGTCTTGCTATGATTGACATGGAGATAGAATATGGTTTCCCTCCTAGCCACAGATAGCTGTGGCATCACCAGGATTCAAACTCACAACCTTATGATGATGGTGCAAATGTTTTTCTGTCACACCATCCAGAAGCCACATTTTTCGTTGTCTGAGTAGGTGTGGTACCTGTGAAATGCAGAGAAGAGGCTGCTTGGAGAAAGCATGAGGGGTCCACGGGGCAGGATAGTGCCACCATCATTCACCCACTGTAGATAGCCACGAGTCATATCGGCCATGCCAATAGCTCTTGCTGAACAATACAGAAACTTATAGCCATTCCTGCACAGCACACACAAACAGGATTTAAAACATGATGGTACAAATCAGTGTAAAATTGTTAAGTTAAAATGACAGTAAAATAAGCCAAATGCATCTGTGATGAACTCACTCAGCTACTGAGTGGTAAAGCTTGGCAATGCCTTGGTGAGTCCAGTCCTTCCCCAGCTGAGGCAGAATCTGCCCAAACACGTCTGATCTGTAGGTACAAACACACACACACACACAGACAGTCAGCAAGGAGCCAGAGCTTTATGTCTAAATATAGCCACTCAAGTGTCGCTTTCTTCGAAGAATTAACTAAAGTTTAAAAAAGCAAAGACATCTTTCACTATGGATGAGGCTTAAACCATGTAATCTGCTAACGAGGAGCCTCTCCCTGATTTTAACATATTATCTGGTGCACAGCCCAGGTGGCATTGCAGAAGAGCTGGATTTAAATTGGCTCATTATGATGATGTCCTCCGCCTGGTCCGAATTCGTGGCCTTGCTCTTGCCATACTGATGCCGCAGAAATAATAAGCGCCACTCATGTTTCTTTCTCTTTTTTTACGTTGCCCACCCACCGTTCCACAAGAACAGAGAACTGTCTTTTTTATATATATATATATATATATATATTATATATATATATATATATGGACGCACATTACATCCGCCTTTGCTGCAATTAAAACTTTAAAACCCCAGACTGGCCTTGAGCTAATATTAGTGCTGCGAGCACCATCAAAATCAGTACTATTCAATAAGACAGTACCCGTCAGACTGTGCAAACAGGGTCACTTTTATGAAGTTAGAAGCTGTGCTAGAGTGAATTCCTATTCATTCGCACATTCAATCTCTTTCAGCTTATACTTTCCAAATGATCGGCTTTTCCTCCATGAATTGACCTAGTGCCAAACTCATGATTGTACATTGTAAGTGAGCTGTTAATAGTAACATTTACTCATGGTATGGATTTTTATTTTTCTATTCTTCTGGCTGAACGTGTTGACTAACTGAAAAGTGAACGGTCTTGAGAAAGTTTCACGAGCACAGATTTATTTATAACTGGATCTGGCCCACTAAAAGCAACAACACTACACTTTATCATGCTCTCCAGTATAAAACACAGAGCAGCTTTGGCCAAAAAAAAAAAAAAAAAAAAAAAGGGGGGGAGAGGTGTGCATTACTTTGTAATGGTGCCATCGATGTCAGAAATGATGACCTTGTCATCCCAGTCCCACAGGTAGATAGTGCCATCACAGCGGCATGTGCCCTGGTACTGGGTGGTTATGCTGAAGGTGACATCATTGGGCCCGTCCTTCAGCTTTAGTTTGGCCTGTGAGACAAAGTTATTCATGACATCACATCACACATGTATCTTTTACATTGCAACTTACTGCTAAACCAGGGCAGGGCAATAAATATCAAGCCGTATGAAATTTTATGCTTGTAATTTCCTATATGTAATGCATAGTTAAATAGCTAAAATCACAGATACATGTTTATTTCATTTTGGCTGCACATAGCATATTCACCAGACATACCACAATCTTTTTGTTGAAATGTATGGGAACAAACATTATCAAATTGCAACCTACTGCTTAGTATTAATTATCCATTACTCATTTGAAGTATGTACTAAAACTACTACTGCAAGCATCTTTAAAAGCTAATTGGTTGAGATGATTTGAAGCCAGGAGAGGGAGCTCTAATCAAAATAAAGGCCATTACACAATCCTTTCAAAATGATTCACTGTGCTGCATATTAGTCTAAATAACAGCAGCAAAAGCTTACGGGATAGATAGTACAACTCATTTTCACAGAAAAGCCTTTAATAGGGCATTAGATGAAGATCTTGTTCCTTTCTGGACACTGAAGTACCATTGAACTTATTGATTAGCAAAGACTAAAAGGCTGGAGCTTTTTAACACCACTTACACAGAAGCTAAGGGATAAGAGCAAATGGATTTTCCTCTTGTAACTATAACACTATTTAAGCTCAGTTTTACCTAGGGAGGTACTATAAATTTAAGTGATTAACAAAAAACAAATCTACAAAGTCCACAGGTTTTATAAGTATCACACTGAATTTATCACCGTGCTTAGCTGCTTAAATTTAGTAAACTTTGTTCTAATTGACTTTCCAGTAACAACCACTGACACATTTGATTAGCGGTCGCAAGCTAGACATCCAGCTTTATTCTTTTTTTTTTTGCAGAAGTTTGAAAATGATTATGGCAAGTAAACATGCTTGATAAAAGGGCAGTTGCAATGTCAATCAAACAGCCACTTCCTGTGAGATTAAGCAGTTTTTTGGCAACATTTAGTGATGGAGAAATTTGTTTTAAACAAGTCAAAATCTTCTTCTTCTTGTTCTTCTTTCAGCTTTTCCCTTCAGGGGTCGCCACAGCGAATCATCACTCTCCACCTATCCCTGTCTTCTGCATCCTCAACACTTGCA
>CM075006.1:19536193-19557563 GCA_037576675.1 Pangasius sanitwongsei | reverse complement strand
AGAAATGGTATAGTTTAAACGCTGATGCAGGCAAGAAACTCCCGGCAAACAATTCGAAAACAGGAACTACGTCACAGCTTTAGTTAAGGATTTTTCCATCCTACATAGAAAGTCAGACAAAGCTTCCCCAGGAAATTGACGTAATAGATAGAAGGCAAAGTACATGCCCTCCCCTGACTCTGAGGTTCTGAACAAGTTTTCTAATGCTTCAAGGTATTGGGAAGCACTAGCCTCAGGACTTGAAAATCGAACAGCTTTGACAATGTCAAGGGCCGGCACTCTCCATAATTCTTCTGCGCTTTTCCTTTTCAGAACACTCACCTTCATCTGTCATTAGCCTGGCATGTTCTATCCAGTTTTCTAGACTTTCCTCTCCAGTCGGGGTTGGAACAATACCAGAAAAGATACGCAGACATCGATAAGCATTGGTTTCACCTGACGGTTTTGTTGTCATCTCCAGAAGTTCACCCACCGCACATACAATGGACTCAGGGGAACTAGAACTGGAACTCTGAGAGAAGAACAAGGCCTGTAGGTTAGTCATAGTCTTTCCTTCATTCGTTAAGAATGTTGACAATTTCTTGGAAAACTCAGCAGCTAAAACGTCAACAGGCGCCACTACCACCTTCCATGACTTTTCTCCATCAGGCCGTGGTAGTTCAGCTGGAATACGGGTGGGGTCAATGACTTCACGACACTCACATAGCACCATGAGGGTACTCGGACTTGGTCCCAATTTCGAGTTTCTAACCCGCACAGTTTGAACTGTATCTTCAATACATGCCACTTCAGTAGTGGCAGAGACTCCGATCAACAGTATGGCATGAGCTTCCTCAATCTCTGCCTCCTTACACCACTTGGAGAGTTCAGCGAGCAAAAGAGGGCTACTTCCCAAGGCCATGATAGAACTTAAGGCAGATAATTATTGGTCAACTTATATGAGTTTTAAATGTCACTCTGTTATCGTTCTCTGTGTATTTTGTCTTCTTAACAGGATAACAAGAAGGGAAATCCCGGATGAGCCCCCAAATTGTGTAGCGCCCCCTACCCTCAACCTTCAATTGAGCGGAGCACCGGGTTCTGACTGTGTGTTTCTCAACTTAATATTAATATCCCTCCTATTGCCCTATCACTTCACTGTAGCATAAATTTAGTGGATTCGGCCTTCCCACAAAATTATTTCTATAACAAATAACAGTTAAACCCACAGGGAATAACCTCAATCAACACAGAAGGTAAGTTTTTGAAATTACCAATTAGATTTATTTATAAAGAAATCAAGAAAATTAAAATAATGAATTATTTGAATTTATGTAACAGAGAAAATCAATAAACTGGAATAGAACAGAAAACGTCTGTTGCAGTTTTTTTTCTTCTGAGAAATACCTTTTAAACTACCTGCCTGGGGATTCACTGTCTCAGAAAATAGGGTATCACCTAGATACTGAATCAATCTCACATTAAATGGTGCCCCTAACACCATCAGGAGTAACAAAAGACACTGTTTTAACTTGTAGAAGTAACTCAGTATCCCGAAATACACTTAGTTTGTTTCAGTACCCCACACACACCATAGGATAAAACACCAAATTTCACTTGTTGCAGGTAGGCACAATGTGTAGGATTAGTATTAACAGAATAGATATATGCATGGGCCCACAGAGACACCAGTTACACACCCTAACCAGTTGCAGGCCTGTAACGTGGCTGGGGAGTGTGGGGGCCTTGAAACAGCAAATGCCCTCTTCACTCGTATGAGCCAAAACAAATCAAACAGATCACCTGAATGCCTCTTGAAGAAGCTGACATCCGTGATGTACTTCTATGAAGCGGCAGATCGTCCTGTAGACCCCCTGTCCCTCAGCAAAATGGTAGCGCGGTCCGCACTCACCATGCCAGCGATACTCCAAGCCTCGTGGGTTGCAGAGTGAAGTCCGGTCCAAAAATCCCGCTCAATCACGTCCTCAAAATAAACTAAACGTAGTGACTGTAAACGTTCTCTCGCTCTCAGTCACGATAGCCGACGTAGCTTTTCACTGCGCATAGGAGAAACTCAAAAAACAAATAGAAATTTAAACTCTTGTACAGAGTATAAACACAAACCAAACGAACAAAAGTGATTACAACACTTGTCACACCTAAATTGTCCCTTTAACACACTTTACCAGCGGTTATATCCTCTATTTTTTTTTTGGGCTTAAACTCACAGAAAAAACCTCTCTCTTCCGATCGGCAATTCTCTTCTCTCTCCTTTCTTAATCCAATCAGCATTCTAATTCCACTCACGAGGGCGGGAATAAGTCAAAAAAATCCAATCACAAATTAAATAATAAACTTGCTAGGCAAATACACGTTTTGTCCCAGTGTATCACTAACAAACTTCATAGTTTGCCGTAACTCTTAAAGGAGAAGTACAACAGTGCATCAAAAGAATACACAGACACTGTTATGGAATGCCCTGAATCATAAAACCTTATAAATACCCCCATTACATCGGAATAAGTGTAATGGTGCTTACCTAATAACCCTAGCTGGGCTACACTTAAATCTTATTTCTATTAACTACTAAGAACTTCTAGTTAATTACTTGTTAGGTGTGGTAGTAGGAGTTCACTATTAACTATGCAGTAATTCCTGAGTTTTAAGCGGTACTGATTCTTACATTTCTCCTGCAAAACTACTAGTTAACTATGGCTCTTTTATAATAACTACTGATTAATTACAGATCACACCAGTAGTAATTCCTAATAGCAAAGATTTACCTTCCTCCTGGAGATCTACTACTTTAATATACTGCAACCTATTCCAATACCTCAGTGTTTACAACGTAAATATTTATATTATTAAATAAAAGTTAGTTATTAAAGGTCTCCTCCGAGGAGCACAGGGTCAGAGTGTTGTTTTTATTTAGCCAGTCAAGGTCTAAAGAAAGAAATGGACAAGAATAACCTATAAAAGTAAGATGCTATAATGTAGCAATGAGTAACAATGAGTAAATATTCTCCATTAAGAGACTTTCAGTTGTTTGTAAATAATTTTCTTTTAAATAATAAAAAATATTAATGAATTACCATGTGCAGTGCTGTTCCACATCATCATTAACTACTGAAGAACAACACAGTAACACTTCAGTCATTAGTAATCAGTTTCCATGTGTTTCACTTTACAATACTGTTCCAGATCTTCATTAACTACTGAAGAACAACAGCATAACTATTCAGTGATTAGTAAAGAGTTTCCAGAATCTTAAATGATTTCGTATTTACTAGCACTTCCCACTATATAGCATATGTTTTAACAGCTTTGTAGTACTTACGTAGCGCACTATGTGGCCACAGAAAAAGAGCAACTCTACTGAGCATCTGATTAGTTGTTAGTATTTTATATTTAATTATTACATCATGAATTATTAAATTGATATTTTAATACATCCAAAATCTATTACTTATATATTGTTATACATTTTGATCAGGTGCTTAGTAGAGTAATTTTTTTTCTCTATGGTTGAATCTCAAATTACATTCTAATGGCCACGTAGTGCACTATGTAGGTTCTACAACTGAAATAAAACATAGCGTATGTAGTGAGAAGCATTATAGAAGAGAAAATTATTTGAGATTCTCCACAAAAAAACACATTGGAGATCATGGGGATTTACACAGATATGAGCAGGCTAAGAAATGATAACCGGGCTAAAATATTACTGTAGGTACATAAAGAGAAATGAATATAAAACACTAAACTAAATTATAAAATTGTGACCTTATTGTTATTTTCTTTGTTTAAAAAACCCTACTGACTGTTATCCTGTTGTCACACAATGCACAGAGCACCTTACTTACTTACCAACTCAGGGACTGTATATTTTTATATTTTTATATATTATATATATTATATTTTATGTATATTTTTCTTTTTCTTCTTCTTCTTCTTTTTTAGGGAGACGTACAAAATAAGAATTTCATTGTATGGTCTAAACCGTTGTGTTTTCACTGTGCATATGACAATAAAACTCTTGAATCTTGAATCTTGAAAAGTGACAGGTATTTTTTACCTTCCATATTCTATGTAATACGAGCAAATAGTATGGTATTGTTAATCTTTACCATGTTGTCCATTTCTCTCTTTACACAAATAAAAAGCTAAATAAAAACAACATTCTGACCCTAATTGTAATTCATATAAACAATTATATTTTAGACACTGATGTATGGGAATAATTAGTCATATTTGAGTTATATATTATGGTAGTAGATTTCCAGGAGGAGGGTAAATCTTTGCCTTGCATCTTTCAGTAATTCATCAGTAGTTATTATAAAAGAGCCTTAGTAAGCTAGTAGTTTTGCAGGAGAAATGTAAGAATCAGTACTGCTTAAAACTCAGGAATTACTGCATGGTTAAGTCAAGTCAAGTCAAGTGGAGTTTATTGTCATATACATATACCAGTTATATACATATAACCATATACAGCCAGTTAGTACATAGTGAAACGAAACAACGTTTTTTCCGGGACCAAGGTGCTACATAAGACAAACACAGGACAACACAGAACTACAAGGGACTACATAAATTTATACATAAAGTGCACAAGTGCAAACATGTGCAGACAGCACAAGACAGTACAATGACTACTGGGATAGACAATGGGCACAGTAAGTCCCAGTGCAGCACCGACCAGTACACAGTTCGTTTAGAAAGTGAATCCAGTGACAATAGTGCAAAGAGTACAATATAACTTGCTGAAATAGCGTAAACATAAGAAGTAGCAGCCTATATACAGTATAATAAATATCGTAGCAGCATAGTGTAATGTGCAAAACTTGCAAAAGAAAACTTGCAAAGAGGATGCAGGATGCACAGTTGTGTGTGTATATATGTGTGTGTGTTCTTTCAGTCCAGTTTCTGAGTATTTAGGAGTCTGATGGCTTGGGGGAAGAAACTGTTGCACAGTCTGGTCGTGAGCGCCTGAATGCTGCGGTACCATTTGCCAGACGGCAGGAGGGTAAAGAGTGTGTGAGAGGGATGTGTGGGGTCATCCACAATGCTGGTGGCTTTGCGGATGCAGCGTGAGGCGTAAATGTCTGTGATGGAGGGAAGAGAGACCCCGATGATCTTCTCAGCTGTCCTCACTATCTGCTGAAGGGTCTTGCGATCCGAGACGGTGCAATTCCCAAACCAGGCAGCGATGCAGCTGCACAGGATGCTCTCAATAGTTCCTCTGTAGAACATGGTGAGGACGGGGGATGGGAGATGTGCTTTCCTCAGCCTTCTCAGAAAGTACAGGCGCTGCTGGGCTTTCTTTGTCATGGAACTGGTGTTGAGCGACCAGGTAAGGTTCTCTGCCAGGTGAACACCAAGAAACTTGGTGCTCTTGATGATCTCCACAGAGGAGCTGCCGATGTTCAGCGGAGAGTGGTCGTTCTGTGCTCTTCTGAAGTCAACAACCATCTCTTTAGTTCTGTCCACGTTCAGAGACAGGTTGTTGGCTCTGCACCAGTCCATTAGCCGCTGCACCTCCTCTCTGTATGCTGACCCGTCATTCTTGCTGATGAGACCCACCACAGTCGTGTCATCGGCGAACTTGATGATGTGATTCTAGCTGTGCATTGCTACACAGTCGTGAGTCAGCAGAGTGAACAGCAATGGACTGAGCACACAGCCCTGTGGGGCCCCAGTGCTCAGTGTGGTGGAGTTGGAGATGCTGTTCCCGATCCAGACTGACTGAGGTCTCCCAGTCAGGAAGTCCAGGATCCAGTTGCAGAGGGAGGTGTTCAGGCCCAGCAGGTTCAGCTTACCAATCAGGTGCTGAGGAATGATTGTGTTGAATGCTGAACTGAAGTCTATGAACAGCATTCTTTATTGTCCAGGTGGGCGAGGGCCAAATGGATGGTGGTGGTGATGGTGTCTGTTGAGCGGTTGGGACGGTAAGCGAATTGCAGTGAGGGGGGCAGCAGGGTCTTGATGTGCCTCATGACGAGCCTCTCGAAGCACTTCATGATGATGGGTGTAACTGCAACGGGACAGTAGTCGTTGAGGCAGGACACTGGAGACTTCTTTGGCATGGGAACAATGGTGGTGGCCTTTAAGCACATCGGAACGACGGTGCTGCTCAGGGAGGTGTTGGAGATGTCTGTGAAAACATCCACCAGCTGGTCTGCACACCCACTGAGCACCCTGCCAGGAATGTTGTCTGGTCCAGCAGCCTTCCACAGGTTAATAGACACCTTGTACTAACATACTTAATGAGTAATTAACTAGTAGCTAATTGGAATAAAACATGTGTTAAGGAAGAACTACTCATTAATTCCTGCTTAGTTCCTGAATAGTTACCATAGTTGTTGAACAGTATTGTAAAGTGTTCCCTATGATTTTATGTCAGTGTTCTATAAAAGAAAGCTGAAAATTTCCTGCTTAAATGAATAAGCTACAATGGAAATGATACACTGGAAATGATTGAATTCACTGACTCAGCTAATTCACTGAACCTGAACTCACAAACTATGAGTGATTTGGTCTTGTTGAAGGTGAACAAATATGTATCAGTGCTTGAAATAGACAGCATGGTGCAGTGGGTAGCATTTCCACCTGACGGCTCTAGGAGGCTGGGTTTGATGTTGCACTTGGGTTACTGTCTGTGTGGAGTTTCTCCCTGTGCTCCTGTGTTACTCTGGGCTCTCCGGTTTCCACACACTCTCCAAAAAACCTGCAGGTAGGAATGAGTTCAGCTTGCCCACTGAAGGTCTATACAACATCTTGAGTTTAGGAATAGATATTAGCATAATTGCAAACGAGTGCAAATGAACATACACAAAGTACTGCCATACATACTATGTTACTGACATTTCAAGACCTTGGGATTATATGAATTTTCTATCTTTTAGCAGATACAACCTTATAATTCCAAGGTTTCAATTTATCACCATATAACCTGCTGCTGTTTCCAAGGAGACTTACCAAAGGTCCTGGCCAGCTTTGTCCTTGACAGCTTCAACAAATAATCCAGATGTATTTGTCTATATCGTTGGTGAAAAAAAAACATATACAGTGTATCAAATTGTAGCACTGAATATGAATTAGTCTTTAACCAGACTAAACAAAAGACAAAAAATATGTCTTTTTCCTTGTTACAATTCTATGAACAACTAAATTAAACACATTTTTTCATATAAAGACCAGACAGTATCTAAAATATATATATTTTTTAAAAATAACCCAATCCTGAGCAAAAAATGACAACACATGGCTTATTTACTATCAAAGAACTTTGGCAATCAGCATATAAGCAAGAGGGGACAATAGTTATTCCAATAATCATATATTCCTTTGCATTACTAAGCCATATAATATCCTGGAATTTCGTTTATTCCCAGATCAGAGGGAGTCTACTGTTACTATTTCTAAAAGCATATTCCCATTTTAAATATTAAATAATTGATGTCCTGATAAAAAAAAATAGGCTATGGTTAAGAGTTAAGGTACAGAGAAAACTCTACAGTTGCTGCTGTGTAATGACTATCGCCGTCACAACATTCACTATGCTGGTGTTTTTATGCCAATTTGCCAAGTACAGAAGACTGAAGAGCATCTTTTGGAAGTTATCACCGGTGTTCAAATTTGTCATTTGGCAAGCTGGAGAAGTGCAAATGTGCCATTTGTTTACTATACCAATGTTTCATAATACATTTTTAAGGAATTGTTGTAATTACAGCTAGCCCAACTTCAACTGCAGTGCACATTGACACAGTGGTACCATCATCATGAGAAACACAACACACTTCTATTTTTCTAGGATTAGTTTTCAGTATTCAGTAACATACTACACCAGGAGCAAATCATACTGTATGTTTAATCATCAGCACATGAATGTTTAATAGTCAGCAATTTTTTAATAGATTTTTTTTTAACTTTTATTCAACATAGTAATGGGTAGAAATGAATCTGGCTGACATAACTTACAACAGATTTTTGTGGGTTTAAAATAGCAACAATAATGACAAAATGAAACAGTACTACTACTACAACAACTACTAAGAAAAAGAACACAATTAGAGACAGAATACAGTACTATTACTATTATTACCACTGTTGCAGTATAGTAGTAGTAGCACTGGTAGTAAGATAGATAGATAGATAGATAGATAGATAGATAGATAGATAGATAGATAGATAGATAGATAAATGTGTTCCTGGGATAGGTTCTGGATTCACCACGATGCTGACCAGAATAAAGTGGTTACTGAAGAGGAGTAAAATAAAACAATACGGTTGTGTTTTGTGTGTGTGTGTGTGTGCTATTTTAGGTGCTAGCTGCTGAATCCACTCTGTCCACTATAATAGTAGCTAACAGTCTCTTGCAAAAGTTAGAAAGCTGACTGTAAACTTATCTAACATCAGAATATGTTGTCACATATATCCAATCATATATGTTGATTGGATATGTTCTCCAATCTCCTACACTGTGACAGAGCCAGGCTGTTCTTCATGCAGTCAAAAACTGCAGTTTTCTTAAGTGAGATTAATCCCATGTTTCATCAGGTTTGACATATTACTTAGAAGACAGTTTTATCTTTGTGCTGACCTTGGGATAGAAGCCTAGGTAAGATGTAGGCAGTTGAGGACTGAAACTTGAAGGGACAACACCTGTGTATGCACATGAAGCTTCAATAAAAAAATATTCCTCTTTTCCAGGTTTGGGCCTGCTTGCATCTTTATTAAGGAGAAAAATACTTCACAATCCATCACTTTGCAAATATTACGTTAAGTCGTTTATTGCACTAGGAACTGTCATCTAATTATAAAATGTACAGCCAGACTCTAGACCTCAGCGATATAAACACTCTCTCTTTTCTCTCTCAAAGTAGCCAGTCAGACTCTGAAGTCATTTGCCTATATTTATTTTTCTTTTTTAATACTTCTGATAATCTTTTATGATGTAATTTCTGTGCAAAGTATTAAAAAACTAGGCACCAAATTGTTTTTGACACTTCAGTTGGTGCCTTTTAGGTAGTGTTCTTGTCTCATGTCAATGGCCAGTAAATGCATGAGATCAAGCCAGTTAGTTACAATTGCTAAATTCTTATTTAAAAAAACTGCAAACAGGGCAATTTGAGGGCAGTGGTGGTAATCCAATAACAAAGAATAATAACAAAATAAATACAGGCAAAGGGCAGGAGTGGGACAATCTAGATTGGTCCTATGAAATTCCGTGATGAGGTTGGGATCCAGAATGTCTGGTGCAGGGTCCTGAAACTGTACCATGTGACGGTACCTCTCCCAGTCCACCAGGTACCAAGGCCAATTGGGAAGCATGTAAGCAGGAGAGCCACCCACATCCAGTTGAGTGTCTTGAAGAGGACTGCATCAGCAAGTCAAACAGAAAACACCAGTATACAAAATGAAAAATGGAATACAAGATAGAGATGGTAGGTAACCCAGAATGCATTGGAATGAGTTGAAGAAGAATTTCTTGAAGTATCTTTGAGTATATTCAGCTCAAAATAGAAAAAAAAAAAGCTCACTCTCACTAGTGCATGTGGTGGTGCATGCACAGAGTTCTCCTAGGTTTTTGGTTATAGTTCTGTCAATCAGTGAATTCTCTAGTGAATGGTAGTCAAATGTTAACCTGATGATTATTCTGAGTTTGTCCATAAAGGCTTTCCTTACTGGCATCATAAACCCAGACATTTGTGTGCAAAATTGCCAATCAATAATTGTGAAGGCAGCTCTGCCTTAGAGGCAAAATGAAATTGATTGGTCAGCACCTCCTGGACATAAATCCATAAACTCCTCTCATTTCCAACATAGTCCTCCTCATTTCAAACTTCATATGCAGTGTATACTGCAGTGTATGACCATGCTTAGAGAGATGCTGGTTTACTAACAACTGGGATTTGCAGTCTTTTATACCATAAAAGCTTGTGAAATGGCATATTCTGGATTGAACATCTTGAATAACTGACAGCCTTCAGCTTGCTTCTTTGCATATGGAAGTAATCTGAAAGAAAGATATTAGTCTATCATTTGATAGTTTAACCAGTACTAAATAAGGGAAACTAAATAAGAAACTTAGAGACTGAAACAGAACTCACTCTCAATAAAATGAGTTCCTGTATTGAGTTTTTGCTTGAACCTGTCTACTGATAACAAGTAAAATATGAGTAAACTATATCATGGAATTGATTTCTGTCTGCACTATCCCCAAGCACTACCAAGAACAACAGTGAAATCTATTCATCTGTAAGTTCTTCTGTCTGTCAAACATATTGGATTTTATGTACTGGGTATTTTATTAAAGGCAGCAGGGTCGAACAGGGTGCTGTCTTAATTGACTTGGTCACTTGAGTTATTAAGCCGAGAGAGAGAGAGAGAGAGAGAGAGAGAGAGAGAGAGAGGGTGGGTGTGTGGGTATGATGTCTATCTGGCCCTCTAATCTTCTCAGTTTTTTTTTTCAAAAGAGGGAGGACATTGGGTGGGTTTTGAGTAATATTTGTGTGTGTGTGCGGGCCGGTCGGGGAGTGGGGAATTAGTTGTATTTATGTTTGTGTTTATATGGGCATGCTTTTCTGACAGTTTTACATTTGTGAGGACATTGAGGAAATGAACTTTTTTTTTTAAACTGCAGCTTTTATTAAAAAAAAAAAAAAAAGTTTTCTTTTGGTTACTCAAGTTAAGGTTAGAGTTAGATTTAGGTGTAGCATAGGTGTAGCATTTTGTAAATGTAAGGGGCTAATAATGTGTGTGTGTGTGTGAGAGAGAGAGAGAGAGAGAGAGAGAGAGAGAGAAAGAAAGAGAGAGAGTCCATACTACTACTCTATCATGATTTAAAGGAATTTAAAAGTGCAACACAACTGGAAGAATTCTTTTACAATAAATGAACTTAGGCGAATGTGTTTCTGAGGTTTGGACCTGATGGATTAACACTTAAATGTATTCACCTAAATATATTAAGGAACAAGGATGTAATCATTAGGTTTCCCTAATTCAACCTGTGGCATGAGAGCACAACTGAACAACTGGCACAAATAAACCCGAGTGCCTCAAGCTGCCCAAGGCAATTTCCTTAACATATTAGGCCAAAATGTTCCAAATTCTGTGATCTCCTGTCTGTCTGCTTAGAGAACAAACACCTTCCAACAGTAGTACCTAAAGTTTTCTAAATAGCTTTAATGATTATACGTGAGTGGTTTTCAAGGAGAGTCACAGACAAGCATGTGCACCTTTGTCTTACGAATCATTTTAGAAAGAGCTGCCATCTGGGTCTTGTCAAATTTGTACAAATCCTATGAGCACATTTGCATGTATTGTGTTATGAATGCCACAGGCACGTTGAACAGATGGGGAAGGCAATCTGAGCAGGCTAAAACGTTTCTACAAAAGATATAGCTTAGCAAGTATTCTTGGTACCATCAGCAACATTGGCACACTGCAGAAGAATTAAGATCATTTGGGGGCCTTTTTCATGCAGTGATACAACTGTGCATTTAGAGTCCTTAGCCAGTGCCATGGAAAAAAGAGAGGGCGGGCACAAGTTCTCTGTTTAAGACAGTATGGATAAAGTGTAACCCATGTGGAATTGTGGAAGAGTAATGACTCATAATCGCACTATCCAGTGGATGGGTTCCCTTTAAGTATGGTTTCTTCCTCATGTCATCTCAGGGAGATTTTCACTGCTACTGTCACTTCTGCCTTGCTCATTAGGGATCTAAATCTACATCTACATCCGGATTTCTGTAAAGTTGCTTTGTGGCAATGTCTACTACTAAAAATAAATAAAACTGAATTGATTTGACTTGACTTGACACTATTTTTATTTGACTTCACCTCAGCATGAGAAATTCACTGTGTCCTTAAGAAAATTGATACAATACTAGAATACAGCAACAACAAGGCTAATCAATAAAAATAGTTTAACTTAAATGGACAAATTACTGGATGCCAGTCCATCTCAGGGCATGATAGACACACATTCTCAGTCTCATTCACATCTAGGGGCAATTTAGTATAGCACACTGGCATATTTTTGGGAGGAAACCCACATGGACAGAGGTAACACATGCAAAACTCTGCACAGACAGTAACCCAAAGCTCCAGATCGAACCAGTGACCCTTGGTGCTGGGAGGGGGCAATGCTACCAAGCAATGCCGCCAAGCCACCTTCAACTTTATAAGATTATTAACTAAACTACCTCTCAAACAGATTTATTTTTTAAACTCGATGTTCAAGAACATCAGGTCATTTTTATTTTGACAGTAAATACCTATTTTCGCGTTGTGGCAATGAAACATGACACGAAATGACTATTACCATTAATGATTTGGGTGCAGTAACAGAACAGGCCACCAAACTAAGACAAGGTTTTGCATTCCTGATCATGCAGTACCACTTCCTTGTACATTTTGGTGTTTCCCTCCTCTAACTCACCCAGTTCCACTTAGTTTAGGTTGGTTAATTAGATGATCTGGTGAGATAGAGGAGGGAAAACATCAAAATGCGCAGGGCAATAGTACTTCAGGACCAAAACTGAGAAACACTAAGATATGTAAGATAGATTATCTGTCTATACTGTACAAAACAAATGTGTAATGGAAAAAAAATATATATTCATGCAACATCTATATCTAACACATTAATGAAACATTGTGGAATAATAATAATAATAATAATAATAATAATAATAATAGTCATTATTAGTTTAAGCTTCATTGGTTTACATCTGGTCGAGCAGATTTGAAGCCTTCTCCTCATACATGATCAACTACAATGTACCACAGTTATATTATAACTAAATAAATGGCATTTAAATTATTGTTGACTACACGTATTTAGTCAAATTTACTCCTCCAATAACAAACAATTAGAAATAATATTGGTGTGTTACAGCTTAGTGTTAACAATACCTTCACAGACATTTTGATGATTTTGAAAACACAGGCTACTTTACTTCAAGCAAGGTTTATTCTGTTTAGGTACCTATCCTGTCACTTTACTTTGACATTTTATAGAACATAACGCAAATTGAGGGTGTGCTGCCAGAGTAAATGTTCTCTGTAATGTACAAAGTAGCTTATGTGCTTATGTGTTATAAAATATGGACCTAATTGGCAGTCTACTGGCTTAAGTTGGGAGGAGACGCTACAATTAATACAAGGAGTCGAACTGATCCTGGAAACACAACACTCAAGTCCCCGAGTGAATTATGAGAAAGTCACAGACGGTCAGGTTTATTCAGCTT
This sequence comes from Pangasius sanitwongsei, assembly GCA_037576675.1. Lineage (NCBI taxonomy): Eukaryota > Metazoa > Chordata > Actinopteri > Siluriformes > Pangasiidae > Pangasius > Pangasius sanitwongsei. The sequence goes on along the minus strand of CM075006.1, from coordinate 19,544,331 downwards.
CATGAAAGCAGGTGGAATATAATTACCAACAGAATGTCTGGCATTCAGAGTGGGGTGCTGTTCCCTTCACTTTGATTTAGGGTGAGCTCTAGTGGCAGTGTCAGGAAACATCAGCTCATTTGTCAAAACATATAATAATTAGACTGACTTGGTCTTGATGCTCATTGTTTTTGTATAAGAAGTTATAATACCCAGTTGCACTGTTTTGAATCTGATTCACCAAATGATTAGTAGTTTGCATCTCTTTGCAGACCTTATAAAGCACTAGCTGAACTGAAGCTTTTCGAAACTATGTACTCCACTGGGTAACGTAATATGCATTTCTGATTATTGCATATAAAACCAAAAATGGAGAAGGGTGATTAGCAAAATCTATTTAAGGCCACAGAATGAAGAAAATGAAGGTGAGCAGGGTTTTGTGGCCAAATTGCTTCCTGCAGTCAAAACATCTGGGCAGCTTTGAGACCATAAGTGGCTTCAGCACTCAGAATTTGAAAATGTTCCTTAAAAGGTAGTGAACATTTTGTACGATGTATCAGCCTGCCATGTTCAGCCTGCTTTTCAGCACCGTTGAGACCCAATTATTTCAGCTGATCATTTGAACAGATGCATGGCACACTTGTCAAGAAACTTGCAGCTTCTGACCAAATCTGTTCATTTCTTATCATCATTTCCATGCCGTCTATGGTGCGTTTCAATATTTCATTGTCCTAAATTATTTTATCTTCCTGATATTGAATGAATTTATCTTCCTGAAATTAATACTTCATAACTAATGTTTGGTGTGCCTCTTCATTCATGGATGATATTAAATCCTAACTTCCTAATCAACCAGCATCCAATTCAAAATTAGAACAATAAATAATCAAAGATTGATTGCATATATAGACAGGAAGTGGAGTTTTTTTCCTTGACCAACAAAGGGTAGAGCAGTGGATGCTGATGGATATCTTTTGCTCAGTCATCTAAATTAGAAGTAATGACAAAGAATCAATGCATAAACCGCCGTCGTCATCTGAAGCAATTCTCAGGGGCGGGCTTTTAAACACACACTCACATGGAAAAAGAGAGCAGTCCCAGAACACAGAGGATCCATACATACAGAAGAGACATAAGGATATTAAAAAAACAGTAAAGAGAGTAAAACTTCTCACAAAAAGAAGTTCTCACAGGTGTTATAAAAAATACATCCTTTACTGGGATATGCATCATTTATTTTGCACTGAAGTCATTGTATTATTGTTTTACCTTACATTTTATAACTACAGTTGTAAAGAGTATTTTTTTAGCCTTTTCTTTTTACCCTTTTTAGCCACTTCCATATGCACCTCTAATTCTAGAATGATCTATATAGCTAACAATATGATGCCTGTAATGCTACAAAGTTATTTTCTCTAATCATTTTCTCAATATAGAACCGATTGAGCTATTCAAACTGTGAATTAATCCAATCTATGCTTCTTGAGGCACTTAAAACTGCCCTCAATTACTTAAATTTATTCTACTACCCGAGTGACTTGGCACGACTTGCAAAACTTTATGAGGAACCTTTTTTTTACACATGGAATGTTTACATATGGTTCTGTCTAGTGTGATGTTCAAAAAAGAAGAGGAGAAAGCCTGATGCTTATTTTGACATGTAGGCAAAACAGATTGGGAATAAGGGAAATGTCATGTTCTCTTGATGTTATATGTGAGTAATAGTTGTGACATACAAGTACATATGCTGTTTGTGTACATCTAAGTGCTCAGTGCATGACTGTTTACTTGTTTGTTTTCTTAAAAAATAAAAAAGGAAAGGAAAGAAATAAATAAAAAAAAAGAAGCTTTTCAGCTTGCAGTAACCCTTGAGGTTGGATTTGACATTTTGGTTACCCAGAGTTAAACTGTGTTTAGCAAACACCATACCATCAACAGTACGTGACAGAAATTCAGATTTCAGCATTGATTGTGGTGATTGTTTGCTTTTAAAGCTTAAATTCATTTCATATTATCAGTCCCTGTTGGTGCCCATCATTGTCTTATGTGGCTACCAAACCCTGGTATTAGATCACCCTACACTGTGTGTGCTTGTGGCTAAAAAGTTTAGACACAAAGGGATAGAGGTGAACAAACTGCCCCAAAACAGTCAACTGCTGCAGTCACAGCATGAGCTTTCATCCATCAACCTGTCATTCACCTATCTTCATCATCCATCATCAGTCCGAGTTCCAGCAAGTTCTTATTTACTGTGCCAGTCAGGCCAGGCCACAGTCATGGTCTCTGTTCCCATCATAGGCAGAGAAGCCACAGGGACTGCTGTTGGCTTCTCCATTGCTAAATTACTGCTAATGCCAAGATGGGCTAAGACATGTCATCACTTCCTTCCATTATTGATGACTTCAAATAGGAGTGGAGCGGTGTGTAATTGGCCATCAACAGGCTGTTAGCAGAAAGTGCTCCAACTGAGGCTAGAAATGGAATCCAGGATATAAAAAATATAGCCTTCTGGTCCTGTACTGCAACAGTGGTCTTGAATTACAGTAAACTGGGTTTGTTTTGAGGGAGGCGCATGGCATTCCTCTAGTTTAAAAAATCTGTCATCCTTTTTTTTTCCTAAAAATGTTTAGAATAATTATTATGCTCTATTAGTATTATTGAAATCTTGATTTCAACCATATCTGAGACTTCAGAAGTTAGCAAGCACATAGGTTATATTGAAATATGCACTTTTCATTGAATGAAATTCAGAAAGGACAAAGTAATTACTGCAATGAGATTTGTAGTGTTTCTTTACAAAGAGGACTTTGAAGCATTCACAATATCTTTCCAGTTAGCAGGAAGTTGGAAGGTTGTATGTCATGTTGTTGTGTACAATCTTGACACAAAAGGTTAAGGTGTTTAATAAAATAACCATCTAATTATAATCTATTGATCAGGTAGCCTAGTCTAGGACAATGCACTTTAATTCTGTCTACAGAAAATGTCAAACAGAATATGATACTTATTTCAAAATAAGTTAATTAAAGCATCTGTGACCAAAAAGTGCCAAAATATTATTTGTATAGCCCAGTGTACAGTCTATATTGCTTCCTGCTATAGCAGCTGGTGATGAAAATGAACTCCAGTGGGATCTACTTAGAAGCCGTTCAAAAGATAAATGTTTTTAGATAGATCACTGCTCATCAGCTCATATTGTTGTACACACTCTAGTCGAAATTATGCTCTCACACCTGTCAAAAACTGAACAGCCACCACCACCACCACCCCACCCCATCACCTCCCTGCCCAGCTAACCACTGTGCAGTTTGCAGGAAAACTGGTGGTAACAACATAGAGACAACAAAAACTCCATAAATTGATCGCTGAAAGAATAACTGTATAATAATCAAAGATATTAAAGCATTAATTGGCTTTTATCCCTTTAATAAAAAAATTACACTAAGTGTCCTGTTATTATCCCACATCTCACAACAAACATGAAGGACCTAATCAGTATCTTTCCTCAAAAATATTCATAAAGTAAAATTTGCCTTTCTCTCAAAAGAAATTATGCTTGAAAGACCGAAAGAGACAGCACATAAGAGACAGCAATAGGTTCCCCAGTTGGAATCCTCACATTTCAGCAGCATCTAATTAGACAGGATTGCATTAGAGTTTACATTCCTAAAAGCCTTCCCAGAATGAAAGAGTAAATGCGTAAAACTCAATTACAATGTATAGGAGGATTCACACTCACACTTGCTATAATCTCACTAGTAGGTCCTTGGTTTATATGAAAATGCACTTAGAAAAAAAAAAAAGAAAAAAAAGCCCTGCTGGAAGCCCTCAAGAATTTGCTCTGTGAAATAATGCAAATGGTGATCATTTATGAGGTGTGCTTTTCTGCAAATGAAAGGTCTTAGGCATTTTGGCTTAGTCTCTAAAGGACAATGTGCAAAGATTGGTTTGGATTGTTTAAACACTACAATAGGTCAGGAAGAGTTCGAGGAGTTTATGAATTTGTTTTGATCAGTTATAAGGAAATCTTTGCCCACTGAAGTCTAACAGTATGGTACCATTTTAAAATGCATGTCTTGGAAAGTGCTTCCTGCAAAAGATCATTTGATGTATTTTAGGAAGGATTTTAGCAGGACCACATAGGACTCTAAATTGTATATGTGAAAACAGCCTAAAGCAGAATTTGCAGGGTGCAGGAAGACAATACAGAGGTAAACAGCTTAGCTTCCCACTTCTGCCTCCCCTAAGCTGTCTCTTTACCTGATAAAATTCCTACAAAGAGGATATTTACTCAAGGCATTTCCTTCATAGATTCGATTACCCAACCTCATATATTTTTTGCAATGTCCCTCCATCTGTGGTCTAAAATGTGTGTGACATTTTTTGCGAACAGGAAAGCATGACTGTGTGGTGCTATGCAGCAGAAACCCAAATGGAGATGTCAATTAAGCAGATGAGCAGCACCTCTTCTAATGTCAGCCTTCCCAGAAATTAATTACATCCATAGTCCCTCTAATTCCTTCTGACATCTTTAACTATACGGTGATGGAGGCAAGAGCCAGAGTCAGAGTGAGCTGAGGTCTCTGATGTTGAAATGAATGGCACTGGAAATGAATTGTCTTTTTACACCCAGACTAAAGCCACTGGTGATGACCTTAAGCTAAGCCTAGAGGGGCCTCATGTCTGCATTTGTATTCTACCACCGTGCAAGCCATCCATCAAACTTTAAGGTCACAGCTGATTCCTGGTCATTCTACTAAAAATCCAGACACATGTTTTTACTGATATTTCCAACTGATTTTTTTATACTCTCTTCTTAAACCTATATTGGACGGTAACTGTGTATGAACCTTTATAATGTATCTTGTCTGTGTTATCTAAGCATTTGGTATCTAAATTGGAAATCAATTTGCATTTCAACAGTACTATGTAAAATCTGCTTAATGTCTCATTGCTTGTATTGCATCTGATTATCACTGTGCATTGTGTTCTGATGGGGTTTATCCTGTGACAGGCTCAGAGGTGCCAGTCACCAATGTGCTGTATGTGCTGTTTACAAAGAGAGAGAGAGAGAGAGTAGAAGAAGGAATTCTGACAAGCTGTTAGCTGTTAATGAAAGCAGGATAAGGGATCGCACTTGAGGGAAGCCTATAAAACCTTCTTGTACATTTCCTAGTAGCATTGCAACATGGCAATTGCCATATCCACTCGAGAAAAGCCTTCATGTTTATGCATAAATCTTTTTTCAGAGTTGGTCTTGCTGCCTCCACCCCAGGTGAGCGATATGTTGGAAAATTGATGGGTTCATCAGGCAATCTTGTTTCATGCTCTAGCCAACTGGTTGGTTTGTGAATTTTTAAAAATATATGCAGTAGCTGCCTGAAATCAACATATCAACAAGTAATGTGGTATAAATATAAAAACATTAAAGAGCAGAGAATATCAAATGTGCACAAGTTCATTCAAGAGGCCAGTCCATTTTAAAAGATGGAAATTTGGGAGAAAAAGGCCTATAAATCTGTGACATTGTTTTTGGATTTCTAACCACTTTGACATATTCAATCAAATCAATGAAAGCAGAAGTAACCTACACTAAATGACTAAAGCTAGATCAAATTCAGAGCTTGTGTTTGAGAGTGAGTTGTACTCAAAGGACACTAAGCTCAGATTAAGTTGTGGATTCTAATGAGACTAATGAAGTGAGTGTGTGTGCTCTATTATAAACTGTGCCACAGTGTTTGAAGTAGCCATTAGGTTGGGATAGTACTGCCACTGCCTGCTAATTGAGCAGGGAGGTTAGAGACCTACTCTGTGTATGTGTGTTTGGGTCTAAAGTACCAGACAGCTCAAAGGCCAAGCACCCCCATTGTTTGCGTGGGTGATGGATGCCCATTATAACTACAGCCATTTCTGCCCTTGTATGCACCACATACACACACCCTCACACACACACACACACACACACAAACAAGCACGCAGGCCAGTTTTAAGGGAATGTGCCCTCATTATCCTCAAAGTCATACACAGGGGAAGTTTGTTGCATTAGTTTGTTACTTTTACACATGTTCTCTTCTTCTTCTGCTAAGTATAGCAGTGATATTCAATTGTGCAATTTGAGCTGAAATTAGAGCTCCAAAATGGTTAAGATTAAAATTTCAGGTCTCAGTTCTGTTCTCTTACAGTGTTTAATTAACTTTTGTTTGCATATTTATTATGCATACATTCTGTGTTATGCATACACTGTCTTAGTCTTTCATTCATATTTAACACACATTCACAATTAAAACAGCAAATCTGGATAACTTGCAAAACTCTTCACAGACAGTAAACTGAGCCTAGGATTGAACCATGGGCCCTTGAGCTGTGAGGGTGCAACATTACCAGCTCTGCCACAATATTAAACAATTTAATTCATATTAAGGAATAAATAAAACACCTAGTGCTTCACATGTTTTTTTTGTTTGTTTGTTTGTTTGGTTGTTCTTTTGTATAGGCTATACTTATCATTAGCAATTAGCAAAGATGAGTGTTTTTCACTGGGGGAAGTGTAACAAATCAGACATTGATGATGCTACATGCTCCATCACACAGTTCTAGTGCCTGTCAAGCAGATGATAGCTCTAATTAGCATGCCCGCATTGTTGTCTTTTTGTATGCTTGTGGGATTTTCTTTTTAATGGAAAAGCAGACAGCCATGAAAGTATTCGGAAGACCCGCTCGCTACCTCCCTCTCTAGGGGCTACAGTTGGACAAACAGGATGACTTTTACTCCTGCTGCACAAATGGCTAAGCACATTTCCATGAATGAGCCAAGCCTGATTTAAATGTGCAAAAACAACAGAACAACCATGAATATTAAACATATTGACATCTAATCATTGTCATAAAATTGCAGACGGCATGCAGCTACATGCATGATGTAAGTTCCACTTATCCAGAAACAGCCTTGAGCTACTAACATAATTTTATAAAGAAGGGGAATTAGGCACTAATAACCACTTGTTATGACCTGTTGAGTCTAACAAAAAAGCCCATTCTTACTCATCCCACATATCACACTAATGAACACTTAGCGAGACGGTGTCTGGCATCCCCAAAGTGCTGCAGCGCTGAGATAATCTTTAACTTGGAGAGAATGATTCTTGGTCTGCCAGCATATCATGACCTCTGTGATATATCTTATTTAGGAAAACCAAAACCAGACGTTATATAAACTAACAGTTTTTACTCTCTATGACAGCTGGCTGAAATGTATTGTTTTAAAGCAGTGAAAAGAATTTCAGAGGCACATTGCCAGCAATTAACCAACATGAAAACCACTGCTATAGAGCAATCCATAATGAGGTTAAACAGATACTTTAATTTTGCAATGCAATAATACATTATATGGTGCCTAAAGCATTCTAAAAACCAGATGAGGTTTTCAGGAGGACATTTAATCACCCTTTGCAGTAGTAATCCTTGCAATCAAAGCTTCTTCCATTAATTAAGCTTCTTCCATTTCACAGCAAGGTACTGTGAAATGATTTGCTATATAAGAAACACACATTGTCCTTTGAGAACAGTATTTTCAAATAAAATCATCTAAATATGTTACTTTCTCATACTATCTCCACCTAATGTAGAGAACCAAAAGTTTTTGGTGCATTTATAACCATTCATAACAATTTACATTAAAGTCACTTTCTTAAATATGGAGTAGGGCATCTAGAATTCCAAAGAAAAATGCTAAAGTCAAGATTTAACAGCAAACACATTGAAAATCCATACAGAGCATCACGTAACAATAATGCTTCCTGGTTAATCTATGTGTGGAGGACTGGGAAAACCCGAAAACCCTGTGGCTGAGGTTAAAAAAAACTGGGATTTGGCCAAAACTGGGGTTTTCAGCCTATAACATAATTTGATACTGTACTTTAAGAAACCTTAAATAGTTTTCACAAAAATGATGCAGACAGTTTTATTTACTGACCAACCTTGCCTTGGCTGTCTATCTGCAAAGATCATATTGAGTAAGTAGATACATTGTTTTATAAAACAATTTTATGTTTTAATTATTTATAAATTATTTATAAAACTTATTTAAAACAATGTATGTAAAATTAAAACAATGGTGTACAAGTGCCATATATATATATATATATATATATATATATATA
>CM075006.1:19455008-19536093 GCA_037576675.1 Pangasius sanitwongsei | reverse complement strand
ATCCATTGTGGTGGTGTATAGAGCCAAAAATGTTAGAATTGTGTCAATGTCCCAATATTTATGGACCTGACTGTATGAATGAATGAACCAATGAATGAATGAATAACATACATAGCATAGCGACTATGAAATGTGCAAATGTATTCAAATATAAACAGGAATAAGACACAAAGAGGCCAGGATGTGGTACATGTTGGAAGTTTGTGGGAATATTATCTAGTATTAATTGACCTGTCTTATCACATTAGGCTTATCACACATTTCCTGGGAAAAAATAGCTGAAATAGAGCTTCATTCACATTAGGAGAGAAGTAAAGGTACTCACAATCTGGTCGGAAGAGAGGCGCAGGGACTTCCTGTAGGAGTGTGTGCTAGGCTGAGGTTGAGGCTGGGGCTCAGTCTGAGCCGAGCGCTCCAGAGAGGCAGCAGCTGCACTCACCTCCTTCCCCTCTTCATCACTGGACGATTCTCTGGACTCCACTCTGAACAAACAGTAATCATTTGGTCAGGGAATTACATTTACTAGCATTCGCTAGTCCCACATTTACTCTTCCCTGATCAAAGAGAGAGAAACTAGGCTGGCTCACTGCAAGGCAAGTCTGGGAAACTTCCAGATAGCAACTTGGGGAAAAATTATAGTCAATTTAACATTAACATTTATGGCAGTTGGCAGATGCCCTTATCCAGAGCAATTTACATTTATCTCTCTCTTTTTTCTTTTTTTTTTTTTTATAACTGAGCAGTTACAGATTAAAGCAGCAGTGGTAGCTTGGTGATGCTGGGATTTGAACTCACAACACTTCGATCAGAAGTCCAATGTCTGGTTTTAGCTTTACCTTTGTTTACACTTTCATTTCTCTGTGGGTGTGTCTAACAGACCATACAGAAATTCTGCCCTTTAACCCACACAGACAGCAAGTTATGTAACAGGAAGTAATTCGGTGTCTTACTTGCAGGGATCATTTTCCAGGGAGGCTTCTCCCTCTTTCAGTCGCTGCTCCTTCATCTCTAGTTTTCCTGCATTCTCAGACTGAAGGCAAAAACAGCAAAGGAAGACATATCAGACTAGGCAGCTGCTTACTACACAGTCAAATGACCCACAAAACACAAATTCATTTCTTGCATAAAAATAAGTATTAAAATCAAGACCTAAGTGAATGAGAACACAAGCCTTAGTGCCTTGAATTTTGCAAATCAACAGCCCTTCAAATTGTTACTGATGAAAAACCTTGAGAGAAATGAGCTGCCTGTGCTGTTTATATCCATCATCACTGAGCCTGTAAAACACACTCCGTGGAGTCCTAACTACCGAACTGCGGGGCGGAGGTAGACACTGAGTCTACAAACACTGCGATGTGTGAGCAACTACAAATGCTTCAGAGCAAATAAAGGAGTTTCAGATGCTAACAAACACATCACTCATTGCTTTGTGCCAAGAATTACAGAAACAACTGCTACTAGCCGAGAAACAACTAGCCCAGTAAAGCAAAAAGGCAAGTCACCTGCACACTAGGAGATTAAAGAGCATTTAATAAATCGAAGATAGGTCTGTGATAGGAAGAAAAGCAACTGTTCCCTGAATGTTGTGTGGATTATAGCTACATAATACATAATCCAGTATAATAATAAAATGTAATTTAATATAGTCAGCTCCAGAAATATTGACACCCTGGGCAAAGATGGGTTTAAAAAAAAAAAAAAAAAAAAAAAGGTTATGAAAAATGGTTAATGTGGTTAATTCACTTAATCTCAAACTGAAAACAGGAGAGATGTCTAAACAGATATTTTTATCGGTACTCCTAAAAGATTTTATGAACAATATGTAACTGAAGTATGTTCCCCTAAATATACGTTCGCCTGAGTGTTTAGGAAATCATAAGGAGTCAGCCATGACTTCCTGTTTCACTGGGGTACGAATATGAGGTCACAGAAAGGCCAAATTGCCTTAGTCATTCATCACTAAATGGAAGATTAAAGATGAAATAAGACAAAACTGTGTTGGCTTTCATAAGTTTAATTTAGGCAAATACAGACATATTTATGGTAATAAATAAGTTTAATAACAGTTTAAGTTTAATAGTAAGTGTAATTTATTAAACATTAAGCTTAATAAATAAGTTTAAAGCAACCATATCTGTAATGAACCTGTGTGGAAGAGGACACAAGTGCATTTTGTCCCCACACACAGTGACGAGGATGGATAGAGAGGCAAAAATTTCATACGTCAAAATCCACACAAAATGGATGCAATGATCACAGAACCAAGCTTTTGACATGGTCGTTCCAGTCCCCTGGCTTAAACCTCACTGAAAACCTGTGAGGTGAGCTGAAGGGGAAGATCTACAACAGAGAATGGGGACCTGAAGGATCTGGAGAAATTCTGTCTCAGATTCCATGCTCTGTATTTCTCATTCTCCAGTCTCATTACAGGAGAAGCCTCAGTGCTCAGTTGGCAAGGGGTAGTTGCACAACGTACTAAATGCAAAGTGATCATTATTTGTGGGTTAAAAAGTACATTTTTGATATGTTTTCTTTTTCTTAGTATACATTTGCTTCAATTACAAGTTAGGTTAGGTGAGATTAAGTGAATTAACTACAAAGATATTTTTATCTTTTTGTAAATCTTTTTTTTTAAAGATTTTTTATAACCTTCTTTTTTACCCACTTCTACTACTAATTTGCCAGTTATTCTGTAGCTGACTGTAGAATTTTAACAGCATTACCTGTTTGATAGTGCTGTCTGCTCTTTTCCGCCAGAACCACCAGCGGCCAGACTTCTTTGGCATCCTCTCTTTAACCCAGGCCTCCTCTGTAGCTTTGGGTAAATTCTTCTGGAATGCCTGTAAGCTTAAAATTAACGGTGCAGCTAATGTCCAGTTGTAGTATCTGAGAAGAAAAATGCATTTTAAATATTTAGCATGCACAAATAAGTACAATTATGAGGATATATTTTACTTTTAAGCATAATTTTTATAAGTATTTTAAAAAATGCTCCTACCTGTTCCCTATTTTCACCACTAAATTAGGATTGTCTATAATGGCTGGATTCTCAGCAAATTCATTATAAGTGATGATATGTTCCATAAACTTCTCTAAAAAGAGGGAGATAAAACAAACGTTAACATATCGTTAACCAACTTTTCCAGACATGGAGAATACCAGCAAAATTGCACCCAGGTTGTGTGTACCTTTGGATATCTCTGCATTCTCAGTAAGCCCCCCACACAGAGAGAGTGTGACGTCAGGCAGGTCAGAGGCCGAGTCAGACAGACATTCTGTTCCACTGTCAGCTGCAGCACTGCCCACTGACTGAGGGGACTGAGAACCTGAACGCATCCCTGAATCCATCCAGTGCTTGGAGTCTGAGTCACTGTACACACACACACACACACACACACACCTGTAAGTTTTCTTCTCAAACAAGTTTTAAAATAGATCCATGGTAAGCACAGTCAGCTATGTTCACAGGTCAGCTAGCACTAAAACGTTTAAAAGGCTGATCCAGGATTTCCCTAATAAAGCTACACAACACAACTCAGATATCACTGCAAAGAAAGTCATGACATGGCATTTTAATAAACCACAGGCTGCAAGTTATTAGCATCTGAGTACCTCTTGGGAAAGTAGCGTGCAGCCACATCAGGCTCAAGCACATTCAAATCATCTAGGTAGATGTCCTCAGGCCCCTGGTGCTGACTTCTCTTTGGTACTCCTGAACAGCAAATAGCAAAAGCAATGCTCATAAATAGCAACATTCACAGTTCAGCAGTCTCCAATCAATGCATGTACATCATTTTTACCAACATCTTGAGCCTTAAAGAACACAGGAACATCAACCCCAGAGAACTTAAACCATAAATTCACCGTCACACACTGCCTGATTAAGATTCAGTTTAGATCCTATTAGGAAGTGAAAATGCTGCAAATTAACCATTAACTACATTCTCTTTTTCCCCACTTCTTGGCTTCCTTTGAAAATATTACTGGCTATTGTAACTGCTTTACAAGAGATAAAAGAGACAATGATTACAGAGGCCACTAAAACCCATCAATAAGATTACGATCAGTTCACCTTTCTTCTTGGAAGGAGAGTCTGTCTTTGGGCCGACGTCGATCATGGCTCCACCTTGAGGGTTCGGGGCTGCAGAATGGGAATCTGAGGGCGTGGACGTGGTCACACAGTCAGAAGATATTAGAGGGGTGATGGGCGTAGCTGGAGTACGAGGCTCAGGCTTTACAATAGTGCATATGGGTGCAGGTTCCAGTATGTCTTTCACATCAGCCTCAGGCTCCATGGCCTCAGAGCTCAGGATCACCCTGAAGTGAGTGTTCTCTGATGGGGTTATGGTCACAGTCTTGGGCAGTTCAGTCTTGTCTTTTTTGGCCATCTAGTGGAAATATTTCGAAGAAGAGCAGGACAGGTAAGTTCCAAATATAACCCGTAAATGTATACAATTGAAATTATGCTGACCATTCCAGCTATCAATACTAAAGTAAGCTTAACCCCTTAACCTAAAGCATATCATTCAGTAAATAATCATCAAGTACAGTAAAATTAATAGGAAAGCCATTCAGGTATCTGCATATAATTGCAGATTTTTATTGGTAAGCAATGCAAGTCTGGACCCAGTGACAGGTATTGGGAGTTTAATAGGTTAATATTCATGAAAGAAGGCCATTTGAAATGCAAGAGAAAAAGTAAGGGGAATAATGTAAGAAAGGAGAGAGAGAAAGAAGTAACAGAGAGAAAGTAAAAAAAAAATGAAATGAAAGAAAGAGACAGATAGTGAAAGAAAAGAAAGTGAAAGAATGAGGGAGGAATGTGCCTTTTAAGGTTACATCTGCATCTCTGACTAAGCGCTGCCACTGAAGACTCCTTCTGTGGAATTCCTGTGATATTCCTTTAGTTTCTCTTATGTTTACAATTATTTTATTCTCTTTTTTTTCCCTTTGGTTTTAATTATTTAAAACTATTTTATTCTCTTTATGCTGATTCTTATTATTTGTGAGCACACTCTGTGCCAGGGTGTTCTGACCTGATGTGTCACGCCCTAAGATAGGCGGATAGAATATACGTAAGGAGACAGATAAGTGGTACACGTTGTTATTGAAGAACGTTTCATCATACAATGAACTAAGCCTCTCTGAATATGTAATTGCATAAATGACTAAAACTTGTTACATAATGGGCTTTCACACATTTAGTTAGACAGGAAGGTAGACAAGTTGCGTGACAAGGCTGACTAAACTCTTGAATGTCCCCATCTGAAGAACTTCTGCAAATAAAATTCAATTACTGTGAAGATTCTGTCTCCATATTTATCCTTGCACCCTTTGCGTCTGACTGAAGCGTTACTGTGGTGTAAAAGACAACACTCCCATAAATGTTAAGTAAATGTCCCCTTACTAAAATCTTCACTAAATCAATGATTAGATGATATTCTTTGCAAATAACACTTTTTAAATCGTTTATTTTTATTCTTAGATTGTGGCGTGTCCACCATATTAGCCTCTGTGAATTAGCTGTTACTATAGAAACGATCGTATATTACAACGAGCACACATGAACATAAATCCATTGCCTTTCAGCTGGCAGTACTGTCAGTGCTGTGCTGTAATGAAAAATTAATCAAGACCAATGAGAATCAAGAATTAAGCAGCACTGTGCTATAAATCATAGTGTGAAACAAGTCGAAGCATGTTGTTTAATTAAAGTGTTAAAATTCAAAACACTTAAATCACATAATGGCACTGTAATTTCCCATTAAACTGTGGGCTCTTTCCCAGATGAGGCCACAGGAAAAACTTCAAAAATCCTTCTTTCAGTCAAAGTGTGGACCCATTTTATTTAAAAAGATGGTCACAAATTTGTGCAGGATTGGCTGAAATGTGTTATCACACATACCCTGGTGGGTTCTGGGAACTCTCCCCATGTCCACTGCATGTGAGACTCCATTTTCAGCATGCTCTCTGAGGGCCGAATCACCAGCTCAGAGTCACTCTTCGGGGAGAAGGCCTCAGACATGGCGTGACTACACATGAGTAAATGCAAAACTGAGATAAGTGAATTCCTGACATTCTATGCATCACAGAGTATGTCTTTGATCACGAGTATGCATTCTCGTTTGTTAGGGTTAAATGAATAGTTACCTGTCAGTAGGTGACCAGTCTCCATCAGAATAAGGGTAGCTCTCTGGAGAATGACGAACTGCTGGTACTCTAGGTTCAATCTCTTTTAATGTGCTAATTGATGATGATCTAAAATGTGACAGATGGAAAAAAAAATATATATTTACATAAAATTCACTACAAAAACACTCAGCTGAAGTTCTGTGCTTTCATACTTCTGTTAACTGCACAGAAAAGTTCGTTAAAAACTGTTAGTGAAGTGACTAGTCACCGTGTGCTGGGAGTGGCCTCTTCATCAGTACTAAGATCCATTTCAAAGATGTCTTCTGTGTTGGCAGAGGCACCAACAGAGGCAGGAGGAGTCATCTCTTCACGTCGAGGGTCCACTTTATGCTTCTTTCTCCGCCTCTTCTTCTTCTTGGCCGTCCCTGTATTGGGCACCGGGGGCTCAGGAGGCTCCTCAAGGTCCAGTGGGTCATTGTCCAGACCTTGAGTCATACCTCTATCGCTCCCAACCCAGAAAATGTGACTCTCAGTGGGGATTGGAGAGGTGGCCAGGTGAGCTGGGACTGTCTCCTGAATTGGAGGGAAGTGTACTTTAGGCTCAAAGAAATACACATCACATTATTACTCCCTGATCGTACCTCTGAAATAGAAGTGGAATTTCTTTTAATAAAGCCAAATTAAATAAATAAGTAAATAAATAAATATGTGAGAAAGCACACTAAAAATCTGTTTTATGGATGCCAATTTAGACGAGCAATGAATTCTTTTTTTGGGGCTCCCAAAAAAGATTCTTTGTTTATGTGAACAGTCCCTTTGTGAAAATACTCACATCCTGCACCTCCATTTCCTGGACAAAAAAAGCTTCTCCATTGTCTCCTAGCTTCATGTGTAGATCCACCGGCTCTCCATTTATTTCTATGTCAATCTGAGGAAATTCAAGATCAAAATCTCATCACACATCATCTTCACAAAACCCAACAGAACTATCTGATGCTCACATTCCCAGCCATGTTTGTGATCTTTTGATACTTTCCTTACTCCAACTTAGAGCATGGCACCATTGGTGGCAGACCACCAAATTTTTAGGTGAGCAAAGTATTGGAACAGATAGTCTTAAAGTAAATTAATAATCTTACATTTACACTTAATATTTAGTTGCATATCCCTTGCTTGCAATAACTGAATTAACCCGATGAACCACTGACATCACCAAACTGTTACACTCTTCCTTTGTGATGCTTTTCCAGGCTTGTACCACAGTTCTTGCAGTTGTTGCTTGTTTTGGGGAGGTTTCTCCCTTCAGTCTTCTCTTCAGGAGGTAAAATGCATGCTCAGTTGGGTTAAGGTCTGGTGATTGACTTGTCCAGTCTAAAACCTTTCACTTTTTCCCCTGATGAAGTCCTTTGTTGTGTTGGCAGTGTGTTTTGGGACATTGTCTTGCTGTATGATGAAGTTCCTCCCAATTAGATTGGATGCATTTCTCTGTAAACTGGTAGAGAGAATGTTTCTGTAGACTTCTGAATTCATTCTGCTGCTACCATCATGAGTTACATCATCAATAAAGAATAGTGAGCCAACTCCAGAAGCAGCCATGCAAGCCCAAGCCATGACACTACCTCCTCCATTCATGACCGATGAGCTCGTATGTTTTGGATAATAAGCAGACCCTTTCTTTCACCACACATTATCTCATATTCATCTTTTGATCTCAAAACCAAATGTCTTTAGTGTATAGCTTCAGTAAAAGAATTGGCTTTGTCGTTAAATACTTTCGGAAGGGACTGTATTAAGACATAAATATATGTGAATCATTAAAAAACATTAAAAAACAATTAAGCAGCATACACACGAGTATATGAATTATTGTTTTTTTTTAACCACTTTCCAATGTTCTTATGTACTGAACTACCCATTCATCTTTAGTTAATGCTATATCCTTGTCAGGGTCACAGTGGATCCAGAACATAGTGGATCCACACACACACAAACACAAACATACACACGCCTAGGGGCAATTCAGAGTTGCCAATCCACCTAACAGCATGAACAGTGTGAGGAAGCCCATGTGAAAGCCTGGAGGAAGCCCAGAGTTAGCCATGCCTTGCCCCATGTTTATGACATCTAATAGTATATTCTCTCTAACTATTTACAAGAAAAGTATTTGCTGTTGTGATATCATACCAGAGTACAGAATGTCATAGAGAATGATCTTACAGGTTTCTGAAATGGTATTCAGTATCTGGTGTCTCTAACAGATAAAGATGTATACAAATGATCAATGCTTACTGAATAACCTATTCTTTCTTACACTTTTTAACTACAGCATATCAGTTTTCTATGCATCAGAGTGAAGCCTCTCGTAAATGAAACCCTTGGTTTCCTGCTAATCCAATGCATTTTTAATGATCTTTTCAGCCACGTCTCCACACAAATACCAAATGGGACCAGTGTGCTGGCATTTGGTTGTGGACACCGAGATCATATCACAAACCTGACACTGCACAATCACAGTGTCATGTACGCAGAATGATCAGCTTTCAACCAACAGCCAGGCTGCTGGAAACGTTAGCACTGATCTAAAACCTCTGGTGAATACTGATTTATTTTGGCCTCTTACACAGAAGCTGCCCAGTCTCTGCTTTACTCAATCTCTGCCTTTCTACCCCCACTTAGGGGAAAAGCCTGTTGTCTTCAGTTACAAGGTTGCTAGGCAATCTGGGCATTCTGCACAGAAATAAGGGCCAGAATGTTAACGATGCCACTAACGATGGTCTGGGGTGAGTATGAACCAGAGCTGCCCCTCATGCCAACCCAATATAAAATATTTAAAAGTAGACAAAAGCAGGATCAGACTTGTGCTGGAAGAAGGATCAGGGACTGTTTCTTTTAAACCCAACACTCTCTATGTGACTGAGAAGGGAAGGTCAGGTAAAAAAACAAAAAAAAAAAAGGGGGCCAACATTTAGAGCCATCTAAGACTCTCAATAAGCACTGAAAAAGATTTAAAAAAAAAAAAAATAAATAAATAACTCACATTTTTTTTGTCTTCCCATTATATAAGTAACCTTGATGGTACTATTCCCACTCCTCCTTTGGCAGGCACTACTTATTCTGAGAAACCTGTTGCCATAGCAACCTTCCTCTCAGCATCTCCACACTTCTTGTGGGGTGACAGAGCTTCTTCATCTCTCGCCATTTTTGTTTCCTTCTTTTTTTGTTTTTTTGCATGTCAGATACATGCAAAAACCGCCTACATTTCCTGTTGTACATCTACATTGATCTTATTATGGAAAAAGGAAACAGGATAGAACTTATGTTGACGTTTATATGAATAAAACTTATATTAAAATGTATCATAAAGTATTCCAACACATTTACTTGGTTGTGCATGTTTAGTTATTTAAACATACACGCAGTCGTTGACCCCTTTCATTAGGAATACCTGTATATCTGCACATTTATGCAGTTATCCAGGCAGCCAATCGTGTGGCAGCAGCGCAATGCATAAAACCATGTAGACAAGTCAAGAGCTTCAGTTACTGTTCACATCACATCAAACATAAAAATGGGGGAAATGTGATCTCAGTAACTCTGACCATGGCATGGTTGTTGATGTCCGATGGGCTGGTTTGAGTATTTCAGAAACTGCTGATCTCCTGCAATTATCACACACAACAGAGACACATTCGGTGTGTCTCTAAAGTTTACACAGAAAGGCGCAAAAAAACAGAAAACATTCAGTAAGCTCCGTGGGCTGAACCACCTTGCTGATGAAAGAGGTCAGAATGGCCAGACTGGTTCAAGTTGACAGGAAGGCTATGGTAACTCAAATAACCACTCTTTACAACTGTGGTGTGCAGAAAAGCATCTCAAAATGAAGAACACGTTGAACCTCGTAGCAGACAACAGCAGAAGAGCACATCGGGTTCCATTCCTGTCGGTTAAGAATAGAAATCTCAGGCTACACTGGGTACAGGCTCACCCAACCTGGAAGATTGTAAAAATCACCTGGTTATTTTTCAATCTTCAGCACTGTGCTGCTGCCTCATGATTGGTTGAGTGGATAATTGCATAATAATTCCTAATAAAGTGGATAGTGATTGTAAAGGCAGAGGTTGAGATTTGACCTTGATTGCCAATGATAACCTAACATTATCACCCCAGCGCCAGTCTAAACTGAAACACTTATTAGAAAAACAAACAGATTTTGCACCAAAAAAAAAAAAGAAAATGGGACTTTAAGTTAAATGTTTTATGAGCCTTAATATTTGTTTCACACTTTATTTGACATGTTTACTTGAGTTATTACATTATAGCTGTGTCAATAATTTATTAATTATTCATTTTATCATAATCATTGTGATGTTTTACTTACAACATTAAATTCATGTTTATAAACTGTACAATATTTATTCATGCTTTTATTACTGGTCATTTATTGGCTTTTACATTTTTCTAACAGGTGCCCGTTTTAAGTGTTTACATCAATCAGTGGCAGCCCACTGACCTGCTCAGAATGCAGTTATGTACAACCGCATGAAGGGTCTGTAGAGCAAGCCTATTATACCTTTCCCCATAATGTAAAGCAGGTTATTGCCTTTTGGCTGTCTTCACCAAGGCCATTATATAAGAAGTTACATTTTATTTTGGGCCATTACAGGTACAAAAACAGTACAAGGACACACACAAAGACAGACACACACACCAATTACCATTTACACAGGATGTGATGAAAGTCTCTTTTCTCCATTCTACAACAACAGATGGTGTTTCAGTACAGACTCTTGCTGATATTCCAGCAAACTCACAGCATAGTTAATGTAAAAAAATTTCACTGAACCTGTTTTGGTGGTTAGAACAGGGTGCAACTCAGAACAACAAGGAGAAGAAAAAAAAAAGAAAAAAAAAAAAGGCTACAGACTGGCTCACTACAACTGACAGGAACCTGAGCCTTCCATTTTAACCTACATATTTCCTTACACTGTGCAGTAAAAAGATGTAATCACATAACAAATGACAGATGATTGCTTATTTTGGGAAAGAAAATGGGTAGAAAGTTATAAATAATGTTCTTCGTGTGCGACTTTTGAAACATGACAGCAGGGTGGGGTTAAGCAGAAATGGTTACCATGACAACCCGGCTGTAAAGAGACTTACAAGAAGAATACAGAACAGAATATGAAAGAGATATCACCCACCAGTCCTACTTTACAGCATGAGTTTCACATCCATCTTACACTCCCATTATAACCTGTGCCCGTGTTGTCACTCACCACTTTCTCTTTGGAGCGCAGCACTCCAAGTTTCCCAAAGCGCACGTGAAAAGGAGAGCACTGGTAGGTCCCATCTTTCTGCCGCACCACCACCACATCAATGCAGCCCGACAGCGTGGCCTGGTTAATGCCCTTATACAGCTCCTTCACCGTCACCAGCACCTGACCTGCCAACTGCCCCACATAGTTCATGGTGTCTACCTGCTCAGAGACACAACAAGACAAAAGGAGGAGGTCAGCACAGATCAGCGCTTTCTATCAGAGTGTTAGCCCCTATGTTAATGGCATCATTAGTTCCATAACGATCAACAATTTCCTCACTGAAGTGTACAGCACATCAGATTCAGATAACACTGCCATAAGCTTTCTCTTATAATCAGCAACTCCCATAAAAGGCTAATTAGGTGCAGCATTCACATGGTTCACATAAAATCGCAACCCTGAGGACAGATTTCACAATGCCATCACTGAAATATGGCCTTTAAAGTCTCTGTACATCATATTCAAGCAGGAGTTTGGCTCTGTTAGTGTCTCTCTGCTTGTACATGACCAATACAGATTCACAGTGGGTAAGCTGCAGATTATTCATCCCTCAGGCTGTTTCTCTTGGCACTAAAGTTTAATTCATGTCTCACAACAAGCGACAGTGAGAAAACTGCATGCTTGCACCTCAAGGCTAAGCAGAAACAGAACCACAACTCCTGTGATATTTAAAGACAATGCCGAGCTGAACAGTGAGTATGATGAACAAAAAACATGCCTGAGAGACTGTTTTGAGAAAAGAGGCAATAAACTTACTGTATGAACTAGGGATGTAACCAAATACGAATTCATTGTTCGGACTGAACAGATAATGTGGTCTAAAGAGATACAATTACAGATATGAATAGAAGGTGCACTATAGTTTGTTTGGTTTTTTTTTTTTTTGTTTTGTTTTTTAGAAAGCTTGCCAGAAAAGTTCACAGACCATTTGGTTAAGACTAGAGGTGTA
Organism: Pangasius sanitwongsei; assembly: GCA_037576675.1. Lineage (NCBI taxonomy): Eukaryota > Metazoa > Chordata > Actinopteri > Siluriformes > Pangasiidae > Pangasius > Pangasius sanitwongsei. The sequence continues at coordinate 19,523,694 of CM075006.1, read as the reverse complement.
TATAAGGACTGGGATCCTGACAACGGGCACGAATCAGATACGAAGACGGACAAAGATCATGGTAATGTTGCAGTGGTACTTCCTAGCAACTTCCTAGTCAGGATCGCAGTGATTTAAAAGGATACTAGTTTGCTTATATGAGGGTGAGTCAAACTGTTTATTGCAAATAGGGGTCACAAAAGTGTATATTTTTTCCTCTTTCATTTCGTTCAGTGCAAGTGTTCATAGCTTAACTTGAATTTGGACAGATTATGAGTACATGTTGTACTTTTAAGGTTTTCAGTTGACTTACCCTTGTATTTGGAGCAATAGAACTAAATTCATTAGAAAATATAGCAGGCAGGTACAAACAAAAATGATAACCGTGAGCAGAATTAAAATAAATAAATTAATATTTTTAAAAGAAAATTTAAATCATGCGCACATCTCTAGCCCAATTATGAACTGGAGTGACTTAGCTGAGGCTGAGAAACTGTCAGAGTCAGAATTCACAGACTATCCTGATAGTGACAGCATTTCTACCTCTGAGGGGTTTTTTTTCCCCCCAGTGTTTTCCAAAGTGGTTTAAAAAGAATTTGGATTAAGCCACAACCGCTTCAGATTTAAATCTGAATAAAAAGATACAGATATTTACAGCACTAAATAGATACAGATAATGCAAATAGTTACACTGACCAGTAATTATTCTATGAACATTTTTCCACCTCACTCTTCACAGTATCAGGAAAAAGACACAACTGATTTAGTTCTTAGAACTGTTTAGTTTAAGTGCGTGGTCATACATTTAAATAGTTAATGACTAGTAAAACATTTCTGTCTTAACTGAAGATAATGCACTATAGTTCATTTTTTTTTAAAACATGAATTGACTCAACTGTTGATAGGATTAAATACTGGACTTTTGTTATTTCAGTATTTCTTCCAATCTAGAACAGATGTGAAAAGATAGTCCATTGAGGATAATTACCTGCAATGACTAACACAGGACAAAATACAACAAATCTATTTTAGTCTAGCACCAGGCTTGGTCTTTTTCAGGAAAGCCACCACTGCGCAGTCTAAATGAGTAAATCTAGGTCATTCTTTATTTAGACCATGTCACTTTGTGAAGAATTCTTACCTAGGAATGGTCTACTTTTTTTTTTTTTTTTTTTTTAACGTAACAGCTGTGTTTCAGTGTAAACATGAATATTATTATATGAAACACAACACAATATTTCCACTTCAGCCTTTGGAGGCGTATTTACAAAAGCATATGCTATCACTATCACACACGAGTTAAACATTTAGGGATAAATCATGAATTACTACTCAGGCTGGCTCTCATGATTCTATTTCCAGAGTTTAAAGAGTTGATGATTTATTTAATTCTATGAGGAGAAAATGGCTCCATACCTATTTGTAGACATATTCAGAAAAAAAAAAATTAAATATCTATCAGAATCTAACTTAGTGAGGTTTCCATTCACTACAGGTACAATGAATATAATTTTGTGTTAAAAAGGGGAAAGAAAAACATGATTATTGAATAAGGGGAGTTCTTGGGAGTCGCCCTGACCTATATCAGGGATTCATGTAGCCTATTTCAAATATTTGTTATATCGGTGAGAGTGATTCATTCCCTCTGTTTGCTGATACATGTTTTTTTTTTTTATACTGCGTTGACAGTTTGAGTTAGTGTGCTAACACTATCCAGTTCGTGCCAGACAGACTAGAAAACAAAATACACAGAGTAGATAAAACACACTGAACACAGATCGGAAAATACAGAGTAAACATTTGGAAGCAACCAGATGTTATGGTTTTGCTCTCTATACTATATTTTAGCCATGAGGAAAGCCTTTACATTCGGCCCAAAGTCGAGTGCACACAGTGTGCTGCAATTACAGCTGAGCAACTTCAATTTAATTGTATAGTGCTTTTAACAATGGATATTGTCACAAAGCAGCTTTGCAGAAATATATAAATTCAGGATATAATTTTAAAATTTATGAATTTATCCCTAATGAGCATGCCAGAGGCGACGGTGGCAAGGAGAACCTCCCTGAGACAACACAGAGAAGAAACCTTGAGAGGAACCAGACTCAAAAGGGAACCCATCCTCATCTGGGTGACACTGGATAGTGCAATTATAAATAATTCCATTTTATTACTATATAGGCCGAAAAGTGCAATTGTGTAACCGGGAAATTCATTATAGTTTTGGTGGTACCATCCACAGTAATCTCATGCATCTTTAGGCTGTCTGTGTGGGGCCATCCTCAGCAGCAGCAAGTGCTTTCCAAGTGATGAGAACTCCAACCAACCAGAAGTAGGGCATCAGGATGGATCAGGCAGGTCCAGAGAGCAGAAGGGGTCAGGATCATTGGCACAATGATCTAGCTAGCTAGCTAAGGCGAGGAGACTAGTACATTCTGTAGAATATGCACTGTTTATGATTCCACAGAATGAGCACCATTCTGAGTTTCTTGCTCAGGCAGTCACAGTACAAGACAAGCTCTCGTTGAGCTTTTGCTCTTTCACCTATTACTCAGTAACTAACGCTCATGGGCACAATAATATTTTATTCTCATAACAGTTCTCTACTCTAAATGGCTGAATATTACAGAAGTGATATTCTCATAATTCTGTAATATTCAGCCATCTACAGTAGAGAATACCTCCCAAACTGCATACTACTGTACTAAATAGTATGTCATTACACCATTGGTGTGAAATCCACGGTGTAGAGGAACAGTGCAACACGGCCCACATTACGAAACCTTCTTCCATAAGTAGCTTGCAACAGCATTTCTTTCAACCAGAGGAGGTGAACTTCTTTGAGTAGCTCTAAGAGGCTGAGTAACTCATGTTATTGCCAATTGTAAGAACTCTTTCTGGATATGAATTACTAAAATGCAAATGTAAACACATGCAAAAAAAAACAAAACAAACCTCACTACTGAGTAATGCCAGGATTGCAGTGTACAAGACAAGCCAACTACATATACGGTGTTGAGCGATGCTGTATTACCTTTCACACAAGATGTGCATGCTGAGAGCTCCCGAGTGGCACAACAGAAAAGCGGTTGGAGATCAAGTTTGAATCCCAATGATGCTGTAACAAGATGTCCAAGGGAGCAAAATTGACACTAGCCAATCATGGGTGCCTGTGAGATCATGTTACACCTCCCCATGATGCAGCATGAGCAGCAGTTCGTAAAGATGTGGTCAGCTGGCTTCATGTGTCTCAGAGGAAGCACGTGATAGCCTTAATCTTTCATGGTTGGTAGCTGTTTTGAGTGGGAATTGGCCAAGACCAAAATTAGGAAGGGGAAAAAAAAGTGTACACTATGGTAACTTTTTAGCTATATCAACAAACAAAGCAGGCAATTCTAAAGTTTTGTAGGTTCACATATTCACAGAAGGTGTAATCAGATGAAGCATGGGCTTCAAGACATATGTCTATATTGCCTCAAATCTTTTACAACTATTAGAGAACACAACGATTATAGTGCCAAGAAAAGGTCAAATCGGCAGTCTGGCAGTCCACAGAGGCTGACACCACATGGGATTACAGAGTGGATGGGAATTGTGTGTAAACAGAAATCCCTCGACGGCTACTGATTTCAGAAAAAAAATCTTTAAAAGCACACTGATGCTGCCATGGAGACCAAGTTTATAAACACATTATCACTTGCAGAAAATAGGGGAAGTAAACACCTGCTGAAAAAGAAAGTCGAAAGGTCAAAAGTGAAAAAAAAGTTTATATTCAATGTATAGCATGCTGTCGGTCACCGCAGACACTTTTTCAGCAACTTAAAGTCCTTCTAGGAGGCCGGTTATATTTTACACAAGGGTAATAAATATGGATGCATCACAATGCAAAATTTTGAGGATGTGCACCATGGAAATGTGCGATTCACATTCTATGGTTACATGACCACATTATAAGGGTTAAAAAGAACTCTTCAGCAGCTTTCAAACAACACCAGCCCTGCGCAGCTGCAATCTACAGTGCCCAAGAAAGAGGCGGTGTAATCGCATTTTAGCCGGCTTTGGAGCTATATTTCTGGTTAAAATGACGCCTCAGGTGCTGCTACAGAGCTCATTATGTTTCAATCCATCATTTCCCCCAGGACAGAGACTTCGTCAATCAATCAAATTTTTGGGAGAATTTATACATTTATTTATTCTTAAAATATGGTGAACCTGTAATACATTTTGTTTAAAATATTAAACCTCTGTTTGTAGCAAATTTTGATTTATTTAGTTTTAAATAGACAAAAAATGCACATGGTTCTGCAAGTTTATGATTCAGAGATAAAAAAGGAATGTTTTCATACATAATTTTTCTACATTCAATTTTGTTCAAAATATTCATATGTGAGTATAATATAAGAGTATCGAATTGAATCAAATCGTGACTGGAGTGTATCATTACACCCCTAGTAATAAACTTTACTATATATAAAATAGGGCTTCAGTATAAAGTATATATATTGCAACAGTGATAATCTGGAAGCATGCAGTATGCGAATGAGCACTCGTCTGTGACCATTCTGACCATTTCAGAGGTTTCTGTAGATGCTTTGATAAATTGTAGCACTGTCATGCTCCATAAAAAGAAATGGGTTATATTAAGGCAGGCCAATCTTTAACCGCAGCTAATCAGAGGTTCATAAGTTCATTTTATTAAAAGGCATATCATAATCACAGCAATAAAATCACAATATATTCTTCTCTTCCATATCATACAGCCTTACTTTATATATCTAAATATGTGGTGCCAGGATATTTATTAATAATTATTCATAAAACTGTTATATTTAGTTAGTCTAATCAGTGTATATGCCAATATTTATAGTTGTACTGATTAACAATACTATAAACCCGTGATAAGGACTTTTGTCCTTATCACGGGGATTTGACAAACTTCCCAGAGCAGTAAATAGGTAATGAAAGTAAAAGTAAATAACTTATTAAGCAATGTAAGCTTTCATTTGTCTGAGATATTTTCTCTGTTAAAACCATCATATTCAAATATAGTTTAAATGGACATTAGAAGAAGAAGAAGTCAACTGGAGACGTCATAATTTAAAGGTATGTTCTGCCCGGCTACTAACAAACAGTGACACACGGTAAGAAAATGCCCATCCTGCCTATCAAAAGGCTAGGCCAAATATGCTATGGTGGAAAATATTTATCTGTCAGTGAAGAGGTGCATAAATTTATGCATGTTAGGTGATCAATAAAGTTGAACGGAGATAAATAAAGTAGAATGGAGGTCATATGCCAGGCCCAGACCCTCTGACACCCCCTACATGGCTTTACTTACAAAAGACCAGGATGCCTTTAGGGTTGAAGAGTCGTCCTGACCTGTGTTGTCTTCCTCAGTCCCACTGCAGGGGAGGTCTAATTCTACCCAAGAATGCAATCGCTTCATTACAGTTAACACCTCGAGCGCATTTTGGACCTTTTAAACTCTTCCAAGAGCTTCTGTTTCCCTGTCATACTAACACCTCATAGACTGTGTGCACTTGGCCTTGCAAATACAAACATATACTGGTTGGCATTATTGGATATATTTTGCGTAATGATATTTTGTTGAACGTTTTTCTAATGCAGTGAGGCAAGTCATCCAATGAGGTAAGAGCACGCCCACTGTGTGACCCATGATGACAGGGACACAAAGTCAGCACTTCATAGACAGATAAGACGACATGATTCTTGGTACGGTACTGATAAGGGTTGTGCATGCGGGTGTAGTGTAGGAATGAACTCCACCACTGAAGTCTTCCTGACTCAAAAACAGCACAGTCCAGTTAATGATTTTACCATGAGGAACCTGGGCTTCTGCGAAAGCAGCCAACTAGCAGTGAGGACAGAGCGGAATTTTACCCTTATCCTGACTCAACCCGATTTATGACACGACAGTTAATTTCTTCACTAAAGGAAAACAGGCCTACGCAAACAGCTGTGCCTAAGACTGTGTTAGTTCTCTCTCTCTCAGTTCTGATCATCATTGTTAGCCAGATCAAAGGCTAACAATGTCCAGGCATAATTTTTTTAAGTCCTGGAGATACTACTGAGATAAGCAAATAAAATGCGTGAGCTCCAACTGAACAGTTTTAGATTAGGCTAATGGAAATATTATAGCACTGTTATTCAAATGTCACAATTGAACTGTTATTCAACTGTGACTGAATTAAAATACTCTATCTGCCATACTGGGCTTCAAATTTTTCCATTCCAGCCAGAAAAAAAAACTCTAAAGTAGTAAAATCTACATTTTTACAACAACCTACACTCTGTTACTTCAGACTGACTTTATGGAAATTTTGAGTCAAACATGGTCAACACAGAGAGAGCCTGACTACTCTGTAATCAAACATTGGGTGCTTTTATACAGTTATAACTGTCTGTTCCTTATTAAGCAATCTCTTAATCTCTTTAAATAAACATGGTAATGAAGGAAAAAAGAATTTGTTAAAAGTATAAAGTTCTTCAATGAGGAAAAATGTTTTGGGGGGGGGGAGGCGCTTCTACTGGTTGAAAGGTGACATTTTACTTGTATTATCTAGAACACAAACATGAACACAGATGTTCATGTTCATACAGTGGTGAAACTTAATAGTGTTATTTAAATCATGCTTTAAAAAGGGGAAAATCTCTCAATCACTGATAAAATAACTGATAAATAGTAATTAACTCAGCAGAGAAGAGAAAGACATTTAAGATATTTAGACCACATTATATTTTTTTTTTTCTAAATGTATTCTCTAATACCTAACATACTAAATATTTCATTTTTTAAATCTAAAACTGTTCCTAATTGAGACGTTTTACACTGTTTTACACGTCTTACATGCTGACTCTTAGCTGACTTTTATACTGGTTGTACCGATAACTTCAAAATATCAAGAAAACTGCATGCAGCTAGGTAAAGTCAGTAATATTTAATGCTAATGTTGTCTGATGTTAGCCACAATATTAACTCTGCACTGTGCTGAATGCTTTGTAATGTGGCAGAACATTTATATATTGTAAAACCAGCGAGTACATTAGACCTGTACTGTATGTAATGAAGCATATGTATACCATTTAGAGGTAAAAGTTACTTTCTCCCCTGGCTCGCCATACTAAAGATTCAAGTCAGTTTTTTTCAGTCAGAGTGTAAATAGAACTTGGATATTGATTGTTCAAGGCCGACTACGATGTGTTCAGCTTACATTCCTCCTGGATGATGGCAGATATAACCTTATAAAACCATGTTATAAAACCATGTTTATCTGCGAGTTTGGAGATAGAACTTATAATTTGTTCAAATATTTCACCAAAAACATAATAAAAATAACAGCAAAGGGAAACAAAGCATCCCCATTTGTTAAAGATTATGTGGTTTACTCAGTTTCAACCAAATGCCAGACTGAAACTTATAACACAGAGGTCACGAGTTAAAGATGTGATTAAAGATGTGATCTCTGTCAAAACCAGGCCAAGATTTTGTGGCTCACTGAAAACTATATTTCTCCTTTAGCACACTAACTGCTTCCAGTTTACACAGGCAACAAAACAGTGCGCTTTCTAAGTTTTACTTGTATTACCTAGAACAAAAAGCATGAACATAGCTGTATGTGTTCTTACAGTGGTGAAACTTACGGGTTTTACTATTTCAATATTATTTCAATAATATTAAGTATTTTGATGCTAGTTTTGGAGACGGAAAAGTGTTTAAGAGTATAAATAATATTGTCAAGGACAAAAAAATACCTCACAAAAAAGGGGGAAACTTTTACTGGTTGAAAGCTGACATTTTAATTGGATTATCTAGAACAAAAACATGAACAGAGCTGTTCATGTTCGTAGTTATGAAACTTAGAAGTGCTATTTAAATCATTTTAGGAAGAAGATAAAGGTTTTTATAAGAGTATAAAGAGCTCTGAATGAGCTGTTGTGAAGAAACTTTCACTGCTTCCACAGTGAGTTCTGGGCGCACGCGCCGCCATTCTCTTCAGCTCAGTGAATGATGAGTTGGCACAGCAAGTCAAAGAACTTCAACACAGCAGCAGAACAGTTTTGTTCATGTACAATAACTTTATGTCAGTCAATAAACACCAGAAACAGAATGAGAAGTGATTCTGTGAGGTTTAGCGTCATTACTTTAGGGGTTTTCGCTGAAAACCCATGAAAACCAGCATGTCAGCCCACAAAGCGTTGCTGTGTTACCTGCCAAACAAACCGGCATCCGTTAAGCTCAAGTTACACCGGCTAGGAAGGCTTTTTTTTTTTTTTTGCGCTTTAATGTTCTCTAAACTAAACTAACTAAACCTTAGTATTTTAGCTAAAACCACCAGGTACCTGGTAGTACAACATTAATAAAAAAAAATATAAGCTGGCTAACCAAATACATGACGTTATTATAAGTTAGCTAGCTAGCCATTTTGAATCTAACAGCACTGACGTTAGCTGAATGTTAGCAGGCTACTATACAGGCGACAGTCACTCATCATATCATATGACCCGGCTGTTAGCCAGCTAGCTACACCTAAAAACACCTAAGTTTTATCGTCAGCCAGCGAAACTCAGTCAAATCTAACGTTACAGAGTACTACACACTCTTAAGATAGTTAATCACCTTATTTTAAGCGATGAGATGAGATGAGCTGCTGTTTATGTTGAGGTTCCGCTTTCTGATTAGCTTCCTCGCCAATGGTAATGTTACCCTTTCATTTCTGGAGCTCAGAAGGAAAGCAAAGCTGTTCTTCCCTCAGAACCACAAGGGAAGACGTGCTGCTACTGCTGCTGTTGTTGTTGTTGTTGTTGATGTTGTTCTGGCTAAATCATAACACTGTTTATGTGCTGTAATCAGCGTCCAGTCGGCTGAAGCAGCAGCGGTGAGACGCCGTGTGACGCGCGACCGCGGCCGCTGTAAAAGACCCTTCCCATGATTCACCGCGGCATCACATTCTCGTGCGCGTGGCTGCCGTGTACACTATGTTTATGGTATACAGCTGAGTGCAAAAGTTTACACACCTATGTGTTGTGGATGCGGAAAGGAAATTGAACATTTGGGGGAAAAAAAATTTAAGATGTCAAAAATGACATGTGACTGTTTCCTTCAACAAGATCCAGCCATCCATCCATTTTCTATACCGCTTATCCTACACAGGGTCACGGGGAGCCTGGAGCCAGTCCCAGGGGACTTGGGGTACAAGGCAGGGGGACACGCTGGATGGGCTGCCAACCCATCACAGGGCACAATCACACACATTCACACACTCGTTCACACACTGTGAACAATTTAGAGATCAGCCTACAACGCAGCCAACAAGGTCTTTGGGCTGGGAGAGGAAACCGGAGTACCAGGAGGAAACCTCCGAAGCACGGGGAGAACATGCAAACTCTGCACACACACAGGGTGGAGATGGGAATCGAACCCCCAACCCCGGAGGTGCGAGGCAAAAGTGCTCCTGCAACAAGATGACAAACCAAAACATAAGGCAAACTCTAGAAAAATGTTTAGAAAAGAAATGTATGTATGATTTGGTAGTATTAAATAGTCTGTATGATTTGAAGAAGACAAGAAATGAAATGTGGAGTTACAATAGAAGTGTCAGGAAGAAGTGGAAGACTATATTACAACAGAGTGTTATTCTGTTACAGCCGGGGCGTTAAAGTAACAAACTATGTATGTTCTCATTACAGTACTTGAGTGCATAGTTCGTTGTAACAGTACTTTTTTCATTGTATTTTTAAAATTTACTTGAATTAAAAAAAATAAATGCTACATTTAGTTTTGATCACTGTTACAGAGTTTTTAAAAGATACATTTATCCCAAAAGTCTGTAAGCCATTTTAAAAAGCCAGCATGTGTAAAATAAATCAATTTCGAGTTTCCTGCCAAAAGTCACTTTAGGCACCAAGTGTTTAGTCAGCAGCAGCAATGTCTGAGACAGATGAGCATCCCTGCTCCAATTTATCAGGTATCTTCAGTTTCAAATGCTTCAAAGGATACAGCATGATAATAATCCAGGCATGTGGGACGGTATGTAACATTGAGGGGTGCTGGAATTTTAAGCAGCATACACATGACTTGCTATATCTATATATAATCTATTATTATTATTATTATTATTATTATTATTATTATTTTAGCTGTTGCAGTTACAGGTATCCTGAAAGTCAATTCCTGCTTCCTTGTAATGATCTGCAAATGATGCACAGCTCAATATCCAACCTGTGGGAACATGTACAGATAAACCATTAGCTAGCTGAGTGAGCTAGACTAGCTAGTCAGATGTTTTGATATTTTAAAGTATGAACACTCTGTGTTAAACTTAAGATGCTAGTGCGATGTTCAATATTGATTGCCTGTTGTGTTAAGCATATCTAAGAACTGCTAGAGCCTAAGGGGCATCTTTGCTAGATAGCTAATTACATAGCTAGAAACATTAGCCAGGAATATACTGAAACTCCTAAGTTTGCTAAGCAGCTAATGTTACCTTACAGTATATACTGTTGATAATGGCCTTGGCTATGGCCTTGGTTAGCATAGCTCACATGGTTAGTTGTTGAAACATGCATTCTTCAGATATAGAACATTGTCAGATTAGTTGTGTCAAGTGTATACATGTGGGGAAAAAGTGATATGTTAAGTAATTACTCAGGTAATTTATTAGACATTTATTCTTACTTGAGTAATGGTCTTCATCACTACTTTTACTTTTATTCAACTGAGTTGTTACTAAAGTAGCAGCACACAAGTCAGTGTGTTTTGTACTCTTTCGAGTACAAGAGAGAGTTATTCTGTTACAACAGAGTGTGTTCTCTTACAACAGAGTGTTTTTCTGTAACACCAGAGTGTGTTCTGTTACAACAGAGTGTTTTTCTGTTACAACAGAGTGTGTTCTGTTACAACAGTGTTTTTCTGTTACAACAGAGTGTTTTTCTGTTACAACAGAGTGTTTTTGTGTAACAACAGAGTGTGTTCTCTTACAACAGAGTGTTATTCTGTTACAACAGAGTGTTTTTTTGTTACAACAGAGTGTTATTATGTTACAACAGAGTGTGTTCTGTAACAACCGAGTGTGTTCTCTTACAATAGAGTGTGTTCTGTTACAACAGCGCTATTCTGTTACATCAGAGTGCTATTTTGTTACAAAAGTTTTGTAAAATGTTCGGTTACAAAAGAGTGTTTTTCTGTTAAAACAGAATTTGTTATTCTGTTACAATAGAGTGTGTTCTGTTAGAGTGTTATTTTGTTACAGAGTGTGATATTTTGGTACAACAGTGTTTTTCTGTTACAACAGTGTTATTCTGTTACAACAGAGTGTGTTCTCTTACAACAGAGTGTTTTTCTGTTACAGCAGAGTGTGTTCTGTTACAACAGTGTGTTTCTGTTACAACAGTGTTATTCTGTTACAACAGAGTGTTTTTCTGTTACAACAGTGTTTTTGTGTTACAACAGAGTGTGTTCTGTTACAACAGAGTGTTATTCTGTTACAACAGAGTGTATTCTCTTACAACAGAGTGTGTTCTGTTACAACAGAGTGTGTTATCTTACAACAGAGTGTGTTCAGTTACAACAGAGTGTTATTCTGTTACAACAGAGTGTGTTCTGTAACAACAGGGTGTGTACTCTTACAATAGAGTGTATTCTGTTACAACAGCGCTATTCTGTTACATCAGAGTGCTATTTTGTTACAAAAGTGTTGTAAACTTTTCGGTTACAAAAGAGTGTTGTTCTGTTAAAACAGAATGTGTTATTCTGTTACAATAGAGTGTGCTCTGTTAGAGTGTTATTTTGTTACAGAGTGTGATATTTTGGTACAGCATTGTAATTCTGTTACAACAGAGTGTTATTCTGTTACACCAGAGTATGTTCTGTTACAACAGTGTTACTCTTTTACAACAGAGTGTGTTACAACAGTGTTATTCTGTTACAAGGGTGTTGTTCTGTTAAAACAGAATGTGTTCTTCTGTTACAGCAGTGTGTTAGTGTCTTATTTTGTTATTCTGTTACAATAGACTATTATTGTGTTACAACAGAGTGTTAATCTGTTACAAGTGTGTTATTCTGTTACAACAGAGTGTGTTCTGTTACAACAGTGTTAAACTGTTACAACATAGTGTGTTGTGTTACAACAGTGTGTTATGTCACATAAGTGTTATTCTGTTACAAGAGTATTATTTTGTTACAACACTGTGTTATTTTGTTACAACAGAGTGTGTTGATTAGTCACAATAGAGTTAATATAGAGTGTTATTCTGTCACAGTAGTATTATTCTCTTACAACAGAGGGTTATTCTGTTACAAAGTGTGTTATTCTATTATTACAGAATTTCTATATTACATTTAGATAGGGTTTTGATTTAGTTAATTTACTGATATTAATCTTTTAGTTGGTTTATACTACATATTGACTGCAGCCCTCATATCTATTTGATCATTTTAAATTTGATTTAACAGTTAATGCATCCTAAGTCAAATAAAATGAACTCACAGGAGTAAGGATGGTTTACATGTTAGATGTATTTAGTTTTAGTAAACTCACATCCACTGCCAATACAGTGGAATTCAACTACACATAACTTTCTCAACATATGTTTGCTAACATGAAAGATGACATGTTTTTTGGTGAAATGTGCATTGTAAGACTGCAAGGTCTTAAGTGTTAATGAGCAATAGCCAAACAGTGCATCTGAACAACAAAAGACATTTTTTTTGCATTGCAAGGCTTTATTTGTGGTCGTCACATAACACAGTCTTTTTGTTTCCGCCATTAAGACATATGCATGGACACATTAGACCATCAATATTTCAAACAGATATAAACAGACAGACTATAACCTTGAAAGCCTTTTGCTTCACACAGACTGCCACAGAATTGAAGCACATCCATATAGTACTAGTGTAACTTAAAATCCAGCTATAGAGTTACAAGACATTACACTACTACAATGTGCCGGCTTTCTTATTTAATAATTTCACAGAGTTTCCCTTTTAGTACTATTATGATGAATGCACTGAAGCAAAAAGCGTTAATTCTCCTAGCTGAGCTGTTTCTCAAGATTACTGTACCTTCAAACATAGATGGATGACCTGTAGGTAACATTTCAGTTAAAACAGGAAATAATATGGACACAAATAATAGAAACAGAAATAAAATATTAAAACAGTAAAGGCACGTGCTAGATTTATGTATGAATATGGCAACATTTAAAGCATTTCATTTCCAACTATGTTCACCTTTTCAAATGTTTTTCTCAGGAATCCAGGGTAAGCGGCTAATTAAAGCTGAGTACTGAATGTGCCATGTAAGTGTTTTAGATCTGGTGCTAATCTAGATTACCACACTGAGCATGATTGATATGTTTGCCATTCACAAACAGTTGTTAATTATTAAAGTTAATTGTTAATGAGGTGTTAATTATTACTACTAATTGGCCAGCAGCTTTTATGTGTCTGTGTGTTTATGATGTACTGAGGTTGCACATGCTTTGGAGTAAAATGCTGTAGGATGCACACTGGTCATATCACGGCCCCTGTCTCTCCTGCAGCTTCCGTATTTCTCTACTCTTTCTTCTCAGCCTCGTCCTCTGGTATGTAGACGCTGACGGTGAACTCGCCAGCCTCTGTGCCGTACTTGTTCTTCACCAGCAGGGCGTACTTGCCTGAGTCAGTCGAACTGACTGCCGCAATGGTGATGCTGGCAAACTTTCCGTGCTCAAACTTGAGCGTGATGTGATCATCAGGTAGCAGCTGTTTGTCATTCTTCAGCCAGCTGACTTCAGGCACAGGGTCGCCCCACACATTGCCAGTAAGGTTCAAAGACTGAATAGGAATAACAGGGAAAGGAATATAAGAATCTAGAATGCCAATATCACATGCCAAAATTATATATTGGAAAAATAATCAGTAGCAGATTGGTGTGATCCCATTACCACTCTGACATAAAAGTGTATTCCAAAGTGTTTCATTTCTCTTATATCACAACAGTTTGCCAATACACCTTATAAATGATTATATGCTTTTTTTTGTTAAATAGCAACACATTTATTACATTTATTATTAGCCTTATTTTATGTGGTGCATCCACTTATTTGCAAGTCCCAGCAAATAAGCTGTTACTATAGAAACAATAATGACTGTAGGTCAGTGGTAGCTCAGTGGTTAAGATGTTGGGCTACTGATCAGAAGGTCATGAGTTCAATCCCCAGCACCCCCAAGCTACCACTGCTGGGCCCTTGAGCAAGGCCCTTAACCCTCAAGTGCTCAGTTGTATAAATGAGATAAATGTAAGTCGCTCTGGATAAGGGCGTCTGCCGAATGCCATAAATGTGTTAGACCGAGTGCTTTAATATAAACCTGTGATTTGAATTATAGCTGGCAATATTGTCAGAGCTGCTTTTCTAGAAAACTAATCAATACCTTCTGACCAATTAGATTTTAACACCACTGTGGTACAAATGACATTACCATTCAGAAAACTACTTTGCTTCTGTATTAGTCTGAAATGAGTAACTGGTGCACCAATTAAGGATGAGGTACAATGTGATAATGAGATCTAATTTGATAATGGGGTTTTCTGGCATCCTGGGTAGTTGGAGATATATTACCTTGCCCTCCTGGATAGTGACCACATCTGGCAGGCCTCCAATCACACGTGCTCGGTCTATGAGAAAAATGAAGCAGTCAGTAAGCCTCTTGGTAAATCAATGTGTACTCCAAAGGAATTATTTACTCCTGACCCTACATGTCATTATACTTTCAAAAACAAGAAGTGAGGTTATAGCACAGACTACAGGGTCTAAACATTCCCAAGACATTTAGACAGGAGATGCATCCCTTACTGCATCACTACTCTATATGCATCCTACGCAAGTTGGTAAGGAAGGTAGCTTGAAATAGCATCCACATGCTTTCAGAACAAGCTGTCTTCAGGAAAGAGCACAACAATGACAGCAGAGACAATCACTTACTTCTCTCTGCAATAGCGGCAGCCCTGAGGAAGGAAATGGATAAGCACACTGTTAGTGAAGGCTTTAAATAGCATCAGAGCCTGTTAAGGTGATATGGTCTACTTCCACATAGCAGTGTCAGAAAAAGCCAGAGCCAATAACGTCATAAGGATGTACTCAGATGCTATTTTCTATTTTAGGACTTTAGTAGGAGTTTTTTTTTTCTTGTTGTTTGTTTGCATACAACAGTTTGTAAAAGTATACATTATTTGTGAATGATATCTTTAATAAAATACAAAAGCAGGATACAGATCATTTATTATATCATAATTAAGTACTTACTTGAGCCTCTGGAACTCTGCATAGGCCTCTTCCCATGCTTTAATAGAACAGAATAGAATAAAATAGAAAATGTTGAACGTGAAAGGTTAAAAAAAGGTTGACTAATAACAGACTCCAGTCTAAAACTGACAGTTCAATCACACCGAGACAAAAGCAATGTAGTTAAAGAATGCTTGAAACACCTGAGGCATTTACCTTGGCCGGTGAGGTCAAGAACTCTCCTGACGCTGCCTTCACCGTCAAAGATGTCAATGGCATACTTGCCCTTGTCCTTGTCTGTGGGCTCGTTGATTTTCAGCCACAGCTGCTCTCCTGTGACTCCACACTGCACTCTGTCTGAGTATGAAATCTTGCCATCTCTGAATGGCCACAAATGAGTATAAGTCAGAGGACACTGTTGGGGCTACCAATCAAACTCATACAATGAAAAACTGCTACAGCTCCAAAGTACATTCTGATATACAGAAAAAAAAAACCCTGAGAACATTTGCAGATGCCAGCATTAGTACAGTTAGGGATATAAACTGCATTGCAGAAACTACCATGTGTGCTTCACGTTTCATTTAGCGGATTGTCATGCACCACACAAAATGCATTAGCGACTTCACTCTCTGAGAGCCATACTCTCTCTGGCCTTTTGTTCATTCAGAGAGCTGTGCTCTCAAAAGACACTCCTGACTGCACATTTGTGGATCTAATGCAGTGGAGATAAAAGCTGGCCAAAGGCAAATTTCACTTTTGTTGGTTGTTCTAAATAAAGGTATGCTGCTTTATAAAATATTTCATATGACCCGAGAGAAGATCGCATTTCATATTCTGGGCATTTATTTAGTATTTCCATTTTATGGGTGGTATGGTGGTTCAGCATGTAACACCTCCAGGGTCCCCAATTTGATCCTAAGCTGTTTGGAGTTTCTGTGCATGTCCTCCCCGTTCACATGGGTTTCCTCCGAGTTCTCCAGTTTCCTCCCGCCTTCACAAAACATGTTGGTAGTTGGACTGGTGATCCTAAATCCCCCCCAGGTGTGAATGAGTGTGTGAATGTGTGTGCATAGACTGGCACCCCTTTTAGGGCATATTCCTGCCTCATTTCCAGTATTCCAAGGATAAGTATACATTATGACCCTGATCACTTAAAAAAAATTAAGTGGTTATGGTTACTGAAGATGAATGAATTTCCATTGTAACATCTGTGATCTTGAGACAAACTGGAGTGATGTGAATTCTCTTATCTCTCTTATCTCTTATCTGGAACATCAGGGAAAAATTAAATTGCTAAATTGCTAAAGCACTGTCTGGAAGCAGATGTTCTGGGATTATTTAAATGCAGTCTGTCTGCAATCTAACATTGACAGCAACATTTCAGTGTTCAACATATACAAAAGACACAGGAAAAAAGTACACAGAGGGGAAGAGCGAGAATGAAAAAACCTACTTGTGAAACCAGCCAACAGGGAGCTCCTCTGTGTGATACACGACAAATGTGTAGAGGATGATTCCATGCTCGGTGCTCTGAACTTTCAATTCGGTAGACGAGTGGGCTGTGACGAAAAGAAGAGTATCAGTATCACATACAGATGGGTGACAAATTGAAGGAAAAGCCAACATGGAGTGCTCAGTCACCTGAAGAATAGTTGCTTGTGTTTGTCCTTACATATGGCCTGAGCATCGCAGTCATTTAACATGCACTTTCAACTACAATTTCGAACCCTATTTACCAATGCCTTTCCCACAGACCTAAATGCAGACATCAATTTAGCCTCTGTTCTTACTGAAACTCAGACAGTTCAGCAGTCTTTGAGCCCAATTATTGAGCCCCAATAACGAACCCTGCTTCAAAGTCACTTAGATCTTTTCTTTTTGCCATCTTGATCCAACATCGACATCAACTGGGCCTGCTCAGCATTTTTATACATGCTACAAAGCATGGTAGGACATTACTTTCTCTGTTGTATCATGCAGTACACCACAATATACTCTTTTAATCAGGTTTTTCCTTTTATTTGTTCCATGACGTAAAGGTGACATTAAAGAACCATTACCAGAATGGCGTGGAAGGATTTAAAAATAGAATAAAAACAACTCACCTATAACTCTGAACATTTCATTCAACACGGCCTTATAACCTTTAGGGAGGAGTCAGATCATCATATTTTAGAATATTAGACTGGATACAGTATTTCAGAAACTCTGTTTCATACATTATCAGGATAAAGGTGGGTATGAAAAAGGCTCCTACCTGCTTCTGTCAGATCCAGCAAAGTCTGATCCTTTCCTCTCTCATCCCACAGTGTCACCTCATAAACACCTGCGTCTTTCTTTGAAAGCTGTTTAGAGAATTATAAAAGAAGTAAGAGAAAGAAAGACCCTTGCTAGAGCTGCATCAAAGAGCAGATATAAAATCATTTCAAATAAGAAAACAAAAATAAACAGGCACAAAAAATCCGAAAAGGCAAGCTTTTCTCCTGCGACGGATGCTGCAGGCAAACAGGGACACCATAGAAATAGAAGACAACAGAGACATAGATAAAACCACATAACGACACATGAAACTCGGCGATAACTTATAAAGGAAAAAGCTGCAGACTTTGGGCTTCTTTGGGCTTCCTTCAGCAGCAGGTTTCTTTTTCACTTCTTTTTCGTTCTTTTTAACAAGCTGGAAATTAGACAGATATTGCAGTTATTGCCAATAGCAGCCTGCAAGTGTGGCGTGGGAGGCTCACCTCCATGGACCTGCATGCATTAATGTTAATTATTTCTAGCATCATTTGCTGTTTACAAGAAATGAACATAGCCTAATTGACAATTCTCTCTACTGTATGAGAAATTATTATGTGACACAGAACATTTTATGTATCAATTTGCGTACCATCAGAAACCTAAATTTCAATAAACATGTTGTATAGAGTTGAATATAAAATGGTTCATTAAATTAAAAAACAACAACTTCCCATTATTTATGAGTCTGTGTGGTAAAGAGAGTAGGCTTTAACAAGCTGAAGCCTGTGGTGTAGCTGCTCAGCAAAGCTCACCCTACACTTTTCCCACAATGCCCTGCAGCTGCCTGACCTTGCCAATGTTGAAGGACAGCCCGCCATCTGCAATGCCAATTTTCTGAGCATCTTCGTCATCCTCCGCAATCTCAATTCCATCCTTAAACCAGGTTATCTCAGTGTCAGCTTTGATATTTCCTACCTGAAAAGATGAGAATAAGAGGGGGGTTGAGTGGAGAGGCAGAGATGAAATATTAATCCGACTGACCTGGGGGAGTGAGAAAAAAATCATTATATCTTGCACAACCTTACCTTGCATTTTAGGTACACATTACATTCTTGGGTGACCTCGAAACTGAGGTATTCCACAAAGTGAGGACCTGGATGTGAGAATCGAAAGGGTGACTGTTGAAAAAGTTGATGTTTAAAAATGTACATTAATTTATTCAGCATTCAAATGCTACGTGGCATACCTTGCCTCCTGACCCACTCTGCTCTCTCAAATTCAGACTTCTTCTGAAGCTCAGCAAACTCTGTTTTGTAAAAACAAAATATCTGAATTTATTCATTTGGCATGTCCATTCTACAAGTGAGGTAGAATTCAATCCATGAGTTGACCTGAGCTGTGTCACAGGGCAGCATAACACTCTCTGAGGAGAGTGCTGTCTGCCCTCTTTCACATACGTGAGCTCACGCACGCTCACGACTGGCTAGTGTTGCTGTGATTGACAGGGAAGGCAGAGCATCCGATCTCTCCCATTCAGAGAGCATGGCCAGTTTTGCTCTCTTGGACTCCCGGCTGTGGATTGTTGTTGCATAGTCGGGATTTCGAACTCACAATCTCAAGGAGTCAAATAAAATTTTCTCCCTTTTTCACTTTTGGGGTAACCAGATTTTAAAATGCTATATCTTGTCTGGTGGTTGAGATAAATGCAAAAGAGAAACAGATTTCACTTCAGGAAAGACTATAGTTTTCAGAACTCAGAAACTATATATTGGAAAATATTAAAATTTCACCATGTGAGGGCTTTTCACAGGCTGTCACACAATTGTTATTCAGCCCTTATTGCAGGAAGAACCTGGAGTTGAACTTGGGATCAAATGCACTACTTCTGATCTCATAATACCTTCAAATACTACTAAGGAACGTGGCAGAGATCACAAAAAGCTGATGCATTGTTGTATAATGTGGACTATATAAGAACAGTCATTAATGTTTGTCTCTTTAGCCGATAATGGACTCGGAGCTAAACCTGATACAGTGGCACCCAATAATAGTGTTTAATAATGGAGTAACATGATCAATCAGTAAAGCCTGATAAAGTTCAATCAGCAGTTAAGGGAATGCTGTGTATGCTAATGGATGTCCAACACAAAGCCCTAACAGTGCTCCTGTGAGGGCTGCTCGATTTCTTATGATCTTTTCCTGCCCTCTACAGGACATACCCAAATACAGCAGTATGAACACATAGTGATGGAAGAGGTTGTAACACAATGTAAAATTCCAGGGACAGTTTTATTTTACCTTTTCCAATAAGCACCAAACTGGTACGACCGGTAGCTTTGCCATCAACAAGGTTAAATGTGAAGGTTCCTTCATCAGTGATTTCCAAAGAGTCCATGAACAACTCAATAATGCCAGTGTTCTTGTCAAAATTCATGGTGTATTTCTGAGGAATTAGGAACATTTATCAGTGTGTGTAACAGAGAAAAAACATAGAATTCGTGTGCAAAAAAGTGCCTAGTTATTATACCTTTCCTTGGGTAATGATGTTATCATTGAAAACATACTCCACTTGGCAATTGGAGGTAAACTTAGCAACCTGCGCCCAGAAACGTACACGTCCTTTCTCCTGTAGCTCAACAGCCATTTCAGTCTTGAAAGGAATTACTGCGAAGAAAATACTGTGATAAGTATTGCTGTAAAATAACATAGAAAAGCATAATAGTCATATAATCACAGTGGAAGAGCATTGAGTTACACGTCAACTTTATTGTTGCTGTTGTTGTTCTGTACTTACTGGGGAACTTGTGGTCATGGCTGATTTCCAACAAGCGCTTCAGACCTATAAAATATTTAAAAATGCCTTCCATTAGCGTATATGCTGCATAATTGGATAAAGAATTCTTGGAATTAATCTTCTTTTAAATTAAACTGCACTGCTTTAGCAAGCAGCTACATACAAGCCTCTGATATGTGCATGCATGTCCTTGACTTGTTAAGATTTAAAAGAAGACATGACGCACCAGCTTCTGGAAAATATTACGAGTCTTTCTGTCCAAAGACAGAAGATAGAATATCACCATCATTAGCCAGAGAGTTGGGGAAAGTGACTCACCCTCCTCTGTCAGTGTGTAGCTGGCAGAAACTCCATCAGTGTTGGTGACAACACAGGAGTAGATGCCCAGGTCCTCCAGTGAAGGATCATTAAAGATGGCTCTGGATCTGAGGACACATCAACTGGTATGAGTATGAAAAAGACACAGACACAGTGTGTGTAATGTTTTAATTGTACAAGATGCTTTCCAAAGAGCCTGAAATCTTTTTAAATTCCAGTAACACTAATTATCATTTCTCTTTTCTTCAAAGGTTAAGTGACACCAATTAGTTTTTTCGTTTATCTCCATTTCTCCACCTTTTCTTTCTTTTTTTACCCACTTTGCCTCCCACTTTCATCCTGTCTCGGCTTTCGCAGCACATCTGGCAAAACAAAGGTGAAACACGTCTCCTCTGGCTTCTAGACAGCCTGCCACTATTCATCCTCACACTAGCACCCACGCAGCATTGTCCAACGGCTGAAACTAACTGCTAAATGTCTACCACTGCCATGTGACCAAACTGCCATGAGAACAAAGGGACTATAGATCTTACTGACAAAAAGCATCCGGATAAACAACACAAGGTGTGAAAAAGATAAGTAGGTTTAATAAGTAAGGCAGAAACTCACTTTCCCTTGACTGTTTCGATAGTGAGACGGGAGGTATCGGTGAGAGCCTCGTAGTTCTTTGACCACACAAACTGAGAACTTTCGGTCATCTCAGAGCACTCAAAGATCAGCGAGATCACACCATCGTCATCCACATCGACCACAATCTCATTAGTGCCTGAGGAAAGACCATGTCATGAAAACGGCATTTAAAAATCAATCCAGGGAAATGTGATGGAAAAGATAGATTGGTTTATTCAATTGTGTCTGAGCCTGCTTTATTTACCTGGGCGAGTCTGAGCGACAATGGGGTCTGTAGCTTTGGAGGGTTCACCAACACCTGCAATATTCTTAGCAGTGACACGTAGTATGTAGGAGGCACCTTCCTTTAAGCCAGATATCTGGGTCACAGAAAGGTTTATAGTATTAATGACACACTTCATAACAGCCTTCATGTCCATGCAACAGAATCCCACTTATGTAATACTCCTTATGGGAAATGACAGTGATATGCTGTAGCTGAGGTGGTCCAAAGAAACTGGCTAAAGTGGTACAGATTCAAACAACACTCATTAGTTACATGTGTGTTGGTCTGGGAAAATCAGACGTCGCTGCAGCTAAATTTCTGGAAAACTCAGACAAAAAGAAAGCATAAATGTATTTTACCAAAATGACAGGGATGATTTTATTCAGGCTAATTTCTAACCTTGTCTGAATACCTGCACAGAGCATGAGCCAGTCTAACGAAGGCAGAAGTAAAAACAGTCAGTCTACTTAAAGATTTCCACAACCGTGCTCGCTCAGTGTGATTTCCTCACACAAAGGATGGTATAATATTTTTTAAGTTTCTGGAATGCCACATGCCATAGCAGAACGGACATAAGCATAATCAGTTAGTATTCAGATGCCGACTCTCCGATTGTCCGTGATGTTCCTGCGCCATCACATGGTCAAAACAGAGAAGAGCACTTACACAAAGTTCTAAAATGTTTAAATGGCCTAATAAAAAGTCATTAATTTAGAAATTTAGGCAACAGAAGAACACTCACTGAATTAACTAGTGAATATTTCCCTACCAAACAGAGATCAGTTGAGCGAAGAGACACTGTTGAGGCTTGTGAATATCAAATGCCTTGAGTGAACTTTACCTCACGTGGTGAGACAGAGACTGATGTGGCTGATGCTGATTGTCAAAGTCAAAATTTCACATTATAATACTTTAAGATTTAGCAGTAGTTTTGTTTTCCCATAAGTACATTAGGGTATAAATGTAAATGTAGCTGGACAACTTTCAGTGGATTTAGAATGACTACTGCTGAATGAGATACATGCTAAAGAGAAACATATTTCAGTTCAGGAAAATCCTGTAGTTTTCAGACCTACATATAGTAGACAGTGTCAAAATATGACCATGTGAATGGCTTTCCCAGGCCAGCACACATACGGAATTTTCATCTTGACTGTCAGTTTCCTTACATGATGCAAACTAACCTGCAAGAATGTATTCTTTGTGGACCTATCCTGAACTCCTCTCCATCTGCCACTCCCTTCCTTGATGTCCACATAGTAGCCGGTGACGGGGCTGCGGCCGGTGAATGTGGGTGGCTCCCAAAGCAGCACCAGTGAATCCTTTCTCACCTCCAGGATGTGAAGCCCATGAGGATGGCCTGTGTTACCCAGATTAAAAACACAGAAACATAACAAGGATGCTTTAAAGCATGTAAAAAATGTCTAGATTGATAATTAAAGGGAAGTGAACAATGGATAACAATGAATAAAGAGTAGTGAGGATCTTGTCATATCATCTAATAGCCCTTTTCTTTTATATGTTTGTAAAGAGAGACACCTGAAGGCCATTGGAGACATTGCACAGTGTAATTTGGTTCAATTATCACAACCCGCACTCATACAGAGACTAATTCCAATTATTGTACAGAAATGTTTTTATAACTATATACACTGCAATCAAGAAAAGATCATGCCATTGATGCTAATTGACCCCTACTAGCTATAAATCATCATGAGCTCACTGAAGGCAGTTAGTGAATCATTTGATTAACACCCAGCCTTATAGGAGTGAGGAAATGACCTATATAGATAGGTGCTGATTAAATGATTCATCGAGCATCGTTGCACAGTAGAGCTGTATGAGACTGCTTCAGCTGACTAATTTACCTGGCAATGCAACAGTCCATTCCTTACACTCAAAGGCAACACTGGTGATGCAGGACTCGCTAATACCAGCCTGGTTAACTGCACGAACCTGGAACTGGTACAATACATTCTCCTTCAGGTTCTCCACCTGAACACAGGGAGAGAAGGAAAGTCATTTAAAAGTGAGCCTCCCACTTCTCATAGCATTACTGAATCACACTGTATCACATCATTTTAAACAGCTCTAAATCATACTGTATTGAGTCATAGGCTACAACTGTATTTATTATTTATCTACATTAGTAGATTATCTTGAGTGACGATTAAATTTGTTAGGGAGGAGAACATTAACATCATAACATTTTTTGCAACATTATTACGAGCATTATTATACTAATTATTATTATTATTATACTACTAATTTACTTAATTATGATTAATGTTTAAACAGTTTTAAATCTAACCAAAAATGGCTAAGTAAAGCATGTGTAATGTTCTCCTAAATAGATTTATTTTTAAAAATGCATTCTGTTTAAAATGCATTGTATTGTATTTGTTTAAAATGTTAATATTATTTAATATTGATATAATTTGTCTGGCAATATAGTTAATGCATTACAGCTCTATTCCATAGGCAAACCTTTGGGACCCCCTGCAGGCCAACAAAGGCACACACACACACACACACAAAACAATCTGGCCTCATCACAGAATGAGTTTTGCAGGAGTAACTTACTTATACTGTTCTACAGCTATGAGGCTGAAAGATCCCAAGAGAACCCAAACCTGGAAAACTCAACCCTATAGTTACACTAATAATCACACTGAGGCTAAGTATGACTTTTCTTCTCACAAGTACATATTAGAAATGCAATGTAAATGTTTACTAACGGCCACTTTGTGGTATTGAACACTGCAATTCACTTATTTTCTTTTAAACATTCAATAACTCTTAATATCTTAGAAAGGCTGCTGGGAAATCCACACCTACACAAAAGGGAAGTGTGTGCTGACTGAATTTTCTTTTTTGATTAATGAACTTGAAAAACTGTGATTGAATTGATGATTTGAATGTATCTACGTAAATTATTTTAGATTAAATAAGGGTGTCCTCATTCTTATGTATTAATCCCTAGTGAAATCTACTGGGTTGCTGTACAATTTACCTTATAGGTAGTTCCAGTGACAGCCTTGGTGTTGATCTCGTGCCACTTGCTTATGACATTGCCCTTAACGGTTCTATAGTCCAGGTAGTAGCCCCTGACATCAGCTCCTCCAGTTTTGGCAGGAGCCTGCCAGCTCAACACCATGTAGTCACGAACACGCTCCACCACAGTGAGAGCAGAGGGAGGAGAAGACACCTCTGCACAGGGAACAGCTCAGGTTAATCCTCTACACTAAATGACCAGAATTAAGCATCCCGTTTAGATAAATATCCCACGTGTACGCTGTCTTGAAGCATCCCTTTTGGGAATGTATCCCACATGTATTGCTGTCTTGTCAGTATGCTGGCTAAATTCACAGTATTATTCATCCTGTGGTCAATATGTGAAAATCTGTGCTTGAAATACATTTTGTGTATTAAATAGGCAAAACCAAAATGATGCTGTTGCTCCTGAACAATACATTGACAAAGGTAAGATCAGTACATTATTACACAGTTAACAAAGTTGATGCCACTACTCATATATCTATTGCCCATTCTTAATTTGTTCAGCTGGGATACATGACCTGAACTGTCTAGCACTGCTTTGGACAGGTAACTAGTATTAAAGTCCAAGTATAACAGTGATTTCCTAAAGTGTACTGATAATACCTTGTTATACCTAAAACCATCTCATGAAATTTGAACATTCTGTGCAGATAATATTTTATTTAGAATCTCTGTTAAAAAGCCACACACCACCTGTTGTGCATTCAAATATGTTGGATTAAAAGTTAATAGAAGAGAACACTTTCTGATAATACATTCAGTACAAATCAGCTCTCCTGTCAAGCAGTCACACATATCATGCTTCTACTCACTGTGCTCTCCCCCCGCCGTGACTGTGGGATGGATCTGGACCCTCTTCCTCATGTTCTACACACCGCATGCCCTAAAGTCATTTACAAAACACAGCAAGAGACACACAGCATGGACATACTGAACTGCAGAGTGAGACAGTGTCACTCTCTCCAAGAATCGAGCACACTCCACACTCTGAATTCAAGGCAGATTAGTAGCAAAACACACAAGGAAACTACATGGCCACTTTGATCATCGGGCTCAATGAGGTTAGCTTTTAGTGGTGAACAAAATGGTCAGATGTTATTAGAGAGCATTGCACATGCAGCACTGTCTCCATGCAGCAAGTCCATTTCAGAGTGAGAACAGCATCATTCGGCTGTGTCCAAATATGTCTTCAGCAGGGCACTGTGGGTTTAACTAGTTATTCTGTATTGACAGGGGTTCTGCAGGTTCATGTGATAAATGAGGAGATGAAAAGTGCAGAGATGGTGGAAACTGGAAGGAATGAAAGCTCAAAGACAGGCTGTGTTGCATTACGTACATGGAAAGTACTGCTGTGTGCAAATAGCCAAAACCAAAACTGCGGTTGTGAAAAACATAAGGACAAAAGTCCATTAATTTAGGTGATCCATTGCTTTCGTTCTTATAGTACATGTCCACTTGCAACTTTGCATACCTCAAACTATTTATTTTAATGGGTAGCTCTCAATCATATTGGTTTTGATTCACCATATCCGAATCCAAGTTGACATCATAGAAAGCAGAAAGAGAGCGTATGGCGGAAAAATGTGCAAGTGGACACCTACGTTAACCTTTAAAGTCTTGTTTTCCCCCTCCTTTGCTGTTCTACTTAGAATAAGATGGGACTCACCAATGGCTGCTTTTACAAGGCAGGATTCAGACTCGCTGGAATAAGTGCTGTAGCCAGCAGCGTTCACGGCCTTCACTCTGAACACGCAGGTGTCTCCCGTGTTCAGACCGTGACACACGAACCTACAAATCCAAGTTCCAACCCAGATCAACACTAGTTTCCTGGATTCAATTTTAGTAAATATGCGAGAAGATACTTAAAAGAGAAGATGTACCTGGTGTCTTTGACCGGCTTGTTGTTGCATGGCACCCACACATTGCTGCCCACGACGCTGACTTCCACGTAGTAGCGCACTAGCTCTCTGGCCTCTTTAGAAGCCCCCCAGGTCACCACAACAGAGGAGGCTGTGTTCCTGATGGGCACAACAGGCCCTGGTGCTGAGGGCAGGTCTGAAAGAGTTGGACTAGAGAGTGAGGACAGATGGAGACGAGCCAAACAACATTTAGGTCCAAAAGTCCATTAAAAGTCCACCGTCTTAGTCCACTACCAATAACTGTTTTTATTCAACAAAACAAAC
Source organism: Pangasius sanitwongsei (assembly GCA_037576675.1). NCBI lineage: Eukaryota > Metazoa > Chordata > Actinopteri > Siluriformes > Pangasiidae > Pangasius > Pangasius sanitwongsei. The sequence goes on along the minus strand of CM075006.1, from coordinate 19,496,939 downwards.
ACCTCAAACATGACTATATAATCAATAAATCTGTTTGTTTTAATTTTAAAAAAAAATCAGATAATACTAATTAAGACACTACTAGATGAGAGACAATAGCAATAAGTATAATAAGTATAAGCAGCATATACATGTTATAACTTGAAGGAAGTATATGCTGCCAATCAATTTATACAAATAAAGCAAATGTGGTATGAACAAGATATTTAGATATATTCGAATTCTATTTAAGGATTAAGGATTTAAAAATAATGTATATATAAAAAGCATCAACTGAGTAAAATTTTGTATTAGCTTTTGATAACTGATTAAATAAACCCATTCCTGTTAGTGAACTCAGACTTTTGGGTCAGTACAAACACAGTTATCACAAACATATAAAACAATACCACAAATAAATAATAAAATGTGGACCTCAGCACCCAGGGTTGTAACATTTGGTTCGTGACATTAAGGTTGAATCTCTTACCCAGTCTGTCCCCGACAGTCGTAGCTCCGGTTTCCTCAGACGACTCGCTAACACCTGCGGAGTTGCAGCAGCGCACACGGAAGGTGTAGGATTTGCCCTCGGCCAAGTCAAAAAGGGCAAAGCGAGGGGACTTCACTGGCATCCCAGTGTTCACTCTCTGCCAGGTGTCTGTGCCAACCATACACTGCGAACAAACAAACAGTACATCCAGTCACAGCTTTAGAACTGGGTCAAGGTTGTGTTGCACCTATAAAGTTAAAGCTCAGAGCAGAAGAAGGATAGAATTTTCAAATAGTCACAAAACAGTTAATAGGTTTCTGGCAGTGTGTTTCTTGTCGGTGTGAATTTCAAGGGATATCACAGAACATAAGTAAAAGATACTGAGGGAAATGGATTTGAAAGATATTTGAAACCAACATCATTCCCATGTTACCTAGTTGGCTTTGTTTGGAGATTTCTTTAAAAAATACAGTTTTTATGTTGTTTATGGTCATGATTCGTAAACTGGGGTCCTTGAAGCATAGACAGTGGGTCTTTTATTTCTGTATTTTGTTGCAACAGAGGAAATCATAAACCACCTCATTAACTCAGTAACAATTAAGCTATAAATAATGGCAATTCAAATCTAGTGAAAAGCCATCCATTTTCTGTACCGCTTATCCTACACAGGGCTGCAGGGGAACCTGGAGCCTATCCCAGTGGACTCGAGATACAAGTCAGGGAACACTCTGGACAAGGTGCCAACCCATCACAGGGCACAATCGCACACCCATTCACACACTACAGGCAATGTAGAGATGCCAATCAGCCAACAACGCATGTCTTTGGAGTGGGGGAGGAAACCAGAGGAAATCTCCGCACACACAGGGCGAGGTGGGAATCAGACCCCCAGCCCTGGAAGTGCGAGGCAAACCTGCTAACCACTAAGCTACCATGCCACCCTCTAATGAATATGTTTTAAAAAATAATAATTTTGCTCTATGAGTGTAAAGATCATACATTTAAAAAGTTCTATATGGGTCCAATAAGTAGCCAAAATATTATTGCGCATGCTTAAATAATATGCCTAATATTTAAATGGATAGATTATGCTCATAAAATAAATGAACATAACAAATTTTTCTTCACAGATAAAGTGGTTGCAAAAAGTCTGAGAACTCCTGTTTTATAGAATGGTTATGATCCATGTTACCATTATATGTTACATAAAACTGTTTAATATTTGTCAAATAATGCCATGAATATTGAAAATGCAATTTTGTCTGAGATGCGCTTTCCGTTTCGAGGCACTTAGGGATTTTGATTCAGTTGGGTAACACTTTTTTTAATGTCAACCTTATACAGGTTTCAAAAAATGACACAATTACTCTGATTAACTAATTAACTGATTCATATTATACAGTGTTAATGCAGGGAATTTATATCGGTCATTATAATCAGGCAGTGAGAACGCAGGTTATGTCCTTTCATACATTGGCTCACCTTCTCCACATAATACATAACTCCTTCATGTCCTCTTTGCACAGGAGGCTTCCAGCTGAGCACCACATAGCTCTTAGTGGCCTCAGTCACAGCCAGATCAGTAGGAGGCCCAGGGATTACACCAACTGAGAGAGTGTGAGAGAGAGAGAGGGGAGAGGAGTAATGTCCTTAATAACATTTTTTCGTCTTGAAATTGTATTTATGTGGACTGTAGATCTCTCCGACTCCAACAAACGCAAGAAAGAAAATATATATAGTATACACGTATTACAAGTAATTAGATTAGAGCTTACCTGTGGAATCTTCCTCAGTGAATTTGATCATACCAGTCCATGGAGCGGAAATACCAGCTAATATAAGAGTAATAAGAAAGGAAGACAATGCCATACATCAATCTATACAGCACTGAACAAAAAGAAACAATACCGCACAGAAACATATCTCACCTCTAAGACGGGCCCGGTCAGATGGGTCCATGGCAACTACAGGGTCAGAGACACGAGAAGGGTGACTCACCCCGGCAATGTTCAGAGCGCTAACCCGGAAAATGTAAGTGCGCCCCTCTATGAGCCCGGTGACTGGAAAACGGGCATATTTTACTGGTGTGTCATTACACTGGATCCAGTGCTGGGTGCCAACCTCACACCTGCAAACAACACATGAATCATTTTGTACATTTACAACACATATACGTTAAAAACATATTATCAAAAATTGACATTTCATACTGAAACCCTGCCTCCAAATTTCACACTGCCGACATTCAACTCTCTTCATTTTTAAAATTATATAATCCATTACACTTTATATGATAAATTATTGATCAAAAAACTGTTTATCAAGAAACACAGTTTAACTAAAAATGAGTCCCTGAAACACACCTCCTCCTCCTCACTAATGCCAATTTAACCACTGCGAGTTAATTGAAGAGTGTTTTTTAACAGTGGAAAGAGACAGGAGCAGAGGTTTAATTGGGGAGGACTGCAGGGGACCAGAGCTCCTATGTCTTTGGTGAAAAGCAAACAAATCAGAGTTTCTGTACTATAATTTGATGGGATGTTAATCAAAATATTGCATACTGGTGATAATAATGATGTAAATGCTTCCACTTCAAAACTGTAAAATGTCCTGTTGGCCAAATTACAACGTGTTCATTTATTTTGCTAGTTTAAAGGAAAATGTACAATGTGTATCTGCCAGGAAAGAACCATAAGATATTTTTTATATTATTTTGAAATCAAAACCAACAAGTAATAATGAAAATAATAAGGCCTAGCACCCAACTGTATACACACACACATATAAATGCTGAGTACTCCTTACATTCTCAGTAGTAATCTATACTTTTCCTTGTCGATGGGGTGTTACCCTGAAGGGTACATAGTATTTACCCTTATGTATAGTTTACTTAGGAAAGGTACATATAATGTACATTTAAAGTTTCACTCTAAAAACCATCCATTCATGTAACGTAAATCATTTTTAAAGGTACACTTTATGCACATTTCCAACTGAAAAATATATATTCAAAGTACAAAAGATGTACCATTGAGGGTACCGCCCCTGCAACTAAGAAACATTCAATTTGGTGTCAATTTTTCTGACAGAATGTTCCCACAACGTAGGCATCCATGAAAGAAGTCGTGTTCGCTCACCTCCTCCCACTGTAACCTCTGGGCAAGGGTGTACTTCAGCAGCCTCTGAGTCTGACTCATTTCATGTAGATGGACTCGCACATACACTGACCTGTCTATAAAGTAGCCCAGGATGGAGCTGCTGCCCTCAACTGCAGGCTGTTTCCAGGTCACCACCACATAATCCTTATTAGCATCATGACACCGTACATCCAGAGGGGCAACAGGGACCCCTTCAACCTCCACGTCAGCATCTGACACACACACACACATTCACTAGTTGGTGTCTAATTATGGCACTGTATGTGATATGAAAAGCCCCGGTAACAGCCAGTGTAAGAGTCACTATCCAGCATTTCTTAGTTTGACCAATTTCATCAAACTACAAAACCACCTAATATAAAATTCATTATCACTGAAGCACGAGACAGCTCTTAGATCTAAACAATGAAAATGTTTGATGGATTAAAATTGGCACGCACACTCTTTCACTGGCATCCTTTTGGTGACTTCAGCCTGATATAGAAGCAGCATTGCCTAGGAGAAACCTAATACAGGGAGCAGTCTGCTGCTTAAAGGCATAGTGCAAATTAAAAGAGACAAGAAACTTGCCAAAGAACTAACACCCACTTAAGTTGTTCCTAATTTCTCAAAATCTAATACAACATTTCAGTTGATAATTATTGTTCAAAATGTTTTCATTTGTTTGTTTATAATTGAAAATGTGTGGCAGGCTGGGAAAAAAAATCCTCTGAAAATACTTTGAAAACATACATGTTTCTCTAAAATAACATAGAAATCTTTTTTTTTTAACTTTCTAAAAGTGACTGCAAAGATCACTTTAGGTAGAAGAGGAGCCAGTTTAACAAACACAGCTGCGGTTGAGTTGGAATGAAATCTTTAAATGCTATTTTCTTCCTGTTAACTTTTGAAGGTAGCCACATTTAAAAAGCTATAACTTTACTTGTGACTGAGTTATGTGCATATTTCAGCTCAGGAAAACTGAAAAGTTTAGTTTTGAAAACTTTATATAGTAGAAAATGTGAACATTTCACAGGCCACCACACATATATCTAGATACTCAGTCAACACCCAATTTGCTTCATGTTTTGAAATAGTTATGATGCAATACATTTCATTTTTACAATAACACATCGGTGCCCCAATACAAAGTGTTAACTATTGTTGTGTCAAGTCGTGTGATATTGCTTGATACTGATTCAGTTAGCAGGATTAGTGTTAGTGTTACTAGTGTTAGTAACACTACTGATTCTTGTATTTTAATTATCGAAATAATATATTCAAATAAGACTATGTTACTGTAGGCCGAAACCATTCACTGTAATCGACTTTACACCTGCATGTGGATAAAACACCTTTAATGGTATAACTGGAGCCCTATAAAGTGTTGTGGTTAATGCTGAGCCTCACCCCGGACAAACACGAAGGCGGAGTGAGAGTCGAAGCCTGACTTGGTGTTGACGCGCAGAGTGTAAAGTCCCTCGTCCTCTTTGTTGAGGTGGATGAGAGTGAGTGTGGCTCGCTGACCGCTCCAGTGCATCTGCACCCATTTGGATTTTTCCAGAACCACACCTAGTCAAATAAATAAATTAAAATGATTTGAATGATAATGACGGAACAGCACAGAATTAGTGGTTAGACCTAGGAACATAATTACTAATCCAGTTATCATACATAATTACCTACACTAGGCCTCATTTATCAACCTGGATATGTATTTTTAGTAAATTGTTCATAGGAGCATTTATACAAGAAATGTGGTATTCATGACAATCATGTTAGATCAGAAAAATGTTCGTATCCTACAAGAGTTCCTACATTTGTGTAAATTTATGTATAAAGAGACTCACTAATGTGAACCTTGTTTTATCAGCTTCAAATCATATAATTCGGATGAGTTTCTGCAAATTCATACATGGATTACACTAGCATGTTTAAATCACTTATTTATTTCAGTTACACACATAAATTTAGTGGAAATTTTGTGAAACTATGTCACTGCATATTAATGACTTAGCAATCTAAAAGAAATTCATAAATTAAGACACATGCCTTACATAAGAGGAGGAAGACTTGGTCTGTGTCTGTGTTAGCTGACATGCTGCAATGGCTGAGCTGCATTACTGGAAGGATTAGTACACGACATGCTCAGGAGGCACACTTTCACCAACATTTTGTCATTTCCAGCTCTCTGTGACCTTTTGTGAAATTTTGTGGGCGTTACTCAATGTGCCGTGAACATGCATGGTAAGTTACGGCTGATCAAAATTGATCAAATCTGGCAGGAATTTTTAGCTTGGTTTGTCTTATGAAATACATTTTGTACATAACTTTAATAAAAGATTGATACAGGAGGCCCAATATTACTAGCTTACAAGCTTATAAGTCCACTGTTTACACTGTCACAAAATAACAAAGAACGTTTAGCATACGTCAGAACAGAAGACATATCAATGTGATATCTATACATTCCACATATATAGTAACTTTTTTAACTACAAATATTCAACACACATATGATTAATATTTTCCTAAGTCAAGTGCCTACCCACCATTCCTGTACCAGAGCACCTCAGGCTGATAGCGTTTCACAGTGGGATAGACGATAACAGTGCAGCCCAAACTCATGGTCTCTCCTTCACGGCCGAAGGCCACTCCAAATTTATCAATAATGGTGGTCCTGAAGGTGACGCCATGTTCAGGACTGAAACCATCTAAGCAGAGGGAGACAGCTAAGAATTAGACCTTTAAAGTGGAAGATGTTTGGTGTATGTGTTTAGTTTAAGAACTATACCATGTTCCAGTAACTGTAATGAAACATTCACAGTTTGCGTAAATGTATAAATTGTAGATTTAAAAAAAAAAAAAAAAATCTAGAAACTTACGGGGTCTTTCAGTCACTTCTTCATCTTTAAATCCTTTAAAAGACAAATGCAAACAGACATCAGTTCTGCAATGAACAAATCTAATCAAATGTATCCACTCACATTCACTGGAATATGCTAGACATTAATCATTTCCTGTTTTAAGGCCTCTTTATCTCCACTCAGCTCTACAGTCCCTCACAGCATTGAGACCACAATCAGCTTTAATATAAAGAATATAGCCAATTTGTCTTTAATTTTTACTATAACAGTCACAAATGGGTTGCTAAAAATTCTACAGAAAAGAACAATCAGATCTAATAAAAATGCTCAGTATGTTCGAAAATTTTTAAACACTGTATTTCAGCCTTAAGATGACAAAGCATATCATTGAATTATTCTGTATAGAGACTGTAGTAACCTCTGAAAGCAGGGCCCTAAAGGCCTAAAATAGTCTCAGAATGTGTCAGCTGGCTGTTCCGCTCAGAATATACTTCACTCAAATGCCTGCCTGCATCACACTAACTCCATTTAGCACATTGTAGAAAAAAAACTTACGATGGGAAATAATGCATTAGTGTATGGTCATGATCCACCATACAGTACATTCACAGCTCTCTCAAAATACAACTAAGTATACAATCAGGTCTAAATATAAACCATTGTTTAAGAAAACTTCAATGTGAAACTGATGAATAAAATATATCTGAACATCATATTCAGTTTTTAAGCATTGTGCCACTAATAGTAGCTCATTCATTCATTAATCTTAAGTAACTTCTTCATTCTTTTCCTAATATAGAATGTTAATTATTGTGATCCTTTATGTAATCTTACTTCTCTGAAGAGTAATGCAAATTTTGAGGAATGTGATTTGACAAAACAAGATTAGTTTTCAAAACTTATGACATAAACAATTCACAAAACATAACCTACAAAATATGATACAGCCTTGTTTACCAAAACAAATTCATGTCACCATGCCTTATTGCCATTATGTAGGTCATTCATGATAATAATACAGAGCATTTGATTTTCCAGAAGTGCTCATCTCATCTTTGTTTTGGGGACAGCTGCAATAAAACCATATTACCTAAAAAAAAATCTTATCTTCTAGAAGATGTCACCTACTTTTAATGATGACCGAGGCAAAGGCAGAGCTCTCGCCTTTCACATTGAGAGCTGAGATGTGATATTCAGCCGTGTCACTGAAATCACAGCTGTAATGCAACAATAAGACCAATATTATTCAGAATAAACACATCCATATGATCCATCAAAACACACGTATTCATTCCACACCAAAGTCAAAAGTAACTGAAAAGTCATAAGGTTTATACACAAGAGACAAGCAACACAGCGAAAGTTTTAGCACCAATTCCATGTCAAAATTCTTACTTTTTAATCTCCAGAGAGTGCATGTTGTAATTGCTTTCTGTAGTGTACTTCTCAGAGTGAGCTTTTGCATCGATGAGCACATTATTTTTGTACCTGATCACAGCAGAGGTAAACCAGACAGCAAAGAAACATGTTTAAAAATTATTTATTCACTTTCATTGAGTTGTTCAGTCCTAATCAGTTTTGTTCATGTCAATCCTCAGTTCAAAAAATATATACTTGCAAGTAAAAATATCTTGAATATTGGCAAATTCAACAAGCATTTCTCTTCATTGGATTTTTTAAAACAAATATTGTTAATAATTTCAAGCTTAAAATGGTCTTATTTGGTTAGATAATAATCTCACTATAAGAAATATCAGATAATGTTTCCTTTATCCAGGATTCTTCACTTGCTAAGATATCATCTCAAGATTTTATCTCGAAGTTCCTGGCTCAACTTCTCAATGGTAAACAGAGAACACAAGGCCTCACCAGGCCACGCGGGGCTTGGGCCAGCCAGCCACAGTGCAGTGTAGTGTCACACTCTTGCCCTCCCACACAGTCTGACCACGCGGTTTCACAATGAACTCAGGAGGATGAGTCAGACTGTCCGCATTCAGCTTCCTCTGGAACTCATGCTTTTCTTGAATCTGTAATGAGAGCCATTTAAACAGTATGAGCATCCCCACTAAATTTAAATTATAAACACAATGCTAGAGTAATGAGCAGTTAGAAATGTTGTTTTTCTAGAAATTACAGCAGTTGGAATGATTGGCATAACGGATGACTCTACTAATTGAATTAAAATCAGCTAGTTACAATTAAGATGTGTGTATGCACATGGCAGCCTGGTGAAACCCCTCACATGGTGAAATTTTGACACTTTATACTATACATACTTCTGAAAAATACAGGCCTGTACTGAAATGTTCTTGCAATTTAAGATCTGGTTATCTACAAAAGTGAAAAAGGAGAAAATTGCATTTACAATTTTATTCTGACTGCGGCGTAGGAGCACCGTGGACGTTTTGACAACTGGTATCTGATTTCTAACTGAATTAATTAGGTTAATGTGGATTTTGCTATGGCACATAGCTGTCCAGCAACCTAATTGAAGCTTGACATTCATTGTGTGAAGAAATGACAATTAGCTATCAATGTTTTAGACATCTTTAGGCAGACTGACTGCTTTTGCCACTGTCTTTGTTAAACTGACAGCTTATATAACATGATCTTTGCAGGCAGATTGCATAAGCAAGGTTATAAAGTAAATAAAAACTTTTCCACATAATTTTGGTTGAGATGTCAAAGCACATTATAAGCAGAAAAACCCAACTTTAGCCAAAATTTTTTTTCTCTTCTTTGGCTGAATTCGCTCACAGCAGTATCCGATGGGTTTTCCCAAACTACCACACACATATAGGATAAAAGTCCTTCATCAGGTAAAAACACAAGAGCAACTGTTCTTCAGGCGAGTGTAAATTTTCAATACAGGATGTGATCAGACTGTCAGGTTAAACTACTCAGGTACAGGAGAGGTATGGAAGTATGACCTTCTTGCTAAGGGCCAGTTTTTCTGCAGACTCCCTCACAGTCGTGCTGCGGCTCTTCTTCACCAGTTTCAGCTGGTACTCAGTGTCTCTGGAGAAGAGATTCCTCATAACCACGTAGCCCAGACCCTCCTCCTTCACTTCCTCCTGGCTCTCCATCAGATCCTGTGTGGCTAAATAACTGAGCAAAGAGATGGATTGGCTTATAGGTGGCCAATGCAACCTCAAATAATTTTATTTTAACTGTTTCAGAAATTATTCAGTTAGTAGGAACAGATAATGCAAGTGGGAGTAAAAGAGTCATGTATTTACACTCATATAGAATCTTTACAGAGAAAGTGTATTTTATATTCATCAGCATTAACAGATATGACTCTGTTTACATTTTCTTTATATTTGTGAAAGTATAAGAGATCACAAAACTACTGTTAACTACTGAATTACCCTTTATAAAAGATACTGTGAACCTGGTGGTGACCTGGTAGGTTTAAAAATATCAACTCTTCTGGTAAAATACATTGTTTAGTATATTTGGTACATTTCAGCCAGTATTCTGTGTTTGGAATAGGTAGGAAAGTATAGGAAAGCCAGCCACCTGCTTCTACAAACAGGCACCACGTATCCAACGACACTCTCCTCTTTGTCCAGTGCCAGGCAGGCGCACTTGTGTTCCCTGGCGTAGGAAGTCTTTTTTTCCTCTTGCTTCTTACTTGAAGACTTCACCCTAAATAAAAATCCAACAGCAGGCACACCACAAGCAGTGCAGAAAAAAACAAAGACAGTGTTATTTACAGTCAAAGGTAATGTTCCTGTCCTTGCTTTGATAAAGAACAGCATAATATCTTAGTTGCTAACCTGGAGGTGGAACTCAGTTTCTGCTCCTGCTTCTTCCTTGAAGTATGCAACCTAAATAAAAATCCAACAGCAGGCACACCACAAGCAGTGCAGAAAAAAACAAAGACAGTGTTATTTACCATCAAAGTATTATTCTTGCCCTTGTTTGGTTAAGAAATCCGTAAAGTCTCAGTTGCTAACCTGGAGATGGAGCTCAGTTTCTTCTCCTGCTTTTCACCTGAAGTCTGCACCCTAAAGAAGAACCAACAGCAGTCATGCCACAGCGGGGTCAAGCAGTGGGATTAAAACAGCAGTGGTTTTTACTGTTAAAGCTAACACTGCTGCTTGTTTCAATAAAAAACTCAATAATTTCACAGTTCCTGCAGTTTTGATGGAATAAAAATGTTAATATGTTACATGATGATCTTGTTTAGTGTGTTAGTAAAATATTGAAATGGGATTAGACACTGATCTGTAGTTATACAAAACAAAACTGTTAATGTCTCGGGAAAAAAAAAAAAGCAAAACTAAAAAGCAGAATTAAAAATATTGAACTATGTGATGTGCAGGGACAGAATCTTCATCTGTTCAACTGATTTAACTTTATATAACAGTACATTCTGTACACCACTGTAGCTGCATCCTGCTGTTATTAAGACTAACAATTAAATTGCAGTATGCAAAAATTGCTGTTGCTGTTATTGGGCCTGACTTATCTTTTAGTAAAGTTGTATATAAATACTTTCATAGGCCAAACTGAACTAAAAGTTCCCACCAGATTATTATCGGTAATGCTGTACTGCACTCACTCGCGTATGCTGATAAATGCCAACCAACCACAAATTACTGTGTTCACAGGACAGCTAATTTACGTTTAATGACATCCACAAAACTCCATTAAAGGCAAAGCTCACAGTGAGCTGAAAACAACAAAATGATGACTAAATATGTAGTATGTGCTAAATCATCCAGTAATGCAGCTCAGCCACTGCAGCTCTTCAGCTACCATAAGCAAGACTTATTTGTCCTACTTTATGGATTTGTTTCATCCGGATTGCTTTCATTAATATATTCCAAAGAATTTTCATTAAATTTGTGCATGCAATTGAAATAAACAAACTATTTAAATTTGACGATGCAGTCCTTATATAAAAGAGCCATAACTGATTCAAATCATTTATATGATTTGAAGGTTCACATTAGTGAGTCTCCTTAAGTAAATTTACACAAACTTGGGACCGCTCATAGGATACAAACTTTTTTTTTTTTTTTGGTGGGGTGTCGAACTAATTGGATTTTCATGAATTCCAGAAGTACAAATAAACAAATAAATTTACAAATAAATTGGTTCGTATCCAGTTTGTTAAATGAGGCGCATTGTCCTTTTTGCACAGATTTAATCAAAGGTGTTCTGCCTTATTCAACACTGAATCAGCTTTTGCCAAATATCGCCAACAATTTCCATATTTGGGGAAAAAAATCAAACTTTTCTTTGTTGATATAGACAACTCAACAATCTAAGCATTTTCTATTTGAGGATTTAAAAAAAAAACATTTCAAAAGATTGTTCAGTTGTCTTCTTTAAGCACTTCAGACATGTTCTAGACATAAAGCGTTGTTGTTTTAAGAACAAATAACTGTCTGAATTGGACGGCAGCAGGAGATAAACCTGGAGGCATGTAAATAGTCCTGTCACGTATTTCCACCTGCCAGGGGTATTATGGGCTTCCTGTTGTTGACATGCTGGGGGGATTCATTCTTTATCCCTTGCAGTATCATAATTTATCTCTGGACTACAACGGCTTTCAGCATTAACTTTATTCCTGAGAAGGATCACAGCAATTCACATTGTATTTATTCTCAGCATCACTTCATCTGCTACAAAACCCTGCCTTTAAAATAAACTAAAGTATACGTGCATAAGTAAATGTGCATTTATTTTTAAAAAAAAAACAGCCATGTTTGATATAAAAAGAAAATGCTGTGTGTTCCGAGAAAGTACAGTACTTTTACCCTTTGCACTATTTCTATCTTCCACGTTCAGTCAAATAGCATCTGATTCATTGTAAGTGGAAAACACTTTAATAAAGCAAGGTGATAATATCACTTTGCAGCATAAAGCCTCTGAGTGTCCTCATTATTGCACATTTCCAGAATTCAACTGGGAAAGTGGCTGTATAGTTGCAGTACAGTTACAGGGATCTTGAGCCGCTACATTTCCCTGTCTCATGAGCCACAAATAGCCCTGAGACACATTAATAACCTTGGCTTTTTAACAGCAGAGAGGTTCAATTTCCTCCTCTAGCTGGTCATGGAGAACCATGATCAGCATATAGAATAAAATCGAATTATTTATTAAAGAAAGCCATTTGGCAGACAATTTTAACCAAAGCTACTAACAAGTGAGGTGAAATTCTAACTAAATCCAATTATATAACTGTTAAAATAGCCTGATTTGACAGTGGTATAGTCTCAACATTTTTGCTAATAACACCGTTATTGCATGTTCAGCCATGATGTACATAATGCTTATTATTCTGTACACTACAATATAATTATAAGAGAACAGGTTTCCTGACACACATTAAGCCTTTTGCAAGCTCAGAAATGTGTTAATGCTGAATGTACTCTCAGGAAACGATGCACAACATAAAATAAAGATATCAGCGTATCACAGTATCGAGATCCACCATGTTTTTTGACCTTTTCAAAATTCTTTATCAGTGCAATTCTTTATCTCTACACCAACACAACCCTACAACTTTTAGAAAACTATAAGTATGACTGTATGAATACAGAAACTTTTGCTGTGGATGGTCTGACCTGGATACCCTAACGATTGCACTTTCCAAGTACAGTTTATATCCAACTCGCACCATTTCTTCAGTGGATAATCTCACCTAGATAGTGTACTATTATACCTAAGAACTGCTGCTGTAATCATAAAAAACATGCAGCTCATACTGAACATCCTTACAACACATTTAGTAGCGCTTAACTTTATAGTATATACTTGAATAAGGGTAATGATTTATAATCCCACTATCTAGTGCCAAATGAGAATGGGTTCACTTTTGAGTCTGGTCCCTCTCAATGTTTCTTCCTCCTCTCGTCTCAGGATGTTTTTCCTTGCCACTGTCACCTCTATTCATTAGGAGACTAAATATAAATCTACATCTGGATTTTCGGAAAGCTGCTTTGAGACAATGGTAATTACTAAAAGCTATATACAAATAAAATGAATTGAATTGATTTGAACTTAACCAATAGAGTCTCAAACTGGGCTTAAACTTGCTCTACAATTGGAGTCATAATGCTAATCAATATACGTATACCTGAAATAAAATGATGCAATTATTCCCAAAACTACGTGGTCCAATCTTTGCACTTAACTTTTTTTCCCAGTCTAGCCATTCAGTAGCCATTCTTGGTTACTTGGTTAGCCAAGAAATCTTTGCTTCTTGGGTCTAACATCATTTCTTGCCACATTTATTAGGCTAAAAGTCAAACATCACACAAGAAACAACTTTGTCTCTTGTCTTTTTAACCTGTTTAGAAGACTGATCTCATCCTTTGCAACGTGTGAGGATAAGTTAGGAAGATGAGGTGTTATTTATTACATGAGCATGTGAGCCTTTAGGATGAGATTAAAAAGCAGCAGCAGTGTGAGGTGGCTTTCCAGGGGCTAGTCTACCAGTCAGCACACATCAGGGAAGAGCACAGTGACATGTCATCTCTGGCTCCTCTTACCCCATGCTGCTCATATGAGCTGCATAAGACTGTTGGTTAAAGGACGACAGCGAGCTTCGGTGGTAGCTGCTTTCATAGTGAGTCTCCAGATTCCGCCGCTGCTGCTCCTGTTGCACTTGTATGGATCCTGACATCCTGAGTGGATCTTGGATTGACTTGCACTCGATTTCTGAAAGTCCCGTAGGCCTGTTTCCCTCTTGATTTGTTGCTTTAGGTGCACTCGCAGTTTAACTAAGGGTCAATTCCATCGCATGTGGGTCAATGAACATGTTCAATTCAAAAGCTGTTCAAATGTTAGGCTAGTTCCAGTTTTGGCCTTCAGACTGGATGCATTACTGTACTTAATTTAACATTAACATTTAGTCAAATATGCACAGAAAGTTTCCTTGTTATTGGTAAACTAATGCACAAGGATTAACAATAGTAAATAAATTCATTCACCCAGCCTGAAGTTTTGAAAAGAAGTAGACTTAATCACTGTTAAAGAAAGGTTCATCATATTTCATTTATACATGAGGGAGCTATAGGACAGTATTATTATCAGAGAATACAGAATACCTGGATTGGCTGCCACAACACTTATAATGTTGTGGTTATAGTGGTATATACATACATACATACATACTGTACATACACACACACACACACACACACATATATATATACACACACACACTATACATACATATACACATATATATATATATATATATATATATTCACTCATCGTGGTACTTACAATATTATAGCAATTTCTCAATTGAATGCAACGAAAATTGGATTACAGATGAATATGAAAGCGAGGCTTTTGTACCAAATACCACCTTTTTAAAATAATAAAAACCAGAAAAAAAGATAAGTATATACAGTTTACACAACATTAATCCCAGCTAATGATTTCTGTCATTTAAGATACTCAAAACATAATAAGTCAGTCATTCCAAGGAAATAAAATGCAATTTCTTACCAAATTCCAAATTTTGCAGGGGGGAAAAAAAGTGAGATAGAAGCGACTCTACTCCGAAAGTGGGCAGAATCCGGGCACAGCAGCGGTGCGGTGCGGTGCGGGGCGGCGGAGCGGAGTGCGGGAGCGCAGAGGCCAAAAATAATCCTGGAGTGAGCGCGCGGAGGAGAGCAGCGCGACCTTGTATGGCGAGCGGAGCGTTAAATTTAGCCCGCAGGGAACAGCCGCATGCAGGGTTGCCAGATTGAGCCCACTGTATGGGGCCTTGTAGACAGTTTAAACCTCATGTGATTAACCATAAATCAGGCCAAACTGTAAACACAAGCCCTTTATTCCAGCTGAGTGTGTTGGGAGGAAAAGCCAGCCCATAAAGTCAGCTCATGCTAACAACAAGCTACATGCTAACAACATGCTAACAACAAGAAGGGTGCCACGCGCCAAATTCAACATGTCTGAGGAGACGATTAAACAAAAATAATTCATTACAAATAATTCCTTCTCTCATAGTCTTCTTTAATCACCTTACATATTACTTAACTTTACATTACTTTCTTTGTACAAGCCTAGAAAACCCATCCAACATATGTACCAAACGGAGTTCAGCCTACAAGGATGGCCTACAAACATTAGCCCTTTTGCTAGCATTGTTCTTTTTATGTTTTGTTTCAACAGAAATACAGCTCATGTTGTAGGGTATTGTTATATTAACAATGAAATAAATTTTGATAAGATGCTCTAATGAAAAGAGTAGGCCTAGTCGAGTGTTTTGTCTTTATTTGAAATAAAATAACGTTTCCACTTTTTTAAATCACTCCCCCTTAACACAAGAAACATGTTTTAAATGATTTTCCATCTAGAAACAGAGGAGATAGAAACTTGTGTATCAGTGATGATCTGTTTCCAGTCTGTCCATTCAGTATCATTCATCACACAAGTCAAACAGCTGACTAAGCACCCTGCTGAAAAATACAATACAAACCCTCAGAATCTGTAATGGTTTTAATGGAAACTCTAATGGTCCCCCTGGGTCTCTACTGGTCATTTGTTGCCTTCTATTGGAGGCATGTTATGTCTAGTGGATACCATTAAGGACCAGTAATGGTAATGGTTTGTAGTAGTATTTGTAGTGGAAACCATTAGAATTTCTATGATGGGTTTTTTTTTCAGCAGGACAAGATTAGGACTAAAGAGTTTACTCCTTTGTTAGACAAGTCTAGAACCCTTTAGTGTCTAGAACCCTTTATTACCAAGTTTATTGCAGCATGTCTGATTTATCCTACATTCAAATAGTGATTAGTGCTCAATTAGGATGATTTTCATTAAAAAGTTCCATCTGAACAATCAATAAATGTGTTTCAGTAACAGACATGAAATGTTTCTGAAAAATCAGAAATTTGACATGTGATTATATGAGTAATATATGATGATGTGAAATAATCATCCATTAATTAATTTTCTGGAATCCGTTTATCCAGGTCCTGGTCACGGTGGATACTGAGCCAATCCCGAGAGCACTGGGCACAAGCAAGGAATACACCTTGACCAGGACAACAGTCCATCGCAGGGCACCAGGCACACACATTTCACACCTAGAGGCAATTTAGTGTAGCCAATCCACCTACCTGCATGTTTTTTGGAGGTGTGAAGAAACTGAAGAACCCAGAGGAAAACCACACGGACACCGAGGGAACACACTCAACTCCACCCAGACAGTAAAATTCACATATGAATCCTGTAATTATTCAAGTTTTGGTGGCTTTTCTCTAAGGGTAAAGATGATTACTACAATATACCAAAAGCCACTTAAAGAACAAATGTATTATTTTGGAGATTTAAGAATGTTTTAAAAATCCTCTACAGAAATGTGAGTAGTGGTTAATTAATTTTGAAAGCATCTTAAAATAACACACACAATTCTATTGCCCACAGCAAATAATTCACACAAACACATGATGATGTGATTTGGCATGACTACTATCTGTTACAATTTGTAGTACATTACCTGATTGAATTTCTCAATTTACAACAGCAAATACAACACAGTACAAGCTGTGTACACACACCACATAAAAATGGCTTAAAGCATAGAGAATTTTATCATAATAAAACCGCAACAACATTTATCCCCTGCTCAAGATCTACTACAACAGCAACTGTAATTGTTGTGCTATATGTTTTCTGGGGTACAGAGAATTTTAGGTCACCAAACATAACTCCATACCTGATTTAAAAAAAATAAATAAATAAAAAATTCATTTGGTTTCCAGCACAGAGCCAATCAAAATACTGCTGAGGAGTTAAGAGACTTAAAGCACCGTATATTGTACCATGCTTTAGACCAAATTAAATTCCTAATTCCTATGCACACAAAATGTTTTACATACCTTGTTATTAAAATTGTTAAAGTACTTAGAGATACATTACCTGGGCAGTGTACATGTTCTTACCCACTGATCTTAAAGAAACAATGTCGAACATTATACCAATTGGAACCTCAGCATGAGCCTGCTGCAAGCATTTCCAATATTTTACCTTTTAACCTCCAGATCACTGCGACAGGTTTTAAGCTGCCCTTTAAAGGACGAATACATAAACAAACACTGTTGAACCTGCTCCAGTACTGAAGCTCAGTGTGATTTTTCCTCAGTCGCTCACAGAGCAAATATTAATGCAATCGCTGATGTTAACTTCCCGCTATTCAGTCAGGGCTAAATTTTTGTTCTGAATCTTTGCCAGATGATCCGATATGCCGGCTTCAATCTTGTCACACTGAGCAAGGAACCCCTGTAAGGAAAAAAAAACAAAAAAAAAAAACAATTACAAATTAGATTTGATATACTGACCTATAGTATAATCACTTGATTAGTGATAGCATGTGGTATAGTTTAAAATATATGTTTAAAAAAAAAACAAAAAAAAACCTGTACCTGTACAGCTTTTACAAGTCCTTTTTTCTTCACCCTACAGTCGCTAAAATTCTCAGGCACAGTCTGCAAATAAAATCAGAAACTAGTATTAGAATTGTTAATTAGCTGTGATGTGTACACATTAACTATGTGAAGGAGCAGGCTGTGTTCATGGTATGTGCCTGGAAGTATTGGATGTAACCAGTGTATTTTGTTTTGTTCCTAGGGATGCATCAATCCTTTTTTTTTTGTCCAGAGTATGAGTACTAGTACTGTTTTCTGGTAAGTGTCAATACTGATATAACTAACCTTTTTACTATTAAGCAAGCAAGGGATCGTTATGGGAACATTATATTTAGCTCTAGTTATATTGGTTGCTGTTGTGTGCTGCTAGAAGTGAACTCCTCAGGCTGAGTTTTATGTTTAGGTTGTTTTATCAGGATTTTTATACTGTAGAAAGATGCTGTAGTAGCTCCTAGCTTCACAGTGTAAGGTCTGCAGTCTGCTTTTATTTGATCAATAATTGTGAAATACAATCAGACCACTGTCATTTAGTGTCTGTCATTAGCACAACAACGTATACCAGGCTTGCGTCACACAGTATGGTAATTGTGGGTAAGTATGAGCATGAGTAAATGAGCATGTACTTCCTAGTTGTGACAAATAAATAGTGCATCATATGCTTAAGGAGAGCTTTAAACATAAAGAACTGTATATGGATAAAGGTTTACAAGAATACAAAAATGCAACATTAAAAAAAATAAAATCAGCCTCATAGTTTGAGAAAAGTTGTAAATCCCTACAAACCTACAATGAGTGTACTAATGCTGCATGCACGATTATTAAGCGATTATTTTTAAATCTGCCACTTAATTGAACGCTTACAGCGGTTCTCAATTTTTTTCTCCCACATTATGGATATTAAATGTCTCTGTGCCCCCAACTTCTCTATAGTTAGTGCTGGCCAGCAACTTCTAAAAACATTAGAGCAAAGTCACTAAGTGGGTGCAGGATGACTGAATTGTGATTGGTTGGCATAAATTTAATTTTAATGTTTAATAACATCTACTAATTTTTAACTACATACCACAGACAGCTTTGTGTGGCCCCCAGTCTGAGAACCATCACAGAACTTAAAGTATCTTTTTGCTGAAACCCAAGCCATTCAGTGTGTCCCTGTATCACCTTATCGCTCCTATCTTTGATTCCTCAGCTTGTAAAATTAGACTTCACTGTTTATTTTTTTCCCCCTAACTACGATAACCAAGATGTCCCCAAATTAGAAACAAAACTCTAGCTATATCATTCGTAGAAGATAATTATAAAAATAATTTGTTTTAATACCAAGTAACTGTTTGCAACCCAGATGTTTGGTGGATCAAATGTTGCAGTGTGTTTAGTGTGATATGCCAAACCATGCACCTTCTGTTAAAAGTATGTGTTGCGAGTTGCATTTTAAGCAAAGGGGCATTTCTGAGCAGCTCTAGTTTGGCTGGGAGCAGAACAAATTTTCAGGTGAGAAAATTAAACCAAAGCATAAAACGAAGAAAGAAAGAAAAAGAAGAAGAAAAAAAAAAAAACAGCTTCATTGCAACAAAATCAAATTGCAACAGTTCTCTTTTCAAATATATTACAAATCTAGTTCATCATTACAAACCATCCCTTTAAGTATATGAAATAAAAAATAAGTAAGCTAAATAAAAATAATTACCAACCATGGCATCAATTTCCTCAAGGATCTTCATAAACTGCTCAGCAGCCACTTTTACTCGGTGGTCCAGTTTATTAAGAGCTTCAGCTTGTAGATCTTTTGCTAAAAAGCCCTAAAAAAAAAATGAGCAGCATAGCAAAATGAATATACACAGAATATAACACAAAGAATCCACATACGCATCAACACAAAAAGCCCTGAGAGAATGAATACGTGCATTTTTCAGTCCTGTCAGTTCGCCATTAACTTTCTCCAACTTCTTGGCTGTTTGCTCCACAGACTTCTCAATGTCTTTCAGCTTTTTCAGTTCATCCTCCTCCTCTGGACTATTCTAGCAAATGAAAGTGTAAAACATACACATCTCCATTTACATCAATGACTCTCTCAAAGAACACCTCTTCCTAAAGCAGATTACTTCACGTTATATTTTACCCTTTTCCCGATCATCATAAGTTTACATCCTTGCTTTATTCCAAGGCTGGACAGACTTTCCTCCATTTCCTTTAAGGATTTCCCTACAGCACAAAACAGCATGATTCAAGACCACACTTTCAGTCTTTAAGAAGTCTTTCTGCAAAAGGTTTGTTAAACTTATCCTCTGATAGTAAGAGCCTACAATGCAGAAGCAAGGATTGTTATTTTTATGATTGATTAGTATTGTTATCACCTTTAAATATTATTTTCTGGGAAGCTTGTGGTACCCCAGTGGCTTGTGCCAGGGCTTCTGACAGATCTTTAAGTGTAGGCTCATTTCCATCCTGTCCTGTTAGAGTGATGTTGTGTTTGGAGCTTCCTGAGAAACAAACACGGACGTCATGGTTACATCTTTATCATGGAACTAGCATACACATAGTGTCTATGTTGAAAACGCTCAGCTAGCCAGCTAGCAAAAAACATCAACACAAAACAAAAGCTCGTCGTTAACTAGCAGGCTACTCCAGTTAAGAGGGAGGTTACGTGGTAATTAGCTAACTTCCGGTTTTCAGTAGTTAACCAGTAAGTCAGTAGTGAGATTTAAATAAGTGAAATCTATAACCCGTTAGTTGGCAGTGTTTACCATGAGCAACTGTCACTGTAACTGCGCTGTCCGCCATCTCCACACACTAGCAGTGAGCCGGCAGGGACGCCGGATGTGACGTAGGAAGCACGGCTTGTCATAGTTTGTCTCACACTGCCACCAAGTGGACAACTCTGATATGAAAACTCCTTCACTGAAATGTACGTACGTTTTATGTCCTCAAATCTATACATTTTTATTGCTTTCTCCTGGTCAGGGTTCCAGCCTATCACTGGGCATGATGAATACACCCTGGATGAGATGCCTGTCCCACCATGCTGCTCATACTCATTTTAAATCTATACTTTTTCACTCATCTTCAGTAACCGCTTTATCCTGGGCAGGGTAACAGTGGATCCAGAGCCTATCCCAAGGACACTGGGCATTATGAATGCACCCTCGATGGGATGCCAGTCCACCACAGGGCACCATGCACACACATTCACACCTAAGGACAATTTAGAGTAGCCAATCCACCTACCAGCATGTTACTGGGAGGTGGAACAAAACTGGAGAAACCTGGAGGAAACCCACGCAATCGACTCAATCGAACCAGGAACCCTTGAGCCCTGAGGTGGCAACACTACCCGCAGCATCACTATGCTGCTCTTCAAAACTATACATAATATACACTCACTGTCTACTTTATTAGGAATACCTGTACACCTGCACATTCATGAAGTTATCTAATCAGCCAATCACCTGACAGCAGTGTAATGCAAAAAAAAAAAAAAAAAAAATCATGCAGATACAGGTCAAGAGCTTGAGTTAATGTTCACATCAGACATCAGAATTAAGAAAAAATATGATCTCTGTGACTTCCTTCATGGCATGGTTGTTGGTGCCAGATGGGCTGGTTTGAGTATTGCAGAAACTGCTGATCTCCTGAGAATCTCACACACAACAGTCTCTATAGTTTACACAGAATGATGTGGAAAAACAAAAAACATCCTGTGAGAGGAGGGTCTGCAGACTGAAACACCTTGTTAATGAGAGAGATCAGAGGAGAATGACCAAACATGTTTGCGCTGACAGGAAGTCTATAGTAACTCAAAAAGGCACTCTTTACAACCATGGTGAGCAGAAAAGCGTCTCAGAACGCACAAAAAATCTGGTCTTTTTCCAGTCTTCAACTATTCAGTTTCTGTGAGCCTGTGCCCATGATAGCCTCAGATTCTTGTACTTGGTTGACAGGAGTGGAACCTGATGTGGTCTTCTCCTGTTGTAGCCCATCCACCTCAAGTATAAATGGTTTGTGCATGCTGAGATGCTTTTCAGCTGACCAGTTGTAAACAGTGATTATTTGAGTTATATCCCATATCCTTCCTGGTAGCTTGAACCAATCTGGCCATTTTCCTCTGACCTCTCTTATCAACAAGGTATTTCCACCCACAGAACTATCGCTCACTCAATGTTTTGTTTTTCACACTCATTCTGTGTAAACTCTAGAGACTGCTGCATATGAAAATCTCAGGAGATCAGCAGTTCCTGAAATACTCAATCCAGCCCATCTGGCACCAACAACCATGCCACAGTTAAAGTCACAGAGATCACACTTTATCCCTGTTCTGATGTGTGATGTGAAAATTAACTAAAGCTCTTGACCTGTATCTGCATGAGTTTTTGCATTGCGCTGCATGAATGTGCAGGTGTACAGGTGTTCCTAATAAAGTGGATGGTGAGTGTATGTAATAACAAGTATTTGAGTACAGGGATATTTCTCTAAAGCAGTACAGAAAACGACATTTGACGTTTGTGACAGCTGATCAGGATAGAGGAACTGACTACCCAAGACCCCTAGATAAGGGACCCTCATGAGTCTTGGACTACAAAGTTTGCATTTGTAAGAGATAGGAAAAGTGTCCACCAGAAATTTGTCCAATACCCATGACTGAACACTGCTATCATGAATAAGCAATCAAGTAATCTTGTATGTTCATTTGTACATTTTTGTGCTTTATTCATTAATGATCTAATGTCACAATATATATGGATGCGGCTGCTGCAGTTGCCGCTACTGAAGATGATGATGATGATTAAATAATAATAATAATAATAATAATAATAATAATAACAATAATAATAATAATAATTATTATTATTATTATTTAATGGAAAAGGTATTATCTGTATTTGTCAATGTATGAAAAATATACACCGTTAAATAATATATTAATGGAACTAGAGAATTACAAGGCCACATGCTTGCTTAGCAAAAGCTTCATTAACTCATTAGGTATGCGTTCCTTGGTACACCATCCCTGAATGCCACATGTATAAAAATACTGAAATAATCTTCAGTCATGAAACAGATTCTGCAGTGTTCATCCCGGTCTATGTAGCTGGAATCTGTGGCAACCCAAACTCGTCAACCAGAACACCATCCTGAGAAATAGACAAACCTATTAAACAGGTAAACCTGAATATGGAGAGTATACAGTGTATTAAAGCTGTTTTTGAGCATTTCTGATTAGGAATATTTCAAAACAGATAGTTTTGACAGGAACTCTTCAGTGATTCTGTAACTACATGAAAAGTGGAACTACAGTCAAACATGTTGTAAACTGAAAGGATATGAAGGGAGTGAAGAAATAAATCCAGATTTGATTGATATGAGTGAAACCTTATTTGTTTTGCTGTCACTGGGCATTCCCTCTGGGATGGATGGTGCAGATGAAGCTTCGTCCAGATAGGAGCTGTCATTGTCCAGCAGTAACTCATCTCCAAGGGCATCCAGCTCTGGAAGGAAAAGCAAACGCAGTGAGCTGTACTCAAGATGATCACCTTCTGATTCGCAGATATCCATATACACCACCTACCTGCTTCTAGTTCATCCTCATCAATGTCTGGTGTACCATAGCTGCGACTCAGAGCCTCCTGCACTTCACTGGCTTCCTCCATCATGTCCTCAAGCTGGTCCTGTATGTCCTAATAGTATAATGATGAGCTTAATCCATTTACAGTAGACTTAGAATGCACACACAGTCATAATTCTGCTATAATCTTTGCTGAAATTATATAATCCACACAATTTCCTCTTGTAGAACAACTGTTTCTGCAAGATAAATATATGCAGCATTATGTAAAAGCTATAATTTATTTTTATATATGCTTAATAGTGTGGACTGTTATACTTCAATCTGATCCATCTTCACTTGCTTATAGGCTTTTTTCATTTCTTTTGCTCCAATCTTCATAGCTTCAACCTACAAAAGAACAATTACAAGGCTCATCATGCATGCTCTTTTTATATCTCTACATCTTTATCACATGGTAAACAAATAAAATCAAGAAAATCAATCACACTGGACTCCAACAATATCTTAGGGAAGGGGAGGGGGCACAGGGGGATTGAAGGAGAGTCAACTGTATTGAAGGAAATAGACTTACTGTTGTTTTGGTGTCCTTTAATGACTGAATGGTGTAGTTGGCCTGTTCCATGTTAAAGGACTGCTGGGCAAGCTGATCTCTTTGGCTTTCATATCTTCAACATAACAAAACACAGAAGGATACTCATCTCAGATACACCACAGACTCTAAACATGTGTCCAGCTGTGTGTCTTGCTCAGTCACAGTCCATCACAGACCATTTTTACCTGCTCTAACATGCCAACTCAATAGCTCACTGTGAGGTTTAGCAGCTAATCAATGTAATCAAGCAATCACTGTCATTTGGTGTGTTAAAACGAGGAAATCAGCACACTGTATTGGACTCCAGCCATACAAGACAGCAGCTGTCCTCCTTAGTAAATTAGTGGCTATTGCATTTTTTAATACAGCAATGTATGTCATGTTGCTTTGAAGACTACACCATATAGAAAAACATATAAAATTATATTTTTTAGAACATATGCAAATATTTAAAACTGGCCTTTTTTTTTTTTTTAAGAAAACAGACATTTTGACCTATATTTGGAATATACTGCAATATAAAACAATATACAATATATATTTCTTTATGATTAAGTAAATATACTGATTATTGTTTTGGTTATGATTATGTCAATAGACTGTATGTTGACACGCATTGCACAATATTCACTATCATAACCTAATAATTTATCATGTAATATATTCTCAAATCTAGGTCAAATGTATGTTTTCTATAAAATTTCAAATATATTATAAAAATGTATTTGGGAAATGTATTAAAAGAAATTATTTTGCTTTTCCATATTGGTCAGCTAGGCTCCCTGTACCTGAAACCTTACATGCAGTTACTGTCAGTAAACCCAGTAGGCTTTATTATGGCACAAACACTCACAGCCTCTTCTGCTTGAGCACTCTGATTGCCTTCTGTTTCACTGCATTCTGTAAAACAGAGTTCATTAATGCCTTCATTCAAGACGTACAGGCCAAAGGCATGCTTTAGTGCAGTGTATGCATGCATTAACACTGTTCATCCTGCATGGGAACTGATCACAGCTGGTGTTTATGTACCTTGGCCGGGCCGTCCCTCATCTTTTTCATCTGGTCCTTGTACTTGATGAGCTCCGCGTCGATCCTCGCTATCTTCTTCTCCATCACCTCGGCTCGTCCATCGATCTGAAACGGCGGCCATCATGAGTGAAGCGTCAATGCCCGGGCTTTCCCGATGCATGACAACACCGCACTAGACGACAAGACACACAGCAATTTAAGAAACGGCTCACATTTCCGATACAATCCGAAAGGCTGGGAGGCGCCTGGTTCCTGCTTCTACCGAAAAGCCGGTTCATTTTTCTATTAGCGACACCCTGATCCTGCTGCGGGTCAAAGCTGAAAGCTGCCTGGGAGACTCGTGAGGGAACCGATTCCTTTGAATGACTCTTCTGAGTGAGTCAGAAGTATCAGGGCAAACAGAATCAAGAACAGTCTAATCACATAGTTCAGAAGAATCGAATTAATGAGGTCATTCTCAATGCCCATCTCAATGCCCATCTCAATGCTCATCTCAATGTCCATCACAATGTCCATCAAAATGCCCATCACAATGCCCATCTCAATGCACATCTCAATGCCCCTCACAATGTCCATCAAAATGCCCATCACAATGTCCATCACAATGCCCATCTCAATGCACATCTCAATGCTCATCTCAATGCCCATCACAATGTCCATCTCAATGCCCATCACAAGCTGGTACATCACTTCCAGTGGGCCACACAGTCTGTGCTATAACAAAAGCACAGGGAATGTACTCAGTGGATTTCATTTTTAATTATTACATGTGAATGTGTGTGTGTGTGTGTGCATGGTTCCCTGCATCCCATCCAGGTTGTATTCCCAGGAAAAAGCGGTTACTGAAGATAGATCTAAAAATGCACAATAACCCCACAATATGATGATGAATGTATGGTACAGATAGGCCATTATATCACTCTGCATTTTTGCATTATTTTACAAAAACTGGCCAACAGTTTAATAATAATAATAATAATAATAATAATATGTCACTATGTCAATCGCCATAGTAATAACACTCTATTTAAAATAGTTATTTAGTTGAAAGTGAACTATTACTTGAACAAAAGGAATGTGATCAAAAATTAAATGCAAAGAGAGAAATGGCAAAAAGAAATGAACTAAAAACAAAAAGTCTAATCTAATGCAACTGAATACATTTTCAGCTTTTTAAAGGCTGCTGAGGGTTTTCAGTTAGAGAACTTCAAGACTAAAAGCTTGTTCCTTTCCCTTTCTGGTAGACTGATTGATTGATTGATTGATTGATTGATTGATTGATTGATTGATTGATTGATTTGGGATAACCAGGAGATTTCTTGTGTGACCTCTGATCAAGTAATCTAACAAAAAACAAACTGAAGTAATCATTTTGCTGAGATAGGATGGGGGTAAGACACAGGTAGTCTGACCAGTTAAGGGATTTAAGGACAGGATTGATGTAGTCCGTTATTCTGGTGCAAGTCTGGATTCTGGATCTGAACTCAGTGAAAGTTAGTGAAACAGCTCTTAGACTAAATATGAGAGCATTATAATAGTCCAGTATATTTGTTACAAAGCCATGTTTAAGTTTCTCGTTTTGGGTGCCATAATGAATGTTCTGGACCTTTGAGATATTACAGATATGATAGTATGGTGCTTTACAGACATTACTAATATAATTTACAAAGACTGTCAAAAAAGATTCCCATGTTCTTGATGCGGTTTTTAGCCATTAGAGACAGGAAGTTAAGAAACGTCAGAACCTCTGTGAACCTCTAAAGTTGAGATCAGTGGCTCTGGTCGAGACGCAGGTGGCCACAGTAGTGTTACAGGCTAATGAAGCTTTGCGTATAAACCAGTACTGCGTATAGCTCAAACATAAAGGAGCCACTGAGCTGGTTAACAAGGCGTACAAGGTGTCTTTTTTAAACAACTGTCCTTTTGTATGCTATGGACACAATGCAAATGGTGAACAAACACAATTGGCTTGGGACCATAGAGCACAAACACATATTTCCACATTCAAATTCCTTTCTTGCACATCAGTGGAGTGACAAACCAGTTAAGGGTCGTTCCCTTTGTAGCCCCCAGCATGTTCACAAATTGTGTGTAGGCTGCATTATATCATCTGAAGTGCCAGGGTGTGTGCATACTCTCTTACTTGAAAAAAAAACCCTTCAGGCTCTTGACGTTGGCATATCAACACCATCACAATGAAAGCCGTGCAGCTAGTTCTGCAAATTTTCAGAAACTCCTAACAGAGTCACAGATACTAGTGCAGACATTAGTGTTTTGTACCAACCAGCAACGGGCCACAAAATTGCAAGTGAAGTTGAGGTGGGCCAGCAAGCTCTGGACATAGGCAGGTGCACACATTCTGTCTTTAAGAACTCACTGTCCAATATAGTTCATGGAGAGAGGCCAGGCTGAAGTCAGCACTAGTTCAGAAGGAAACGTCATGGCAGACTCGAATGTAAGGAAATAGAGAAGAAAGATATATATATATATATCTAGATATATAACCATGGTTCTACAAATAAGTGAAGGATGGCCAGGCCACTTGAGTCACTCAGGTTGTTGAGAATGGCCATAAGATGAACCTGACATAAAGAGGACCTCCTATACCCTACCCTTGTAAAGTCAAGGTCACGGTCACAATGTACTAACTGTCATTTGTTTTCAGCAAGGAACAAGCATAAAGGAATATTCCACTAGTTACAAAAGAATACCAGCCTGAAGAACACTCGTGGTTAAATTTTTAAATTTACATTTATGGCATTTGACAGATGCCCTTATCCTGAGCGAGTTACAGAAGTGCTTTAAAGTCTTAATCAATAAATGCATCCTGATACTGGTTCACTAAGTCACAGAGTACTATCAGTCTAAAAACTCTATTTATTTTAAAGTCCATATTTAAATATGAATAGCCATGCTTTAGAAAAGCTGCAGTCTACCAGAGCAGACAGTGTTCTTTAATTTCTTTTAAAGATCTACTGCTAGATGCAATATTGTGCCTCTATACTGCTCCTTGACAGCAGAATGCATCTTAAAAAAAAAAACAAAAAAAAAAAACCCTGTAAAAATAGTACAGCAGGTAATTAATAACACTCATAGAAATCTGAATGCTCTTTTATGAGTCATGTGAGGCATAATGCATTTTCAAAGTGAAGAGATATAAAACAATAGGCAAATTTATTTTTCAAGGCCATATTGATGAATCAATGTTTTATAACTGTTCCAAGTGACCGTGAACTGCTGTTTCCAGCCATCATAGCATGCCATGGCAACGCCAGCATTAGGGCTGAAACCTCAAGACTGAAGACTGGTTTAAAAAATGACTGTACACAGACACACAAAAGAAAGATGACTAAAGCTCAATTTGAGCTGCTCTTGTCTCCTGCATCATCATTTCCTTGGCAGAATGGATGAAAGTACTTAGCAGAAAGGTTTGTGCAATTTTAAATGCAATTTTTTTCCTGTTGCTTTTTAGCAGTTGTGGATTCATTTTCTGACATTTAAATCAAAGAACTAAAACTCTTCTGATTTTGAAGGATTGGATATAAATACAAATCAGGCACATATGGCTGTGAAGACAGAAAGAAGAGTACTTCTGCTGGAGTGAGAGCGGTTGTGGAAAACTCAGTGATTCATGCCTGTAGTTTGTTGTGCTGAGCTAAATTAATACTTGAGATGTATAGTTAGTTACCATGACAATGCTGGGGACTTTCTGTTCAATAAGCCATACGATGTGCAATTTGCATTAAACATATTGCTTTTTCTGTCTATTACAGGAGATTGGCAGCATGTAGGATCGACAGCTGTACGGTCCCTGGTTCGATTCTGAGCTCAGATAACTTTTTATGTGGAGTTTCTGTGCATGTTCTCCCCATGTACGCGTGGGTTTCCTCTGGATTCTCTGGTTTCCTCCCACCCCCAAAACATATCAGTAGGTGGACTAGCTATTCTAAACCTCCCCTAAGTGTGAAAGAGTGTGTGAATGTGTGTGAATGGTGCCCTTTGATGGACTGGCATGCCATTAGGAGTGTGTCCCCACTACATACCCGGTGTTCCCTGGTTAGGCTCTGGATCCACAATGATGCTGATCAGGATAAAGAAGTCACTGAAGATGTATAAAAGAATTAAAGGAGATTGGTATTCTGAATAGAGCAACCTGTGCATGTCAGTCTCAGGTAATACTTCAGGTTGATGACAAGCTTTTATTTATTGTCCTTACCACAATCTGATGCACTGATGGTTTTAGGAATTACATTTACATTTACAGCATTTAACAGATGCTCTTA
Organism: Pangasius sanitwongsei; assembly: GCA_037576675.1. NCBI lineage: Eukaryota > Metazoa > Chordata > Actinopteri > Siluriformes > Pangasiidae > Pangasius > Pangasius sanitwongsei. The sequence goes on along the minus strand of CM075006.1, from coordinate 19,467,594 downwards.
TCCAGAGTGACTTACAGAAGTGCTTTGTAGGCTCTATGAAAACATATCCTCATGCTAGTTCATTAGGTCAGGGACTAAGAATACCATCAAGCTATTGGAGGAGATTAGAACAAACTTGAAATAAAACACACAAGACAAGGGATTTAAAAAAAAAAAAAAAAAAGTAAGCATCAGTGTTTTAAATCTGATGTGAACAGCTACAGGAAACCAGTGGAGGGAATGCAGCAATGGTGTGGTGTGGGAGAACTTCAGAAGGTTGAAAACATGTCTTGTAGCTGCATTCTGGATCAGTTGCAGGGGTTGGATGGCCCACAGAGGCAGATCTGCCAGGAATGAGTTACAGTAGTCCAAGTCCAATCTTGAGAAGACAAGGGACTGAACAAGCCCCTGAGTGGCCTGATCCTCCTAGTGATGTAAAGTAGAAACCTGCATGAACATGTCAGATTAGCAATGTGAGGCAAGAAGGATAGATGGTTGTCCAGAACTACCCCAACATTATTAGATGGTGTTATCTGAATGTTGTCAAGGGAGATCACAAGCTCTTGATATGGGGATGAATCTAGGGGGATGTACAGCAGGTCAGTCTTGCTGGGATTTGGTTTCAGCTGGTGAGCTGCCATCCATCACAAAAATGTCTGCCAGATATGCTAAGATCTGACCTGAAACATGAGTGTCTGAGAGGAAAGGAGAGGATGAGTTGAGTGTCATCAGCATGGCAGTGGTATGAAAACCCATGTGAGGATATATATATATATATATATATATATATATATATATATGAGAACTGGCTAAGGATGCACGTGACACATTCGTAGTATGTGTATGTTCGCAAGCCAGAGTTTATTGTTATCACCTTTATGCATATCACATTTTGACCTACATTAGTAAAAAATAATCATGTTTGAAAAGTGCAATTTGACAAACCTGCATAAGGTTTGAGAACTGACGCACAGGAACTTTTGGGGTCCATTGTATGTATACTGTCCACAGAGCTGCCAAAGCTATTCATGCTCTGCACTATAGTGCACTTCACATCATTACAGATGAGCTCTAAGAATGCAGAGAATGAAGCTCCACTGCTGATTACTTCAATCACACTTGAGGAACTCACATTCGAAGGTACATTTGCCTCTACTCATGTTACCATGTAAAGCAAGCCTTCTACTTCAAAGCATCATTATTGAGATTGCAGCTGGATCACCTGCACCTTTGGTTTACTGTAAGCTGTGCTGATACTATAATTTAAAGGAAATAGCATGGCATAGTAGAGAAAATGATAATAATTTAATGCAATTTCACACCATGTCATAAACAAATACTTTCAGCTGTAAAATTTATTTTTTTATATTCGCAGTTGCTAACTGCTATGTATGTATGTGCATATTGCCAGCTTTACTATATCATATATCCTTGCAGTAAGAGAATCAGAAGATATTTTGATATTATTTAGATTCCATAACTGATAAACAAGACCATCCAATTGTAAGAAGTTAAATTTCTAAATTAAATTTGGAGCATGACATAGAAAAATCTATATTAAAAACATTTAATCATTTAAAAATATATATTAAAACAGATTCAAAATAGAAATTATTTTATCATTTTATTACACTGTTTAATTTAGTAATAGTTTTCACAAGTAACATACAAGCCACATAACACTGTAGCTACTGGCACAAACAAGACTCATTCATTCATTCATCTTCAGGAACCACTTTATCCTGGTCAGGGTTAAGGTGAGCCAAACCTGGGAATGCTGGGAACACTCTGTGTCATGTCAATCCATCACAGAGCACTATGCACACACACACACACACACACACTCACACACTCACACACACACACCCCTATGTGCAATTTAGAGTGACCAAATCATCTACCATCATGTTTTTGGCAGGTGGGAGGTAACCGGAGAATCCGAAGGAAAACCACATGGACATGGGGAGAGCATGCAAAACTCAAGCTCAGGATCAAACTGGGGACCCTGGAGCTGTGAAGTGGCCCCTGCACCACCGTGCTGGCCCCAGACATGGCTCCCTATCATCAAATAGTTGGTTACTGTATTTACCTTTTAGAAAGTGAAGAAAGTGCATCAATCAAAAGCAATAAACAAACAAAACAGCAAGTAAGTAATAATGCAATATATCATACTATACAACCACATTACAATAAGTACAATGGAAAAGGTACTGCTCCAAAAAAAAGGTGACAACACAATTTTTTTTTTTTTAAATATAATCCAAACTGCTCTCTCCTGACAGTGTTTTGGAAAATAAAATGCACTATGCTGTAATGAGAATGTACTGTATAAGTACCTTAAGATCATGTTGTTTTGCAGAGCCACAGATGTTGTCACTATTCATTATTTATAGGCAAGCCCATTTACATAGTCAGCACTTACATTAATATACAATACTACATGACCAAAGATGACCAAACACATAAACATGTAAATATTTGAAAAGAGCTCCTTTCCCTAATGACTTAGTGTGCTGCTTTAGACAATATCAAAAAATACCAGAGCATAATTTATCACATGATTATTTAATATCTTTAGATGAAATCACAACTTTACTGACAATGATATTCCGTTCAAATGTCACCAAGAACTATGTGACTATTTTCTTACTCTTTCGAGTAAGACACCAAATGGTATCTAACACAAACAACTTAACAATAGATTCAAGTTTTTTAGTTTTTGTAGAGCCCTCTGTCCAAAAATTACATCTAAGATTTGCAGCAAGAGGTATATAAGTCATTTTCTTGATACCTCTTTAGATATCCAATATTTTTAGCCATGACTAAATATCAAATTTGATTCATATTTTTTATAGCAAGTACTCTTTTTTTTTTTTTTACACGTGATCATTTACAAAATGCAGTGAAAAGCAGCAATCAGCAGTTCTTATTGTCTAATATATATATATATATATATATATATATATATATATATATATATATAACAGTTATTTTCCTGCAGACAAAGATAAATGTTGCTGAAGACAATTCAAAAAAAAAAAAAATCAGACACTGATGTTTCACTGGTGAAATTATGCCATGTTTGTATAAAATGATTACTTCACAGTCTTCATAAAAGTTATCCCCATTCATATATCCACACAGTTCTTATTTCATTCCCACATATGAAGTAAAACCCATTGCATCCAACTCCCTTTGCATCAAACTCCATTTTCTTTCATAATTCACGTAAATGGAGAATTCAACTGCATAATGCTCAGGCATGGAGCATCACCTACAACTGTCATTCGTAATTTATCAGACGCTGTCTTTGGTCTCTGTTTCGGGAGCATTTGGATATGGGACATATCGCACATAACGACTGTGGGAGTTGGATAGGAACTATTATTTCAGCCAAGTTCATGAACAGGGAGAATTAAAGCCTCTTCAGAATATGTGCATGGTGTAGAAGTTTCAAAAAGTCACATTGCAGCCAAATCAGCTGATTTGGCTAATCACTGGAACTGGTGTCTGTTTTATCCCTTAACAGCACCAGCACCTTACCATAAACTCCATCAGAATCTAAAGCTCTTCTGAACTCTTCAGACGTTCTGGGTAATAAGACTATGTTTAGTTAAACTGTTGAGATAAGCTTTTAGTATTTATTAATAAGACTACTGAAGTGAATCTAGGAAAATGAACATGGCTAGCCATAAGTAGAATGAAATGCTGATTTTAGACACTACATTATGGAACAATTCATTTTATGTACTCCCTAAGGATACAGCTCTCACACCTAAAAGGCCCATCTTCATCTGTCTCCTCCTCAGAAGGCGGTGGTGATCTGAGTCAATCCCAGGTCACTGGAGATTTCCAGGCCTTGGAAGGAGGAGAGCTCCACAGCTAGTCATACTGATCTGCCATGGCCTTCTTCACCTCTGCCCTCTGCCTGGCATGTGTGCTCGCGGAGGGTGCTCCTGACCCGTGTCACTCCCACACTGTCTGCCTTGCTTCGAGTCAGGCAGCAGAAATCGCGGAAGCAGCGCTTGAAGTTCTCATCCAGAAAGGCGTAGAGAATGGGGTTGAGGCTGCTGTTAGTGTAGCCGAGTGCAACGCAGAAGAAGTAGGCGCCCATGACGGCTGTGGTCTCAGGCACATCAGGCACCAGAGCCTTCACCAGGATGAAGATGTGAATGGGCGTCCAGCACACTACGAACACAGCCACCACCACTAGAACAAGACGCGTGATACGTCGCAGATTACGGTCCTTCTCACGTGAGCCTGATAGCAGACGAACACTCTTCAGTCGCAACACCATCAGTGTGTAACATACACTAATGATGAGTAGAGGTGCCACAAAAGCAAAGACAAATACACAGATCTTCATCAGTGTGTCCCAGTAGACATAGGGATCAGGGAACTGCAGAGCACACTCTGTAGTGCCTAAGAAAAATGAGGGAACAAAAAGTCATCTCATCTGGGAGAACTGTGTAAACCATTACTGCAAAAAAAAAAAAAAAAAAAATTTTCTAAGATGGAATGATCTAACTAAATTATAAAAATAAGTCTTCAAATAAGACTTGAGCCACTTTCATATGTGGTTCTAAATCTGGTACATATATGACATGTGGCCATGTGACATGAATGAGAATGGTCAAATTGGAATTCACATGTCGTCTTCATCCAGTGTTGGCAGTGTGGCAAAACAACAATGGGCGACAGCAGCAGCAGTGACTATATTCAGTGGAAGAATGGAGAAATTGATGAGCTACTTGATATTTGAGGAGGAAAACTGGAAGGAACCTAATAAAACCAAGTAGTGTTCAAAACAGTTGCCCTAGAAATCAGTGTGCACATGCAGGGAGTTTCACGGGACAGGTGCAATCTCATTAAACATGGGTCAGTTGAGGTTACAAATGTACTGATGGTTACAACATTAGATCTAAGCAAAAAACAAACAAACAAACAAACAAAAAAACAGAATTGTGCAAAGAAGCTTGAATGTGAACATAGCCCAAGTTTTAGGCAGGCCAAGAGTTTGAATCCATACAGATCCATTGATGGGAGTCCAAACTCTTTGGGTCTGAAGGATGTCATTTCCTTGTCAATATCAATCAGAGTGACACTAGACAATCACATGCATCTGTTGAATCAAGTATACAGAAATGGCTGTTAATGCTCCTTTTCAATGCATCCAGCCCTATATAAACTGTAGGTTTGCAGATTGTTAGCTTACACTCACTGGCTGATAGCTGATATGTGATAGGGTAGAACTAGCTAGTGTCTGGGAATTCAATGATTCTCAATTATTAATATGGTAGAAAATGAGGCAATTTAACCCATCCAAGTGCACACGCACACACACACACACCGTGAAAACACACCCAGAGCAGTGGGCAGCCCTTTTTTTTTTTTTTTTTGCTGCGGTTGGGGGTTCGTGCCTTGCTCAAGGGGCTCACCTCATTTGTGGTATCGAGGGAGGAAGAGCGCGCTCGTCATTCACTCCCCCCACCTACAATCCCTGCCAGACCTGAGACTCGAACCCACGGCTTTCGGATTACAAGTTCGACTCTCTAACCATCAGGCAATGACTGCCCCAATGTATGTAAATATTGTTTATATTGCTAATAATTTATATGAAGATAAGTTATATTAGTTATCTTAAAGTAAACACAACAATTTTATTATCATAAAACTAAAGGAGCTGACATGGATCAATTGGCAATGTGTGGCTTAGCAGTGAACACGAGGATGAAGTTACTCTTTAGGATGCTCATTACTAGTATGTGAGATGTATTGAGTACCATTGTTGGTCTGCGTACTTCCAAGGACCATAGCCGGGATGCCAACAGCTGAGGACAAAACCCAGATGAGGATGTTAATGATCTTGGCCTTGACGGGTGTGCGGAAATCCAGGGCCTTGACTGGGTGACACACGGCCACATAGCGGTCAACGCTCATCATGGTGAGAGTGAAGATGCTGGTGAACATGTTGTAGTAGTCAATGGAGATGAAGACCTTGCAGACCACCTCTCCAAAGGGCCATGAGTTGAGCAGGTAGTCTGTGCTCTGAAAGGGCATGGTGGTGGTCACAAGAGCGTCTGCAACTGCCAGGTTGAAGATGTAGATATTGGTGGCTGTTTTCATCTTAGTGTATCTACCAGAAAATTGAAAAAGAGCCAATAGAACAAAATGCAGAGTTTTAAGTAAAGTACAAAAGTAGGACCCAGTGTAGAGACCAGCATTGTTTGGCGATTCTCCTTTTCTAATCCATTTGATTCAATTACTCAGTTTGTTCAGATTTGTTTGGAGCAGGGTAATCACACAAGCTCTAAATTCTTTATAAACTCATAACTAATTAGGCATTTCTAAAGGAATATGTGCCTGTTAAATAAAAGCAACATCTTGTCAACAGTGTGGAAAACATACTTTTGTATGACAGTAAATTTGTCATATGCCACAAAAAACAGAAATATCTCATAAAATTGGTCATTTCCTTAGGGCTGCTGCGCTAGTTTTCAGAAGTCTCTAACCAACAATCCAGTTCTGGTCATTGATTGACTGAGTCTTGCTCAGTTAAACAAGTAAGAAAAAAGAGTTCAGACATTCACAAGTTACAGTAAGCTACCTCTTGCCTGTAATTTTAACTTTATAGAACAGTCACGTGAACTTCACGTCAATAATCATATGATTCACACATAATTTTTTGACACTTCACATGTTATGTTTCACATATTTTCCATGGATTGCATGTGTTGTTTTTTTTCACGTGATTTTACGTGATTTTTTCACATGATTAATTCATTTCATGCGATTTTACACATGATTTTTTTCACATGATTTTTTTGTTACAGTTCATTTATTTTCACATGATATTTTTTACATTATCAATTTTTCACGTGATTTTACCCAATTCATTTATTTTTACGCCATTTTCCATCTGATTTGTTTATTTTCATGTGATTTGACACATAAATCATCTCATTTTACCCATGTGATTTTTCACATGACTCATTTTTCACGTGATTTTTTTCCTACATGGTTTATTTATCACATATGATTTTACACGATTGCTTTATTTCCAGATGTGATTTTTTAAAAATATTTATTAATCTGTACATGTGATTTTTTATACATTTTATACACTTAACACATGATTCACTTATTTCAAATGTGATTTTTTTACACAGTTCATTATTTTCATGTTATACAATTTATTTATTTTCAATTTTTTTTTACACACAATTCATTTTCCTTAAGTTTTCATTTCTTCCTTCTAAAATGGATAGGAAACCAACATTCTAGTGGTTTTAATGGTATAATTTAAGCAGCTTAATTTGTGATAACGCACTCTGAATGGTACCTGGAAAATGATAATGGAAAATGGCATGTTTTCTTGTTGCTAGGGTGATATCATCAAGGAGACATTTTTTGTACCTTTATTATGTACATTTTACTTTTAAACCCTTAAAAAATAATTTAATGTACATAATTGTACTGTGACACAACTGATATCCTTGCCACCTCACAGCTCCAGGGCTGTTGGTTAAGTCTTGAGCTGTCTGTGTCTGTGCATGTTCTCTTGGCATGCATGTGGGTTTCTTCTGGGTTCCCCAGTTTCCTCCCATTTCTAAAAAAAAAAAACATGCCGGTATGTGGATTGGCTATGCTAAATTGCCCTTGTTGTGATGGTGTGTGCATGCTCTACAGTGGACAAGCATCTCATTCGGGGTGTATTCTCGCCTCACGCCCACTGTTCCCCGGATAGGCTCTGGATCCTCCAAAGTGTTTACTGAAGAAAAGCTTACTGAATGAATAAATGAGTTGTACCACTACTGTAAAAGCTTATTCAAGATTCATTACATGCACTTTCCCTTTTGTACTAAATGTACAAAACATGCGTCCTTGATGGTGCAACCCCAAAGGTAAAAGGACAGATTGGTACCTTTATTTCTGAGAGTGCACTGTAACAACATCAGCCAAACACTGTTAGGGAGGATTTGTTTTCTCAATGAGTTTCGACATCCACCTGGGGGTGCCAGACTACCTATTTGCAAATATTCTTCTTGGATCTTCGGTCAGACTTTTTCCCCAACAAATATTTCCAAGAATGAAATTCTTAAAGAGTCTATCAACCCTATAGTCTATGCAACGTCACACAATACAAGCAAAACAACTCTGCCATCCATAGTCACCTTCTAAAGGAGTAGTGGCTACAGGCTGACTGACATCAGGTTATTACTTTGTTGTTGTTGTTGTTGTTTTTACTTACCTTATAATGACATACATCACCAAGCAGTTTCCCACCAGGCCGACGACGAACACCACGGAGTAGACAGCTGTGATGACAGACACGATGGGGGACAGGGTCTCGACCTCACTCGGCCAGCTCTCATTCCCTGAGGAGTTCAGAGGAGCTTCCGAAAGCGAGTCCAAGTTCACCAAACACTCCTCAACACCAGCAGATGAGCACTGATCCTCTTTAAAAATCTGCATCACGCTGACATCCATCCCCTCTACAGACACAATGGCAAAAAAAAAAAAAATGTCTATGTCACATTAGGTCAGTTTTTCCCTGACATTTTTATAGTCTACACACCAGTCACCTTAAGCATGAAAATGCAGAAAATCAAAAGATTGATTATGAAAATCAGCAGCCTGTCTGTATAGGTGATTAAGATTATATTTGTGCTCTGGGCTCTGATCAGAGCAACAGTGCAGCCATACATAAGAAACAAAAAGCTTACCGTGCTGTCGTTAGTTCGTTTAAATAATAATAAAAAAAAGCCTTATAGAAACTCTCCGACGCGGTAAAAAGCAGTATGATGCGTGTTTGCTCCCGCACAGGATGCGTTTTTCACGCGCACTGGCGCTATAGAGGCGCTCCAGCTGTGGCCGCCTGATGACATCAGAGCGCACTGAACTGCCTGAACCGCCCGCAGAGACACACACCGACTCTCAATGAAGTTTGGAGGGAATCGACAGGAAGTGTTTGCAGCGTGGGTTTTTTTTTTTCGATTTCATCCTTTTGCTGTCCAAAAAAAAAAAAAAAAGGAACAAATGAAATGTTGAAAATACTCTTCTCACTCTTTCCTGTTTGATATCCAGCCACATTTATGTGAACCTGTTACATTCTTCAGAACAAAAAGTACTCTGCCTGTGCCTTTAGTTGTCACTAGGGAGTCACATCTTTTGTACATGTAGTATGTTCACATGATAATATGAATGTAGTGTACCTCTAAAAAATAAATACATAGTTGCATCTTAAGGACAATTGTTTTCAACTTTAATTAGCTGTTAGATAAGTGCATGAATGTGCAGATGGTGTGTGTGTGTGTGTATATATATATATATATATATATATAAACTTTATATATTGAGTCAGTACAACACATTTAAAAAAAACATTTTAGATTTCCAAACATTAGTTTTACATCACATAATTAATGTCACAGAAAAATGTTTGTATGTCAGTAAAGAAAGCAGCATATTATGTAAGAGAGCTTTTCAGACAAAAAACATAATGAAGGCTGCTGGGTTTTGCTGCAAAAATAAGAAGCAAGTGTGACAAGTATGACAGAAGAACGCAAAGGGTCGTCACACCAAATATCGACTTTGTTTAATTTATTACTGTTTACTTCTCTTTATAGTGTTTTTTAAATGTAGAAACATTTAATTTCATTACTTTTGAAAGCATCTTTGCTCTACGGCATTTCTTTGCGCGTGCCTAAGACTTTTGCACAGTGTGAGTTTCTGTGAATGTTCTCCTCATGCCCACACAAAGGTTTCTTCTATGTTCTTTAGTGTCCTCCCACTTCCCAAAAACATGCTGGCAGGTGGATTGGCTATGCTTAATTGCCTCAGATATGAATGAGTTTGTAAAAGGGTCCATCAAATGGGTTGGTACCCCATCCAGGGTGTATTTCTGCCTCATGCCCAGTATTCCCAGGATAGGCTCCTGATCCACCATAACACTGACCAGGATAAAGAGGTTACTGTAAGTGAATGAGTGAGTATTTCACCCCTTTTAACCATGAAGAATTCCATCTTTCCTTTTTTTTTTCTCACCTCTTACACCTCAGACCACATGTACACCATATGGAGCTATCTGCTTGGCAGCTTTGTGTGCTTTTTGAGTTTACAGTTGGAGCTACGGGCTTACTCTCCTTCCAAAGTAGAGGATAGGCTACTCTCCTTTCTTCTGCTTCAGTGAGTGTAATTTTTATACATTCCTAGCACCTTTTTATAAAATACTACAGAACTCTATGGTGTCCATTGAGTCTGTCTAACATCAGTAGCATTGCCTTGTCCCTCACAGCACTGTTTTGTACGTTCCCTATGAACATGTACTTTGTAGTTTTTCCTCTCCATTTGGTAAGCTGCACTTTCTTTCCCCCTGCAGGTCAATTTCTCTCTCTAAGTATTTGACTCAACTTCTGAATGAAAGCTTTCCATTAATTTCCTTATAGGCTGGGGAGTACTGCGGTGCCACAGGAGCATGAGGACGTATGACCCCTGAGTGTAAGATCAGAACACATTAACCAGCTGGAATTCAAGGTGGTCTGTCTGGTCCTCAGATTCTTCTTACTCATTCTAAGATGTAAGCATGTGCTCATTCATTCAGACAGTGTTGAGTTATCAGCCATCAACAATCACAAGGTCAATGATCTCTCCTCAGGTGGGCCCATTCATGGTTATCCTCACAGAGGGGTAGCCCAGGGGTGAAAGATTGGCCAGGCACAGGTGGACCTTTTTGCCAGTGTAAGGAAACACATTGAAAATTGTGCTTCTCCCTGGCAGAGCCAGACAGGCCATTTGTAGTGGATGCAATGGCCCAGGACTGGCTTCACCACCTATTTTCTGGTTACTGGTGGCCCCAAGATGGCTGGTAAGACCTTGGATTCCACTACAGCTTTCAATCACTGTCGGAACACCCTTTAAAATTCTGCTTTGAGCAGATCTGGTGTTCCCAGTGGACGGAGAGTTTGGGCATACTCAGCCATACTGGCTGGGTTTGACCGATTGGAATGAATCACCAACTGAGGACTCCTAGCCCAGCAGGAAACACTTCTGAATGCTAGAAGCCCCAGTACATGGGTCTTCTATGCCCTTAGGTGGAAGCTGCGCTGTGATTCCCTAAAAGCCCAGTGTGGGATCTCCCCCTTGTGCTGATATCCCTTAAGGCCTCTTCTTACAAGCCAATGCAAGATATCAATTTGAAATGGGCATCTCTAAAAACAGCGGGAGAACTGCGTCCTCTGTCAATAATTGTCTTGTGTGCCTTGGTGGCCAGAAAACTCTGGGGTGACCTTCAGGCCAGGACTTCAGACCAGGATTTCTGCCCAGGATTTCTGCCCATGGTCATATGACCTGACTTTGTGAATCAGTCAACTGACCTTACAGCATTCCATGAAAGGGAACCTGCAGAGCACTTCTTGCCTTGCCTGATACATGCCATAAGCACTAAGTTACTAATTGCACAGGAAGTGGCAGCTACTCCACTCCAGAGATGACATCCATCAGCACTTGCCACTCAGGAGTGGGACCATCCAATTTAATAAGTGACTCTTATTATGTTCTATTTTAATATGTTTTTAATACTAAGTGCGTCTGCCCCTTAGTAGGAGATAGGGTTGATTCTTGGCATGGCAAGTGTTGGGTGAAAATGGTGGATCTTTTTACAGGTATCATCTGTCTCTTGGCCTGCCACTAAACGTGGCACATTTTGAAGCAGCTGCCACTAGACCATAGCTTATGGCTGCTGCCAGTGGGTACAACAAGCAGCCACATCCAGCTTATGCCTGCTAAATCAGTGGCAGTTATTTTTTATTACATCAGTAAATAAACTAACCAATAAACTAAATCCAATGACCATAATCTAGCTAGATGCACGCATCATAGAGTAAATTCATCCACTGGCTATTTGTTCTTACACCCCGTACAAATGTAGCCTTTCCCAAATGTAGCCTTTCCAAATATAAACTTGATAATGTATCATACGAATTGAGTTATGCAAATAATTATTAAAACACTTGAAAAACACTTTAAATTGAAAACACTTTATAAACCCTGTGTTTTCAGGTTCTCCACAAAATCCTGTAATATTATATCTCATTAAAAGTGATCCTATGTCCAATTACTATAATGAAAGTCTACCTACAGTATGTTGACTACACAAAGTGGCCTCTATATGGTCAACTTTCATATTAGCACTTTCTGTATTCAGTAGATCTTGTCTAAGTGGACAGTTTGAAGTATCCTTTGTAGGTTTTGTGGGCTGTTCATGATATAACATGCAAGAGGCAAAGCAACATTAATTATGTCTGAATTAATTTCAAATTTTATTATATTAAAATTTTTTCAATATTCTTTGTTGGTGAAACTTCTGGTGTGATTCAATACTCTGGAAAACAAGTTGTGGTCAAATGAATTTCAAAAGTAGCCTTATTTATTGTAGCTCTATGGAAAAAAAGGTCAAATACATACAAAATGATATCATTTCTAACTGGTCTATCTAATACAGAAGTCTTATTTAAGATATATTTACTTTAATATACACTGCTCAAAAAAATTAAAGGAACACTTTTTAATCAGAGTATAGCATCAAGTCAATTAAACTCCTGGGATA
>CM075006.1:19436980-19454908 GCA_037576675.1 Pangasius sanitwongsei | reverse complement strand
CTGGGGAGGCATATCCATGGAGGGACGCACAGACCTCTACAGGCTAGACAACGGCACCCTGACTGCCATTAGGTATCGGGATGAAATCCTTGGACCCATTGTCAGACCCTACGCTGCTGCAGTGGCCCCCACGCTCACCTGACCTAAATCCAATAGAACACCTCTGGGACATTATGTTTCAGATCATCTGACGCCGCCAGGTTGCACCTCAGACTGTCCAGGAGCTCAGTGATGCCCTGGTCCAGATCTTGGAGGAAATACCCCAGGACACCCTCTGTCGTCTCATTAGGAGCATGGCCCGACGTTGTCAGGCACGCATACAAGCACGTGGGGGCCATACAAACTACTGAGTACCATTTTGAGTTGCATTACCCAGTCCATATCAGTATAGACATCCAGCATGATATTTTTCCCCACTGAGATCTGATGTGTTTTCAAAGTGTTCTGTTAATTTTTTTGAGCAGTGTGACCGCATAGTCACAGTGTAATTCCAAACACAATGCTAAATAGGATTTCTGAAGTCACACGAAGAAACAGTGGGCCTACACTTACAAATGGTGATGAATCACTGCTGTCTTGTGCTGACACATTATTAGTTCAAACTCATCAGAACATCAGAAAAAATGTATATTAGTTTGTAATTAAGGTTTCATTAATTAGTACAATTTATCTGGCTACATATTACTTTTTCTGTTGCATAGACTTCTGTTAAAGGTACTACTAACTCTCAGCTTAGACCTGTCCATCAAACTGCACAACCAATTAACCATTCAAACTGCATACATTATAAACTACGTACAAAATTTTAACATTAACATGCCTATGCCACTTTTGACAGCTTTGACGATCATGTTATGATATGCCTCCAGCTAGCTAGTGTCAAAAATGCCACTGGTTACCACAGGAGTTGTGGTAGGTAAAGGCCACCTGTGTCAAGCAGGACACTACATGCCACTTCCTACTACCAGCTGCCAATTAGGAAGTGCCAGTCTGTCTAGATGTGCTAATGAAAATGTGGTAAATACCATTTCCTGACCTAAAAATAGCTCTGAATAACTATTCAAGGAGTAATTACAAGTAGGATTGTTTTTTTACTTGTTAGCCTGCACACACTCATATTGGTGAAGGAAAGGACAGTTCCAGTGGTTGATGAAAGGTATCTCCTTATTTTTCTAAATGATGTTTACTACTCAGAAACCGTTGGTTTCATAACGTCCAATTTTATTACAGGATATTAGGAAGATATCAATATTTATCAGAAGACCAAATGAGGTCATGTTTGAAAGCAATGAGATTTGCAACCACATGAAAGCAAAGCTTCATTTTTATAACAATTGCAAGTGGGATATAGGTCTATCTGCCGAGCAGAATAAACTACTGCTGGCAAAATATCTTAATATTTTTAACTCTTCCAAGGACACCACCAAGAACCAAGAACTTCTTTATTATTTCTTTATACCACAGTGCTGTTGAATTCTCAAATCTGATTGGTTAGAGGGTGTTGATTAAATTTCTACAACAGCAACTCTGGCACTAGTTCTGGCTATAATTCAAATCACAGGTTTATACTAATATACTCATTCTATGTATGACTTGTACGGCAGACGCTCCATGTAACCTAAGACTAATAATAAATAGATTTTTAAAATGTTATTTACCAAATATGCATAATCATTGATATGTTGAAGTTTTCTTTAAGGATACTTTTTTTTTATTAACATTTATGGAAGGATTCTCACGTCAACACTGAAGCTTTCTAGTTTCTAGGAAATTGCATTTTTTTTACCTTTATCTTATTAACTTCAAGAGAGAGAAAAAAGAAAGAGAGGCTGGTGAAGGAACGACTGTTTATAGCTGCTTAAGTAATAACAGGAACTAATTTGTCTCACGGACCATCCACGACATTACATGTAACTATAAACAGTTAAAAGTACATCTTTTTTTTTTATAAGTTAAAAACTGTAAATCGTTGGCAAATTGTTGTGCAGTAAGAGGAATAAAGCATTGCTGTTATTTGAAAATAATCAACTTTGGGGTGGTGACACCATCAGACCATCCCATGATTTGTTTATTTTCTTATAACAGCACACCCTGTAGTGTTTTATTCCTTACTTATTATGTTCTGTTCTATTGATAAGCACTTCAAATTATATATTTCTTTCAACATGTCCTTGAACACAATATGTTCACTGAGTAGCTGAACGTTTACATGATAAAAAAAAAAAGAAGATGCATTCATATGTTATAACAGTATGTCACACCAACAAAATTGAGTAGCAGCTCCATCAATGGAGCTCTTTTACACCTTAAATGGCAACTTGTCAGTGAACTAGCAGGAATGGGAGGGTTTGTTTAACATGGTCGTATATTCTGGCTTGGATGTAACCATGGATACAGGGCAGCAATGTGTTTTTTGCTCTGGCAGTTGGGACTTTGATAAAGAGAAGGGACAGTCATTGGTTCCACAGGAGCATAATACATAGCAAAGTAAAATCATGATGGGGAAAAAAATGAAAACGATGAAAATCTTTCTCTTTCAACCCTGATTATCAGAAATATCATTGTGAATAACACCTGTGGTGTTCTTACACGCTGAGTAAGATAAAGCTTAGTGAACTAGAAAATTGCACCAGAGCAAATGAAGAGCAAGTCTGCTAATGGCCTCCTTCCCATGCACGTGGCACAATGCTGTACTGATTTAATTTAAACACACCACTAATGGACCTATATACTGTACATGACTATTAAATATCCAGAACCCACTTCCTTTTTTCCAACCAATATGATGTGAAGATGACTTGTTGCTAAGAGACTGGTTTTTTTTTTGTCGTGTGCTTTATTGTTCCTGCGCTCATTTCTCACGTCACCTAATGTAAGGGACTATTGGGGCAGACTGCAACTTCATTTGGCTTTTATTTAAAAGGTCTGTGTTAGAAAAGAGCCTTGTCGAGTCAAGTGTTCATCAGCCACCTCTGAGGCTCAATTCAAGTAGCTGTTACTTCCTTCAGGGACATGTAAGAAGAAACACAAGAGCAGTTCATTCAAAGAAACCATCGCTCAAAGGCTGAATTGTTTGCGCCATAATTTTGTTATGTTTATGCATGAAAGCACCTCACGAGTCCTATCCCCAACTCCACAATGCGTTTAAAATCATAATAAGATCCAACCAATATGTTTGCTTCCTGATTTAAAGGTATATTCCTGGTGTATACTGATAATTAAAGAAGTCAGAAACCTTAAAATAGGTGAGATGCTAACAGCATCTTTAAGTGTTCACTGAAAAACAAGGCCGTAAAGCTGTGAGTATGAAAATGCTATATTCTGAAATCTACTCAAATCTAAACCTTACGTAATGCAATATATTTTCAAATTGGTTTTACATTTACAATGTTTGGCAATCTCTAAATAAATTTTAGGTTATGTTTAGGAAATTTTAGGAATATTTGGGGGGAAAAAAGCCTATTCACACCCCATGCTGCTGAACATTTGAGAGGCGCGACAAAAGTATGAAGAGTTATGAAGGAACAGAGGAAAAAAATGAAAATGTCAGTCCGTATGAGAGAGGAGAGAGTGAAAGAGAGGCAGAGAGAGAAAGAGATATAGGTAGGAGTGTTCTCAGGGTTTCATAATGACCTTGTGTGAATGCAGGACCCTGAATGCAGCAAGTTTGTTTAGAGGCTGTGACGTTTCTATGGCAACCAGAGTTTCCTTGTAGAGCATCAGGAATCTGGCGGTTGAAGATTTTATTCCAAACTTCGTCCTTGATCTGTGAGACGAATGAGGTGAAGTGTCACAAATGAGCGCAATTACAACTGGAGTGGATTCAATTAATTAAAGACTGTACTTTTTGTACTCTGTGGGCAACATGCTTTCTGAATGACTGAATGAAGTTAAGTGTGGGAAGAAGATTTGTCTCTGCATGCACTACAGTATGCCTCACGAGAGAGAAAGACCCGGAAACATCAGGACAGTCTCCTGGAGCTGTCAGCTTGAGGCAGGGTCAAGAGTCTCACAAAGATTTTTAACTAACACATCAGTGCCTGACCTCACTAATGCTCTTGTAGCTAAATGAGCCCCACATCCAGACTCCAAAATCTAGTGGAAAGCCTTTCCAGTACAATGAATGTGTAAATCTGGAATGTGATGTTCAAAAAGCACATATGGGTGTGATGGTCAGGTGTCCACAAACTTTTTGCCATGTAGCGTATAATATGCAGTCCTCTAGATTGAATAGCAAACTTACTACTTTACAACATTTTAAGGGATAATTACTTCCCACACCTAAATGACGAGGGACACTTTAAAAGAGAGCAAAGTACCCATTATGAACAGAGAAAACAGCTGGTTCAATATAAGCGCTGGAAGTGTAAGCTGGAACAACTCATCTCTGAGAACTGCAACACCATTTATTCATATAACTTCACTGTAACATCTGCTGGATTTGTGACACTAACAAGTTGTGACTTTAGTATTACAGGGTTCAATCAGATTATTTATGAGCCACTTACAAGTCTTACAATCCACGGATTCAACATTAACCAGAGCATCAGTATCACAGATCAAAATCTATGCTTGAACTTGTTGTAAATATTGACAAATTATTCCAGTGATTCGCACATTAGAAGTTAAACAGGTTAAAGAGTGCAGAATCATGGGATTTCATTTAAAAAATGATTAAAGATATCTATTAGTATATGCAACTAACTCTTAAAAATAAATACTGAGAGCTTTATTTCTCAGCTGTAAAATTGTAGCACTATTCATGAGTCCAGAGTCCTTCACCGTGGTAATGTACGTACTCTGTTCATAATTCAACACTTGTATTCACACACTATGACATTTATGGCACAATGATAGATCTGGTGTTGTGATTAATTCAGAATGCACAAACACAAGAAGAATAAACCTCATGTCACTATGACAACAATCTGGCATGTCAATCTCTAATAGTTCCCACAGAGTGGCGTCACAGTTATCTTAATGAAGTTACACGTAGTGGTTGAAATGTATTGATTCCCACCTTGTACAGTATGCTACTAAGCAGACATGCTGTACTACTGCACAGCACCCAATGATGGAATGGGTCATGGACAAAAAAGGGTCTAGTTATAAATACCTGTGTAATGTATGGATCATAAATTATTTGGCACTTGGCTGATACTGGTGATTAATCTCTGAAAAAAGTCTTAACATGGAAGGTGAATTGATGTCTGACCATCTTTGTGGAGTTCCACAGTTTCACATGTGTCACATGTTCTTGTTAA
This sequence comes from Pangasius sanitwongsei, assembly GCA_037576675.1. NCBI lineage: Eukaryota > Metazoa > Chordata > Actinopteri > Siluriformes > Pangasiidae > Pangasius > Pangasius sanitwongsei. The sequence continues at coordinate 19,449,644 of CM075006.1, read as the reverse complement.
TATGTCTGAGACACATAGACAAAGTGTCTTTATTATAATACGGAATTCATTTTTCACTGACAATCAGACAACTCTATTGGGCTTTCATGTATATTCAGTCAGACAGCCCCTGTTACCCAGTCCCGTCTTCCTTATGGCATACATATGAACATTACACACGCCATCTCTCCAGTCATTTCTCACCATGTCTACTTCTACGAGGAAGCTGAAAATTATGGGAAAGTAGAGATACTTTGTTCAGTGGCTACTAAACGTGATCAAAGTCCTCCCATGCATCACACAAGCACAAAGCAAAAGATGGAGCTCTCACTAAAGCCATTAGCACTGATGGTGCAATAATGGAGGGCCAATTATGGACTCGTACAGAGTGTAGCTGACCCTATGGCCATTTCAGTGAGAAATGGAGGCTCATCTTAACCTTTTAGATCAGGTATTATACTTGGTGGAGCATTTATGAAATACTGTCACTGATTTCATTGTTGCTTAAACCTAAGGTTAGATTATGAGCACTAGACAATATATATATTTAGATTATTAATGGGGTTCCTAGTAATTTTACGGAAAGACAAGATGATTAATTTGATAGAAGGGAGCAGAAAAACTGACATTTGGGTTTTGCTCTACATCACCTTTCAGTGTCTGATGTCCTTTGTTAAAGCTGTTTCAGTGCTCAATTCATACAAAATGCCACTGATGTCAGTAATCAGGACCTAAATAGGAACTCCCAGCGGCACTGAAAGGCTCATCGGCACAAGAGTGGCTCTGCTATAAGAAATGCCAGAAGGACCCAATCACTAGCTGATTGTAACACAGTGCAGTAAAGACGTTTTTGTGATGGTGCACTGTCTAAAGAAGTGCTGTGAATTATACTTCAAACGTCTTTGACATTAATCCTTTTGTAATGTTTGAGTCAGGGGATTATGGTTAAGAGCTCTGAGAGATTGTCACATCATTTTAGTTGTGATATTCTTGATCCTATGAGGGTTTTAAAATTATTATTATTTCCATGCACCCATAGCAACCCATGTTGGGGGTATAGATCCTTAAATGTCAAGGTAAATATTAAACTGGACACGTGTTCAAATCTGTTTACTGCCTAATCTAGTGAGTCAATTACTCTCTCCTTCTCTATATTTTTTCCCCCAAGGTAGATAAGAAACAAATAACATGGTCTAATTGTACACACGGAAATGCTCAGATGCTTTAATGTACTTCTGAGAGCAAGTTCATGGTGTATGATGCGTTGGGCTACACTCATTGACCCGTTGTGACATTCCACCAAGTGTAGGCAGTATGACACAGAGACTCGCCATAACACTGTAGAGTCACTCTTGTTTTAACTGTAACCAAGGGAACAGGCAATCTGGTGACCTGTGTCAACAAGAGCAAAGGAAGTCAGTCAATAAGGTGAATTGATAATATTCCACCTGACTTGCCCAGAACATGAAGGATGGCCAGAAAAGTGGGTCAAATTGATCAAACAGAACCTCCAATTTTTGTTCACAGTTTATTTCGATACAGAGCAACATTCCCTACGTAAACCTGGATCAACAACCTAATCTTCATTGAAATCTGAAACACTCTAGGTTCATTCTACACTGATGAGGACCGAGCACGTACTTCTCTAGAGCAAGGTCTTTAAAGCCAATAACAGGAAACATTTTAGTCAGTATAAAAAAAAAAAATCAAAACATTTAACAGGGCACCTTCACCAGTAAAACCACTTCCAATAACATCATTACACCTTTATCTTTCTTCTACTAAATCTGTTGACACTGAGGCCAGATAAAGCAGCACATAAAACTTTAACTGCCCACAGCATTTCAATGTCTACAATCTGACATCAGAAAGAGTTAATGTAATGGCGCCTGCATCAGTCAATGCTAATAGGGTGGAAGGTTATTTCCAGCAGGACATTGAAAAAGCACATAGAGTTCCCACCTGTTAGCTACCAGCTACATGGCTTGTTTTCCATTTCAGCTCGAGTGTCTGTACACAAATTACCCAGGTGCTGCATCTGCCAGGCCCCCACACGCTGCACACACCCGGTGTCTGCACTATGGTGCTGGTGAGGAGTGTTTGGAGGTCATTTAGGAAATAGCATAAATAGGACTGCAGTTGGGAAACAAAAAATGATGCTTTCAAGCAACATGCAACAAAGAAAAATAGATTATGATCCACTCATCAAATTCCATTATATATAGGATATATACTAGTTAAATGATAAAACACTATAAAGGTCACGTTACAGACAAGACAAGTGACTGATGTACAATACTACTACTACTACTACTAATAATAATAATAATAAAAAAACATTGTTTCCTTTTATACCTTCTGTATATTTATGTCTTTAAAATATAGACAAAAGGTCTTCATTTTTAGCATCCATACCATATTATTTGCTGTTAACAAATGGCTTAAGGCAGATTATTTTGTAGGAACCAAGAACAAGGGCACCACCAGAGGTTGAAAAAAATAAATAAATAAAACAACACAAAATGATATAAAGAAGCAATGATGGACCGATTTCTTTCCAGCCTAAACTGTAGATTTATGCAGTTTATCAGTGACAGCTGTTCCAAGTGATAACCAGAACACCCACTTAGACATGATTTTCATTTGGGATTATATTTTCCAGCTCGCTTCACTGAAACGTCCAAAGCACGTCATCAGCAGTGAAAATAAAGTGAAATACATTCAGAGGTGTAATGATTACTTACTGTATCATCATTTATTTGCACAAAATGACTTTGGAGTAAAAATAGATCATGTAAAAGTAGAACAATGCAACATTACTGTTCTACAATAATGTCAACAAGTATGAAAAAACAAAAACAAACAAACAAAAAAAAACAACTTATGGTCTGTATCAGTGTTAACCTTCCATTTTCCCACAGTGTGTGGTCCGAGGCAGAGACGCACAACACATTCATTAAAATCTTTTCTACCTGGAGCGTGCAGTAAGCTGATTTCTCTTCAGCGTTTCTGAATTCACAAGTGTACGCAGGAATCCTGTGTTTATGTTACACATGAAATGAAGGTTTTGTATCACTCCCCTGAGAAGAATGACTCATGCACTGGCAATTCTGAAAGATTACATTAAACAGTATACAAGAATACTAATATTTGGAAGAGACTGTAGCAGACCTTCTATCCACCAGTGAATCCCTTAGATCAAGAGCAAATAAGTTCTGATGATCAAAACATATACACAGAAAAAAAATTAAGTAATGCACAGAGAAGCTTTCATATTCATGCTTAGATGCTGTTCAGTGGCAGATGTTCTGGTTAAATGTCAGTTTATGAGGAATGCATTAATTGGATTGGATTGGATTAACAGATGTGTTCTAGATGAATACAAACACAGAAATGAATAGGAAGTGGACTTTTTGTTTGTTTGTTTGAATAAAGCTTGCTAGAAAGCTTCACACTGAGACAAGGTGTGTGCATTGGGACTGGGATCCCGCAGGACAAATCAAGTCTTCTGAATGCAAGATTTTTACCTTCACTCTGTGCTTCAAAGGCAGAATATGATGCTCGTGAAGAGGATTGCCAGGGTGTCTGGTTCAAGAATCCAATAGAGTTGTTTTGCAAATGACTATTTGTTATAATTTGTGAATGAAAAATGACTGTTTTTTCAGTGTTTTCCAGTGTTTCTGGAGCTTAGTTGTAGTGGCCACATTTAAAAAAAATAATAAATAAAAATAAAAAATAAATAAATAAAATAAAAAATCTCTCCCTGTATAGACTATGCCCACATCTAGTTTAAATGTGAATACAGATATGAATATTTGGGGCACTAAACAAATCCAGATGCAGATAGTGGCCTACAGTTCTGGAGAAATGTATAGCAGACCACGTAAAATTGGTTTAATTGTTTGATCTTTATTGGAATGCATACTTGTATTACACATAAGACATAAATAACACTGAATATCACTCACTTTGGAAACTACTCAACCATTTCACAACAAGCATGAAGATACGCAATTCTACAAAATCAAAGTAAAGCCCCGAAGAGCAAATGGCTGCACATGGAAAACTGCTATTGCAACTAAAAGAGGACTGCGAGTGTATACACTTACAGTAATGTATAGCATATATACACGAATCATGCTCTATTAGCTCAGTAATCCTGAGGCAGTCAAGGTGTTCTTATGAACACAAACAAACATCAACACAGAGGATCAAGGCTTTTTTTTTTCCCCACAATGCAGCAATAACAGACACTCACACAACATCCACTGATGCAAACACAAGCTCAGAGAGAGTTCAGCTGCGGGCGGCCACAGCCGGTGTGGACTGCTCTGTGGACTGCAGCTGTTTGCCCAGATACTCCCTGCAAAACAAGACACAATCGTTAGAACCCTTTCACACCATTCCCTGCTGCTTCCAGTTTTATGGATTTCTTGAATCAGCTGCAGGTATGTAGTCAGGCAGCGCAGCAAGATTTTTAGCCACTTACTTTAAGAAGTTGAGAAGAGAAAAGAACTCGTTTGTAGGCTGACAAAGAGATGTTAATTACACTCTCACTTTCAAAGGCAGTTCATTGTGACCTGCATGTAGCTGAACACACTACACACTGCAACTATATCCAACTCACATTTCTGAGTAATCTTTTATTCACATGGAAACGTTTTGTTCCAGGAGAGGATCCAGGGTATTGAAATCCGAAAAGGCTACATTCATAAGTAGGACACAATACCATTTGGAGTTCTTACTGTGTGAAACTGCTTCCTGTTTAAAAGCCTGAAAAGCCCTAAAAGCCCGCCATCTTGAAACAGAAAATATTCTTGCCTTCCAGCTCATTGCCTGTCACTAAGCAAATGACTCAATAAAAAGGACATGTACTCGCATTAACACATATCTGCTCTCTATTCTTTTTCTTATCCAAAAGTTATTATGAAGCATTTAATCAAAAATGAATAAGAGTGAAGCGTGTCCTGCCCTACAAATGAATGCTGATACACTGATCCAGACAGGAGCCACAATAAAGAGTATAGTGACTAAACTCTTATCATTTTAATTTTATGCTACAGCTCTGCGGAATACTCAAATCTGATCACAAAGTGTTGATTCATATTCTGTAACAGCAGCTCGGATGCTAGTTCCGGCTGTAATTCAAATGATAGGTTTATATTAGTGTGCTCATTCTAATATATTATCGTTTCTATAGCAACAGCTCATTCACAGGAACTTGCATGGCAAACGCTCCATGTAAAGTAAGCTAATAACAAATGGAAGTAATGTTTAAGGAAGGAGTCTCGACTGTCAGAACTTTGTAATGGTCAGTAAGATTTCCTTAAAGTAAGTTAAATGTTAGAGCACTGCATTATAATTAAATCACTTAATCTCTGTCTGAACCAAAATACAGGTTTCTCCGAAGAGACAATCCAACAAACAGCTGCCGGGGCAAAAAAAGTAAATAAAAGCGATAACAGCATGCTTCTGTGCACCCTAATAATCCCAGAGAGAGCGAGACATACGGCACTGCCTAAAGGAGGTCCAGCAGTGCTCTACCTCAATAGCAACACAAGCTAAAAGACCACGCACACACAGCAAGAGTTGAAGAGCGTCATGACCTGTTCAGGTGCAGTGCAAAATCCATGTTTGTCTGCTCTGTAGCACTGGGAGAGATCACCAACGCTTACTGAGATGTATGAACATTATGTCGCTTTACATCCCGTTAATTCCTTTAAGTAGTGCAAACAATCCACGTTGATGCTAATTAAACAAGATGTCACTAAGCAGGTGTCAGTCACACTGCTCACAGACAGAGCATCCAGTGAAGACAATCTGTGCTATATATAAACAGTGCACTATGGCAATAACATCTGCTGAAACAACAAATCCATAGCAACAATTACGTCAATGCACATCCATGATGGTCTAAGGCTAATGAATAACAAATGTACCTGTGACTCTCCCATGAGTGAAATAAAAATCATAAAATGTAAACGTGTAAACAGGCATCGTCATTCAACCGTTGGTCTGAAGAGACAGCCATCATCCTCCTTATGGGCTTACATATTTTTAGACATCAGGTTTGTAGGCATTGCTGTAGAACCTCTCTCTCACACACAGCTCAAAGTCTATGTGAACAGTAAACAGTTGGTTTAGAGAGTATTCAAACCCCTTTGCTTTTTTGCACATTTTATTGTGTTAGATTCATTTTAAAATGAATCATTAACCTATACACAATTATCCATAATGCCAAAGCGGAAACATGTCTTTAGAATTTTTGCAAATTTAAATTAAAAACTGAAATCTCATTTAGTTAAATATTCAGACCATTGGCTTATGCACTCCAAACTGAACTCCGGTGCATCCTGTTTGCTTTGATTATCCTGAAATGTCTCTAAAACTTGGACTGCACATGATTTAGAAAGGCACACACTTGTGTGTAAAAGGTCGTACAATTCATAGTACATGTCAGATCAAAAACCAAGCCATGAAGTCCAAGAAACTCTCTGTAGACCTCTGCGATCAAATAGTGTTGACACATAGAGCTGGGCAAGGGTATAAAACCACGGGAAGACATTTGGAACCATCAGGACTCTCCCAGAGCTGTCTGTCTGGCCAAACGCAGTAACTGGGCTAGAAGGGACTCAGCCAGTGATTTGACCAAGTGTGCAATGGCCACTCTAACAGAGCTTCAGAAGTCGTCCACAGAGATGGGAGAGCCTGCCAGTAGGACAGCCATTTCTCAGAAATACTCCATCAATACACGGCATATGACAGGTACTTAATTACTGAGAGCAAGAGGAAAAAGCTTCTCTGGTCTGGTGAGAAAATTCCAAGCACTACATCTGGAAAAAACTCTGCTCTGGAAAGAATTGCTAAAAGGATGAATGCAGCCAAATACAAACAGGTTCGTTCTTGAAGAAAATCAGCTCCAACATGCACACAACCTCAGACTGGGGCGAAAGGTTACCTTTCAGCATGATAAAGACCCAAAGCATACAGCCAAGAAAATGTTGGAGTGGCTTTGGGACAAGTCGCCGAATGTCTTTGAGGGGACCTGAAGATACAGTTCACAGACACTCACATCCAATATGATCTTGAGATGATCTGCCAGGAAGAATGGGAGAAACTGCCCAAACATCCAGGTGTTCAAAGCTTGTAGAGACCCAAGAAGAGTCTACAAAATATGGAATATGAGGTCTGAATTCTTATCTAAATGAGAGATTTTAGGTTTTGATTTTTTTAAATAAATGGGCAAAAAATTCTAACTTTTTTAGTCAGTCATTATGGATGACTGTGTGTAGATTAATGGGCAGATTTAATCCATTTTAAATTAAATCTATAAACCAATAAAGTGTGCAAAAAGTGAAGGAGTCTGAATACTTTACAAACCCTTTGTATATGAAACAACATATGGTGAAAAGTTAAAATAACAAAGTGTCAGGCTTTACTCTTAAATGGTTCAACGAATGGGCATTTACAGCATTACTGTCATTACCATCAGTCACTGTGCTATTGGGTCTCAAAGATAAGATTACAAAGACAGAACCTGCAACATCTGTATATGCATAAAACATGCATTTAAACAATTAAAACCTATTCACAAAACAACTCACCTCTGGGCCTGGTTAAAGAATAGACTCTTGACTGATGATGACAACGGTGATGGAAGTCATAAACCCCAAGAAATTTTATGTAAGCTCATGTATAGTCTGTATCAGGACTTCTTTTCCATAATGGCAATGTTCATTCTGACAGACCCATACGTTAAAATCTCTTTCTATTCCCTTGTTCTTTCTAGATGCCAGGTTCAGGCTTTTTAGTAAATATGACAATGTTATAAATAGGCTATTTACATGCTAGAGTAAGGAATCACAGGTGGGACTCCAATCAGATTTTTTTTTTTTTTTACAAAACTGATCAAGCACATTCGAAATAAATTATGTTTCACAATAATCTCTTGACTGAGTGTCAGTGGACTCTTTTTGTGATCTTGAACAAAGCACTCGTACCCATCCAATAGCACCATCCCCGCTGACATTAGTGCAACCAGTTATCAGTCATCAGATGGACAAGATAAACATGGCAATTTGCTTTTTTAAATGACCTTAGAGAATTTGTGCATAGCAGGTGAAATTAAAGGTGCCGATGTACTAGGAAAACCAACAGCAGCAGATTAGAGAAATGTTAGTGAAATTTAAAATAAAATAAAACACTTTTTTAAACTTGTTTCTTGTTTTGTTTTGTTTTTTTTTCCAGTCAAACAAAGTTTGCATTTACAATGAAAGTCTGATCTGCTATATAGAAAATGGGGTAATTTTCATAATAAGTTGTCCTAGGTGTAAGCAAAGGTCTCCAATTTGGATATAAATTTACTGCTTCCTAATGCTGTATGAGAAGCTGGAAGCATGAATAAGAAACATATAATCACATTATTCTTACAAGAAAAAAAGGGAAATAAGGTTGTTCATCTCAGTAGTGAGTTGGTGAGCTGACTGTAAACAGATATACAGTATAACACTGCATATAATGCAGTATTAGCAATATGGGACTTTCTATGTAATTTTTGCAACATCTCTTTGAAATCAATGCAGTGCTTAATTTACAGCACTATTCTATGCACTTGAAAAAAAAAAAACATAAGAATGTAATACACAACATGGACAACCAAACTTGTGACATATTTGTGACACATTAACAGTGACTAGTTTTTGTAACCATCCACACTGAGCCAAGATGAGCTAGTCCTGACAGTAGGACAATATCCTCGATGGTGAAATCAATTCTACACACATGTAAAGTGATACTCTTTTCACTTATAAATGCAACCATTTTAAAATACTGCATGTAGTACAGTATCCTTCAGAAAAAACAATAGGTTTAAATAACTAGTGGCCCATGGGTATGTAAGGAATAAAACATGACTGGACATGCTGTTATAGGTAAATTATCAACGGCAGGGTCGTTACTACCCTGATTATTTTCCAATAACCATACTCTCCCAAAGTGCTTTTTTCCTCTTACACCATAGCAATTTGCCACTGATTACATTTATATTATTTATCAGTTTATGGTTACATTTCCTGTTGTCAATCTATGAACAGTCATTCCTTTATCAGCCTCTCTCTTTTCTTTCTTCAGCAAGAGAAGGGAAAAGAAATGCAGCTTTGTCATGTTACAGAGAAAGCGGAAAGTGCTAAGTCTTCTGTCTTTAAGACTCTCCCGTGGTGGGAAAACTTACTGCCTGTTATAAAGCTTTCACACCTGAAACTCCTTCCATAAATATTATATAAACTTCTCCAATCTTCACCATATCAGTGATTACTTATTATTGTTTTTTCTTGTTAAATAAGTGGCCTTAGATTGCACGGCTCATCGGCTGAACAAATCCCTGTGAATTAGTTGTTACTATAGAAACGCAAATGGATTCAAATTAGCACATTAATATAAACCTGTCATTTGAATGACAGACAGCACTACTGTCAGAGCTGCTGTTATAGAAAATTAACCCACTCTTCTGACTTGATAATTCAATTAAATATCAATCATTATTGCATGTGTAACTGCTGATGGCATTGTTTCAGTCTCTTACACTAATAGCAAAAACTTTACCATGACCTGAGTTCCAGTTGAACCAGTTTCTATACACTGCTTCTGACATTTTTAAATAGTGGTTCTGACATTTTAAATTACCTGGACAGTTGAGGAACACAAAACTTACCAGTTATGCACCATCAGCTTCTGAACGGCTAATAGAGCATTATAGCGCACCAGTTGGTCCTCATGATGCATGTGGTTCATCACCAGTTGCTTCCCACCCAGCTGTTCAATCACCCTGACAGGGAAAAAAAAAGAATGAGACAGAGAAAAAGCCAAGAGAAAGCAAAGAAAAGCAAAATAAGATGAGTGCAAGGCAGCAACAACACAGATAAATTATAGAGAGTAGGATTTACATAGCATATAAAATAACAGAATGCTCTGAATACATAGACATTCTAAGCAATGAAAGCACACAACATAGGATAACATCAATACTCTGGCAAAGTTAATCAATAAATTGAAGAGATTCAGTGAGAGCTATAATCATGCTAAGATTGTGTTTCTGAAGTCACCATCAGTGATGCTCAGTCATAGCTGCCACATTGATATTCTAGTCTATACGAAACATGAAAAGGTCCAGACATTTCTGCTGTGAAAATGACTATACTGTTTTTTCAAGGTCACTTCACGTTATCAAAACATCTGCAAACTGCTCATTTCAAGAGTCATTCAGCTGAGCATAAAGGCATTGTATTAAAATTACACTTAGCCTCATTTGCTAATCACTGCCAAGTCACACTAGTAATTTTCAACAAATCCATTTGGGAGCATTTGAAACACTCACACAGTGCAAGAAGCACTAGTGTGTAAGGAAATTGCACTCCTGGGTATCAGTAATGTTAATCAGGGGGTGATGACACATACGTTTTTGTGAAAAACTATTCAAGCTCGTTGGTAAAATGATAAACAATAGAAAATAAACCAAAAAGCATGAAGTTCATTCAGAATAAACAAATGACCTTTTCACTTTTTAAAATCTGATGGAAAAGACGTAATTGATGCTAAACGTAATAACTAGGGGGGAAAAAAGATATAATGAAATAGTAGTAATTATCCTGGATAATTCCTCATCTCCAGCAGTGCAGATCTGTGAGTCTAAATTGCATTGGAGTGGCCCAATTAAAGGGTTAGTACCAGAGGTGATTCACAACAATGAGCACCTATAGAGAGCATTTAACTTGCAAAGAATGGGGCACTGTTGAGAGCAGAGGAAATGTGTACAATCATAGTGGTCACCCACAGGAAATAATCACCAGGAGAGTCTCTTTGTACTTCTCACAAAATCACCTACTGTTGGCGGTTGGAATGGAAACAAATCAGCGACAGGGTGGTGTAATATCATTATCACCCTGAAGTTTATTATTTTCCAATAACAGCACAAGGGCTTTGCCACTGTGGCTCTTCCCTGTTTGAAGCAGTCCATATGTAAATGCCACAGTGCCTAGAGTGCATGTTATATAGGGAAATGTGTGTGTGTGTGTATATATATATATATATATATATATATATTTGCCCTGTCACAAAGATTGAAAAATAAACAGAAGCTTGAGAAAGCAAATGAAAACGAATTACACTGGCCTGTCTGTGGAGGGGTGTTAGACTGGCTTACCTTTTGCCACGAGGGTAATGTCTTACATACTCTCCCACATCGTGAGCAGCCACAGCAATAACCTGAGGGTCATCAGACACCTCTAGCAGCCTGGTCAGTATCCTGGCACACAGTAGTACAAATATACACTCATTTCTTATCTGTGCAATCAAAACTGAAACTCAGGTATCTGGGGGAATATAAACTCACTGATGCCGGTTTTAGACTGTGTGATTTCAGTGGCCTTTTGGGATTACTACTTGCCACACTGTATGAGATGATCCTAATAAAATCTTGCCAGAATTCTATGAGAGACTGAGCAATAACGCGTAATGTCAAAGTATACGACAAATACTCTAACAATGGACCTGCGATTAAAGAATATTACTGTGTTCTACTTACATCATCAATCAGCTCGATCCAGGCTCATGCAGAAAATGTGTTGCATAAACAAACAAGCTCATGGAATACTAGTAGCAATGCTATGCATACAGAAATGACTTCAAAAACATGAAGAAGAGTCATTGCTGGGTAAAAGACGGCAACATTAATGCCAATTCTTCAAAGTGTGCTTTATGTAATAAGGATACACAAAGCTGTATTTTAGCCGCTATTTCCTTCCATGCCGTGTCCTTTTTTGCCCTGTCATGATAAAACTCTGATGAGACATCAAAGAGACATTCTCTCTGCTGCCAACAATCCGCTTTTCTTTTTAATCCCACATTTTCTTAATCTTTCGTCATTGCCATTTTCGAGGCTTTTTTAGATTTTAATAAAAGTTTTCTGGCAGTGTCAGAACTCGACAGTCACAATGCCACTACATCAGCCAAGGATGTCACATTATGCATTAAGACCGCGATCTCAGTTGATGACAAAAGAATTCCATTATGATGTGACATTTTTGTCTGTGACAAAAATCAAGCTGAAATTCGTACAGTCTAAAGCCGGCTTAACACAGAGGAAAATAAAAGTTTAGGTGAGTCACAAGCCTAACGGGTCCCTTCGTTATAATATGTAGCCTACTTCAGGCAGGTGGAATATAGTCAGAAGGGTTAGCTCAACAGAAAGATAAAATACTAAGCCATTCATCAAGAAGGATGCTCTTTATAATGGCCCTGGTTCAAAGCACTAAGTGAACAATAGCATGTGATTTAAGATGTAAAGGACACATAAAACAGCTGTATTTCTGAAGGATTAGAAGACAGCTCACACACAACAGGCCAAGAATAAGCTGAGGCTGCAATCACAAGGAGCATTGGTAATTAGAACAATTGTGCAAGACTATATAATGGGTGACAGACAAAGAGAGACATCTATTTAAACTACAAGTAGTATAGGAAGAAGGATCAGCTGAGCTAAAAGAAATTATAGGTGTCAGGAGTGATGAGAGAAATTAGATATGTAAATTAAGGCTTATCAAAAGGGCTAGAAGGAACCATGATTAATGATTTCAAATACTGAAAGGCAATGATTATATAAAACTTTTCATTTTATATATATATATATATA
>CM075006.1:19381104-19429518 GCA_037576675.1 Pangasius sanitwongsei | reverse complement strand
CACTTGGATGGGTTAAATGCAGAGCACAAATTCCGAGTATGGGTCACCATACTTGGCTACATGTCACTTCACTTTCACTTTCAAATTGTGATGACTGGGTCAGAGCATCTCCAAAATGGGAGGTCTTGTGAGGAGTTCCCGGTATGCAGTGGTTAGTACCTACCAAAAGTGGCCCAAGGAAGGAGAACCAGTGAACTGGCGACAGGGTCATGAGCAACCAAGGCTCACTGATGTGCGTGTAGAGCAAAGGCAAGCCTGTCTGGTCCGATCCCACAGAAGAGCTACTGTAGCACAAATTGCTGAAAAAGTTAATGCTGGCTGTGATAGAAAGGTGTCAGAGCACACAGTGCATCGCAGCATGCTGTATATGGGGCTGCGTAGCTGCCGACCGGTCAGAGTGCCCATGCTGACCCCTGTTCTCCACTGAAAGCGCCTACAATGGGCACGTGAGCATCAGAACTGGAACATGGAGCAATGCCAGAAGGTGGCCTGGTCTGATGAATCACATTTTCTTTTACACCACGTGGACGGCCGGGTGCGTGTGCGTCACTTACTTGGGGAAGAGATGGCACCAGGATGCACTATGGGAAGAAGGCAAGCCGGGGGAGGCAGTGTGATGCTCTGGGCAATGTTCGGCTGGGAAACCTTGGGTCCTGGCATTCATGTGGATGTTACTATGACACGTACCACCTACCTACACATTGTTGTAGACCAAGTACACCCCTTCACTGCAAAAGTATTCCCTTATGCCAGTGGCCTCTTTCAGCAGAATAAAACACCTGCCACACTGCAAAAATTGTTCAGGAATGATTTGACAAACATGACAAAGAGTTCAAGGTGTTGAATTGACCTCCAAATTTTCCAGATCTCAATCCAATCAAGCATCTGTGGGATGTGCTGGACAAACAAGTCAGATCCATGGAGGCTCCACCTCACCACTTACAGGACATGAAGGATCTGCTGCTAACATCTTGGCTCCAGACACCACAGCACACCTTCAGAGGTCTTGTGGAGTCCACGCCTCGACAGGTGTGAGCTATTTTGGCGGCACAAGGGGGACATACATAGTATTATGCAGGTGGTTTAATGTTATGGCTGATCGGTATATATATTCCCAATGCTTTTTGCATATAACTGCCAATAGCCCCATGGCTCCATCCATCCCTTTTCAAACCAAAACCATTTAGAATTTACTACTGTGAAACATCCTGCATTATTATTAAAGGAGTTTATCTTTTGTCCTCTATACTACACATTAATCAAAGAATTTTCACTACACTTCAACATGTGCTGGTGTTACACTAAACTCAGCTCTAAATGCACAAAAACACCAAACAGCCATTTTCCTGCTTAGAAAAAAGGAATACAATGGATTTAGACTGTTGCACATAAACCATTCAAAACATTTTAATGGACTATTTTAAATGGACTCCAAGATGTAAATACTGGGTGGTCTACCATATAAGACCGTCACAAAAGCACAAATTAATCACTACATTGGTGGAAAAAAAAAACAGGAAAAACACATTATACAAGCCATTTTCCCCCATGTAGACTAAAATAAAACCTGAAGTGTGATAGCTATTGGGCATTCTAGTAAAGGAAAAGGTCCACTCCTGTCCCTAAAACCCATTTCATTCTCATGTATAAAACTGAAACCAAAATATCCTGAAATCCATTTTCTGCCCCCTAAAATGTACTTTAAAGTAGGGATTTTTGATGGCATTCATCTATTCAGCAAGGTCTGAAACCACTTAAAACCACTTCCAGCTTTGACAAGGACATAATATGCTCAAGGAATATTTAAGCCTAACAAAAGGAACTCTCTTCCACTCTCCAGTAGAATATTTCTCATTTGGAGACTGACAGCTGTTTCAAACTTTGCCAGTCTTAATCAATTTCATCTATATGACTTCTAGGGAAACAATAAATCCAGACTAAATGCTACAAATTTCAGTAAAGACACAACAGTCATTGTAATATCTAATATCTAATTTCATCAATCATTAAATGAATGAAATTTTCCCTTCTAATCACGAAGCTGGTTCAGGACAAGATACTTGCAGGTTAAAATGGTTTAAAATTGCAGGTTTTTGTGATGTAAAAAATAAAACCAAGATAAATCATGTCAAATCTTTAATGTGATAACCAATAAAATTCAAGTGAAAAAACAAATTGAAACATTTTAGGGGGAAAAAAAAAGAAAAAGAAGAAGAAAAAAAACATACCCCTTAAAGAAGCTTTTTCTTTTTTGTTAAAGCATGTTTTTGGGTAAGAGTCTACCAACTTGGCAGTACATCTTGATTTGGCAATTTTATTGCACATCTCCTTGCTAAAATGCTCCAGATCTATCAAATTGCTAGGGGATCTTCTGTGAACAACCCTCATCAAATCATTCCACAGGTTTTCGATAGAATTTAGATCTAGGCTCTGACTAGGCTATTCCAAAAAGTGTGAAAAACACGTCAAGAGCAAAGAAATGTTTTAGGGAAAAGAAAAAGAAAAAAAAAATTATAATGATCTGGCTGCATAAATGTGCACACCCTTTTATAATGGGGCATGTGACTGTGCTCAGAATTAACCAATCATATTCAAACTCATGTTCCGAAGAAGTTATCATACACCAGGCACCAATGAAGTGATTCTGATTAACCCCCAGAGCTGTTTCTATAGGATTCTCTTGACATCATCTTGGTTTCATCCAACTGCTGAAGCCATGGTGCGCAAAGAGCTTACAATGCATGTACAGGATCTCACTGCCGAAAGGTATCAATCAGGAGAGGGCTACAAAAGAATTAGATGCACCATGTGTACAGTGCATTAGATGCACCATGGAACACTGTGAAGCCCATCATCAACAAGTGGAGAAAATGGGGCACCACAGTGCCATTACCAAGAACAGGAAGTTCCTCCAAAATGACGAAAGAACAAGACAAAAACTTATCGGGGAGGCAAAATCATGTGGCAAAATGTGTTATGGTCTGATGAGACAAAGGTAGGACTTTTTGGGCATCATTTTAAAAATGTTTGGCGAAAAAAGCTTATCATCCAAAAATAACCATACCCATGGTGAAGCATGGTGGTGGCAGCATCATGCTACGAGGCTGCTTCTCTTCACCTGGAACTGGGGCTTTAGTAAAGATAGAGGGAATCATGGATAGGAAATTTCAAGTCAAAGTGAACAAAAGAATGGCTTCAGGAAAAGAATGGCTTTAGAAAAAGAATGGCTTCAGAAAAAAGATCAACATTTTGGAACTGACTCAGTCAGAGCCAAGATCTAAATTCTATTGAAAACAAGTGGAAGGACATGAAGAGGACTGTGCATAGGAGCTCCCCTCAGATTTTGACAGATCCAGAGCATTTTTGCCAAGAAGAGTGGGGGAAAAAAATGGCCAAATCAAGAAGTTGGTAGACTCTTACCCAAAAACACCGGGTGCTGTATTACATGCAAGAGGTGCTTTAACAAAGTATTAGTTAAGGGGTGTGCACACTTATGCAACCAGGTTACCGTAAGTTTTTTCTTTTTTTCCTAAAAAAGTTTCTATTTGTTTTTCACTTAAATTTTGTTGGTTGCTGTAGCACATCAAACATGGAAAAACATCTGACATGATTTATCCTGGTTTCATTTTTTTTTTTTTTTTTTTTTTTTAAAACATCACACAATCCTGCAATTTTATCAGGGGTGCGTAAACTTTTTGTATCCACTGTATATAAATAGCTTTTGTCTGACTTATTTTTGTCTGTTGAGGAACCAAGCTGCTGGCAGCTTTGACTGAATTCATGTTTCAAAATCAGAGTGTAATAAAATACCCTGAAACCAGTAATAAGCAACAGTGCACATGTAGATGAGGGAAAGAAAAATCCAGGAAGGTGATTATTAGGCTCTATAATTGCTTGCTCTAGGCAACCGCTGATTGACTGAATACTGGTGGCATCATACAAAAAAGCCTCAGACACAAATGATCGAGTTAGAGATAGATGTACTATCCTTACTGAAGTCAGGATGTGTTGTTAATACATGTGAAAATGACAGCAATACAGGAATATCTGAGAAAGTGGCAAAAAGTAAATAAATAAAAAAAATTTTTTTAAAAGTCAAAGTGACAGAGTGGAAGCTGTCAGCTTGAATTATGACAGTAATGTATTTTTGAGAGAACTGTGTTAGCATATTAATCTGTCACACAGAAGTGCAGCTAAAGGGAAGACTAAATTGAGAACTGCAGTAAGGTGACTTGATAGGCCGTGATATACATTCTAATAGGATTCACTGTGTACTGAGGAGGACTTGTGCAGCAGAGAAGGAAATTGGAGATTTCAAGTATAGCACTTAGCCAGATAGTTACTAATGTTTTGCACAAATTGAAAAGTTTAACTCTGGAAAACAGGTATGAAAGCATGCAGTGTGCCAAGTGACACTGAAACCTAAATAAAAGCCTATATTCAGAAGGTAGTTGAGGTTAAAAACAACTTTTGAGGGAAAAAGTTTTTAAAAAAATGATGCCTTCAAAAATTATGAAATTAAATGTTTCTACATGTTTCTACATAGAGCCATTTTTCTATAAAAAGCAGTAAACAGTAATAAACTAAAAGTCATTCTTAACTGAAAAGTGGACAATCATTTAATATGCTACTTTTTTTTTTTTTTTTTAACTGACATACAATTTTTTTCTGTAACATTTAATTTTTTGTTGGAAAAGTAATGTTTGGAAATCCAAATTGCTTTTGTCTTGATTAAATAATTCAAAATTCATAAAATAAGCATCTATAACAAAATTTGTATTTTAAAAGAAAAAAATTTTTTTTTGACTTTTTCCCCCACAGTACTGTATCATATCATACCTATCCATTTTACCGATAACTACTGATACATTTCTCTAGAATTCCACCAAAAACATGTATTTGCATGTATACAGCAAGAAGACACAACAGTATCATTTAAACACAGGCTTCAAAATGAAAGCCATGTAATTATGAGCGAGGACAAAGACAGTCCCTCAGTTGATAATGTTAATAAGATCTTAAGCAGATGAAATGAATGAAATGCAGAACTCTAATTAAATACTTGTCAGAGACATGGACAATGAATTCATTACTAAACACTAATGCCTGTGACGGCTTCCAGCTTTCAGGGCTAAATCAAATACTAAGTGTCATGTGTCAGGCATTAGGCCAATGTATGAATCACAGAGTGAGAATAACAGGTATTTTTCCCCCCTCTAGCTATAATGTTTTCGTGCAGGTGCACCTCTCCCAAGATGGCGCTTGATAATAATAAGTGGGAGCAAAATCAGATTTCACCAAGCCTACAAGGTAATGCAAGTATAATAGAGGATGTGTGGAGCTGCAAGAGTGTGCCTCTGAACTGCCACTGCCATTCACAGTGGCAGTGAAACAGGCAAAATGATTCAAAAGCACACTATTAGTATTCTGTATCTTAAAGAAAATAATGGTGTATTCTGTAATTTCATAATGAAGCCTCTGGGAACGATATACCTTTTTAGGCTAAATGCATGATGTGTTACGAGTGCCAGCCCACAGAGATGGAAGGGAAACAAAGGATGGTTTGAAAAAAAAAAAAAAAAAAAATCCTTAACCCACAGTGTGACCCAATATCTTTTCAACACCCTCTACCTGCCAGCATGTGGAGATGAGAGGACATTCAGATAACTAATTTAGGGGACAGAACAGAAAATGTTGTGCAAATGTTGGTGCCATGTAAGTCCAATATATCCTCACACTAAAATACAGTTGTCTATTTCTTCAAATGTCCTGTCGACATGATGCAGCTATGAAATAAATTAACCCTGCATTCTCCACTACTCAGTATGAACCTCCTAATTGCCATGGTGATTTCTTTAGCCTGGATTAAATCATGTCTGCAGATTGAATCGGAGCCTTGTATCGAACGGTATGATACTGCACAGCGCACTGTTACACCCCTAGTGCTTTCACACTTGCCATTTTTTCTCAACCAGCACATTTTATTTTAGGGGATGAAGCCACAAGGTGAACAGATTATGGCCGGTTTTAAAGAGTTCTGCCATCTGCCTTTTTTTGGGTCAGTGGAGCGTTTCCAATATTGAAAAAAGTTTTCAGAAAAGGTATGTGATGTGACAGTGCCAGTTGAAAGGTGGCTGCATACAGTCCAGTCACACAAGCAATGCTACTTCTTTTGATTTACTGACTTCTGAAGCTACAGCAAAAGCAAACAACCTCTTCACTGTCACAGTCAAAGCAGTCTATTATTACTACTTATATTACATCTAATCTAGATAGCAAGCTAGGCAAGTCAGTTAGCTGATACTAGCTAGGACTGGTAAGAGTGTTGTTATGGTTATAGTGTGTGGGTGTGTCATATCAGCACACTCTGGCCCCCTGGAAGTGCATTGTTTTACTCTTTTCTTCACTCCTATCCTATGTCTATATCACTTCACTCTACTATACCATGTCAACTTTTTAGAACAATCCAGCCAGCCCTCCATAGCTTATAAAGACTTTATATCTCAGTTGACAGTGTATCAGGTGGTCGACGTGTGCATACCCTGAAAGCAGCGAGGATGATGCGAGTGACCTTCTCTTTGACAGACTCCTGCAGAATGTCGGAGAGGGCGGGCACCACGTTGTAGCGGCGCAACTGCTCACACAGCTGAGGGCTGAAGGCCAGAAGCCATACGCAGAAGATCATTTGGTATTGCAGCTGGAAGCCACACTTGTTACTGAGCACTGCCGTGATGCTAGAAGAAGCACAGCACACATACTCATCATATACTCTCATTGCCTGCAAGTCTATCTGCACGGTCACATGGGAGAGTTGATCAACTGGCGCTTTCTGCCAAATGTTCAGAAATGTTGGACAATGTTGTGTGGATTGTAGTCTCAAAAGATGCAGATGGAGGAGTGTGTGTAGCAATCAAACTGCCAAAATGATGGGGCTAAACAGAAACAAATATTGTGGGAAACAGGTGGGAAAGTTGCATTACTCGCATGACTGCTCATTTACTCTGTCGAAACAAAATCCATTTTAATACCTCTGTGGTCTCATTTGCGCTCGTCTTGTCGTTATCAGTCTAAGGTCTGGTAATTAATGCATTTGATTTATCTTATGCTACTAAACAGTGAAATAACGAATGAAGTATTTACACTTTAAGTATTGAGTCTTACCAGTTCACTCCATCAGCTTCGACCCAGGCAAACCTATACTCATTCACCCTCAGCATCAGCTGCAGGCAGCCAGCGACGCACTGAACATACTGAGAGCTCTGTGTGGAGAAAATACACATACACACAAACATACACAAACAAACACACAAAGTGACATGCACACGAACATAGACAGACAGGACAACACAGTCAGATGAACAACATTAACAATCCACAGAAGCAAGGGAAAGGGTGTATGGGATAAGGCCATCCTGTGTAGGAGTTTGCAAAAAAGAGCACAATGAAACAAGGACACCTAAAGTGACACAATCATTTTGCATTCGTTTATGCACGTGCAAGACCTTGTAAGAATCTTGAACATGCAAATTTAAAGAGACAGACGATCCCACAATGCAGTAGAAACAAGACAGTGGCGTCTGCAACCTGGATGGAGAAAGGTTAGCAGAGTGGCTGAGAGAGGAAATAAGATTCAATTAATCACTGCTAGAGAGAGAGAGGAAGAGAGGAAGAGAGAGAGAGAGAGATGACATTACAGACCAGCATGAAGGAATTATGCATAAAAGCCGAGTGCTCAAGAAAAAAAGAGAGGTTGTGAAGAAAAGCAAATTAGTGGGCTGAGATTTCGTGAGTGCCGACAGGAAATTGAATTAGGGTGTATGCCGGCTTGCATCATACCAGCAGATGAATGAATGGCATGAAAAAAGTCTGTACATATTACAACTACTAAATCCTAGTTAACCAATGGAATATTGGTTCCACTGTTCCTTTAACCTACAGAGACAGTGTCGTTTGTTAAAAAAAAAAAAATCATGATAAAAAGAATTCATTTAACCATAAATAAAAGTAAAATATATAGCCCACAAAAGCACTGCATGGGCTAAGATGAATACAGACTGCAGCGAGAGTAGCTAAGGAGTATAGTTGAAGTGGTAAAGGGGAAATCGAGTACAGGTGATTGAAAGAGATATGCAGCAGAGGTCAGTTAATGCCGCACTGAGCACAGATGCCCTTCTGAAAGCTCACCAAGACCCCTCTGTGACATACTCACTTCACTGGGAGAGATGGTTCCTGTTCCTGTTTCTGCACCTGTACCATGTAGCTTCTAACAAAAAAGAAAAGAAAAGCACGTGTGCTGAGATCCCGACTTACATGTTTATTCCTTGACCAAAATTTAGGCTGCAAGACTGGACACTGGAAATCTATAGGAGTATATAAGAATCCAATATGGAAGAAAAATAAGGGGCATGACTCCGAATTAATGATCTTCCCGCAGCCTACAAATAACACCAGTGCTGACACCACTAGCATATAATCACAACTGTATAACAGTGTATACCTAGCCTATTTATCTTTGTTCTATATACACTGTGTCCATATAACAAAAGTTATTTGTAATATTATTTATCTAAACTATCATATATTTAAAAGCAATGTGTGATCAGAATGAACTGAATCATCGTGTATGGTTATTTAACAGAACAGTAGGTTATCCTATATGCAGAGGTGGACAAATTGCTAGCCCGGGTGCCAACGTCAAGCAGAATGCACGCAATGTAATGTATCTAGGCTATCAGATTTTCATTCACAGTTGCCAAGTAGATAAGCAGAAACTATATTCCCTGACTGACTTTCAAAAAGTAAAACATTGCATATATGATATGTTTGTTTAACGGCAGCACACTCCAACTGGTTCATATACCAGGGACTAACCTGAGCAAGATACCATAGGCATAATTCTAATGCTAATACAACATGCAGTTACCCCACATTCAAACTTTTCACTGAGCAAAAATACAAAGATTAAAAAAATACAAAGTTTAGACAAAGATTTTCTGCCTTTTTTTTTTTTGTCAGTGGCGCAAATACGATATGACATTAACAGGAGAGGATAAAGTCTAAGGCTACAGTCTTAGCGGTTAAAGCTTACTTTCCATAATATGCGTATTAGTGCACATAATTAGCTTGTTACACTTTTGAATTACATTAGTTGTTGCTTTTTAGCCTTGTTAATTGGACTTCTGCTCTGTTGGCTTTATTATTTGTCGTGATTTATGATTTGCCCACCCCTTTATATAACTGGAGAGTAAAAAACAATAATATAGATATTTATGTTAGTCTAAGAGCCTTAAAAATTGTAGAGAAATGGGAATGTAGCTTTGAAAGGTCAGGTTTAAAAAAAATAAAAAATAAATAAAAATAAATCATATTTGGTTTTCTATCTAGTATGTTAAATTTGCTTTATTGTAGTGATGTGTTTTATTAGCATAACTGAAAATGCAAGTGCTTCCTGTTGTCACATGCCCTGCTTATAGGAGGAATACAATTAAAACTGAGAGGCAGAGCCACAAAAGCCACATTTCCCCCTTGATTAAAGGTACTTTCATCAAGTGCTATGAACTGTAAGCATTACATTTTATAATGTTTTCAAATCATAGTTCAGCATGCATATTAATAAAATGCATTAGTGCTGTGCAAAGACATGGGAGTACCAACATTATGGCTCGATCCATAGCCCATAATTAATATTAGATTTTCTGTGAAACAAAAAAAAAAATCATATTTTGTGCTTTTACCTCAAATTTGTGTATCATATTTGCTTGAATATAATACATTTCACTTGAATATCCTAAAATACTCACAGACTACTCCAAGTTCTACTGGGCTGACTTGTAAATTATATTAAGCTGTATATTAGTAACTAGGTAATTCTGTATGTTAGATAAATCCTCACAACCAAGGGGTCCTTAATTATTTGTGTTGTTTTACTATCACCTGCTACTGAAAGCAACATAACGCACATTACTAATGGGACATGTTTTACTGCTTCTTCCGTTTATTCTTCTAAAAGCATGGCTAAAAAAAATAGTGTAGCCTTTGAAACATGAAAATCTATTATGAAGTATGACCTTAAATATTCCCATTCACTTTGACATCAAAATGAACAACTAACCAAGTACAGGGATGAAAAAAACATTACAGGGAACTGCACCACATAAACCATGCAAATCTCCATTAGCAAAGTACAGTTTATTTTAACTAAAGGTATCATCAGGATTCTGACTTCAATAGTGCTTCTGGAACTGGGGGAAGGGGGGTACACAATAGAAGTTCACCTCAGCAGCCGCTCGGGCCTCAGCACAAAGTAATTAGCTTATGAGTACATCAAAAGGCACGTTTTACAACTGAATACACTTTATGATGTAGTCATATGGCTCAGGCCTTGAAATATCAATACTACTTTGATTTCCCTGCATGCCACTTACCAAGAACACATTGAGATAGAATGAAAAAACAGGGAAAGATCTTACATCCTGATCATTCAAGATCAGACAATGGTCAACTTCAGAATGAATTCATATGTAAAGTGCAATGAATGAAACATGATGATGTGGACTGAGTTTGGTCAATTGTCTACTGAATGCACTGATCTGATCATTATGTGGGGATTAATCCCATTATGCAATATGAAATTTGGGAAACTGATCGCACACACAAAATAAAAGGTGAGTTACTAGACTTTTTAAACTATTAACAATTTTAACATATTGCTATTGCAGAAGAGAAGCATGTTCTACCTGGGAGCTAAGTTGAGTCTTGATCCAGTTGAAGTAGTAGTTCAGATCACTCCCTTCCATCAGATCCCGACCCCAGGCCGCCAGCTTGGCAATGATCCTGGCAGCCTAAGAGAAAAGGAAAACCTTTGACATCTGTGGTAATACAGAAAAAAAAAAGCTCTCCCTGCACTCTCTAATCCAAGGCCAAAAAAAAAAAAAATCAGTCAGCTCTGCTATACTGAAAGAACTGAGAAAAGAAAAAGAAAGGACCACATGTGTGTATATTCATTCCATATAAAGTTATAGTAGTATCAACTTGCAAGCGGTGCATCTGTTCTAGGTTTTTGCTCCATCATCCAGAAATTGACAGTTCAAATGCTACAGCCATCCATAGCCCAAGACAGCATAATTGGCTCTGTTCTCTCAGTAGGAAGAATAGCTCTCCTCTCTCCCCCCTGTCGATTAGAGCAGTGCTAATCACTCTAGTGTCTATGTGGCTCAGGAATATAGAAGAGGGCAGGCAACACTCCTCTCCAAGTCTGTTTAGATGCCTTACAGCAGTTAAATAAGATATGGCAGATGGCTTTGCATGTCTCAGAGGAAATACATGTTACCACTCACCCTTCCAGGAGGACCTAAGGTGGGAATTGAGTACAACTAAACTGCACGAAAACTGGTATACTAGGTATAATAAATTAACATCCAGAAATCATTTGATTCATGTTCTGAAGCTCACTGAGCAAGCCACTGCTTCTAAAAGTATTTAAATATTATGTTTAAGTGTCGAAGAATGTGAAAACGTTAAAGACAGAGCACTCTGATGACCTGCAATAATGGTTTTATTACCAAGGAGGCTTAGCCCACTGGACTTGATGCATCCCTAAATTACATTCAGACACATCCTCAGCAATGTTAAACTAGAAAAAAATACCACTGAGCTACAGCTTGAGGCTTAACTGTGGCTAAGAAGAAACAAAGATATGACTTAAAATTTTACCTGAAGGCAATGATGTAAGTAATGTGTGAAATTCTGTAAGTTATAATGAGTAATGTGGACGGAAGTGAAGAAGTTAGGTTGTATTTACTGAGTGTGCTAGTCATTCAGGTTGTTAATGAATCTTTTTGGGAAAACAAAGCAGTATAACATTTTTTTTTTTTTTTTACTGATACCCATTTGTAACTGTTAAGGTCCAATTTTTGGAAATTATTAACTCTACAGCACAATCTACCCTGCACTATTAATACTGAAAATGCAAAATAGCTCTTTTTCTATAGAAACAAAAAAGCACATTCCACATTCCATTTTATATCAATTTCTTATATCAATTATATACAATTTTTATTTCAGTTTCAATTCTTTCAAGCAGTTTCTCCCACTGAGATTCATCTTTTCAAGTAGCACGTTGTGTTGCGCTGATCAAATGTTAGTTTCGACGAGTGTTTCAGCCAAACTGATACCATTTTTTTCACCAGTGAATCATAATTACATGATTACAGGCTATCCTTACAGCATGTGATACATGTGAATGTAGGGGTAATGTTAGCTACCTAGCTAATTTTTTTTTTTTCAGATATTCAGTAAGAAACAGCAATGTACAGTCATGTTCAATGGTGAGTCACAAAAACTGAGCAAGGGTTGTCACATGGGGAGCGGTGAGAACTGGACTCGTGGAACAGTGAAAAATGTTGAGCTGGATACAACTCACCTCAGCACTGACCAATTGTGACTCAGAAGGCAAGGTCATATACAATAATGATCCTTCCACAAATAATGCACAAAAAGTTATGTATAGCAGTATCATTCTCTGTAAGGCATGACCCCTATATGCACAACTGTAAAGGTGAAAAAATAAAAGAAATATTCTCTGGCGGAAGATTTCCCCAAACTGCTGGTACTCTTGACGAGTTAAAAGCAAGCAGGCACTGAACTGCATTAAAAGATTAAAATAACACGTCTGTTGCTATGGAACAGAAATAAAACTAATATATAATTGAAATCCACTTTTTTGATTAAAAGGTTCTCCTGTAAACTTTGTCGTAGACAGACACACTTTTTATGTGGCAAGTGCCGAGGGCTGAGGGCTGAGTGCATGTCAAGCGGGGAGTTGGAAGGTGCAGGCTCAATTGTTTTTTTTTTGGTTGTTTTTTTTTTTCTCAATCACCCTCCGCTCCCCGTGCCTTCAGTTCACACTGCTTGACGTGCACACTGCTCGCGGCAGTTGTCAAGATTGGTCAGAGCCACACAGCTGCTGCTTCTAATTTGCATCCAGCTCATCTTTTTTGCTGCACTGGGAGTCAGGTTCTTGCCACTCACCATTCCACAATCCTTTTGTCATGACTCCCTACTGAAAATGAACGAGCATGAAACATCAGGATGGTGAATTTGCGTGTAGCATGAACATAAAACAGCAAACAAAATTCAGCATGATCAGCCTCCCCTTTTTTTTCCTGACCTTTTTTAGCCAACTGTCGAGCTCTATTTCTGCTACAGAGCTCATTATGTTTCAGCTGAGTAAGGCCCCAGGTCAAAGACTTTCAATCAGACTTTTTGGGAGGATTTATAAATTTAATTTTTTTTTTTTTTTTTAATACATTTTGAACCTGCAGCAATTTTAGTTTACAGTATTAAACCTCTGTAGCAATTTATCTACTGATGATTTATTTAGTTTTATACAGACAAAAATGCACATGTTTACGATTCAGAAATTTTTTTTTTAAAAAGGAGCCTTTTCAGACATAATTTTTCTTCTTGCAAATTTTGTTCAAAATATTCTGAGAATTGTATTGAATCGAATCATGAAGCCAGTGTCATGAATCAAATTGAATCGTGACCAGAGGGTATCATTACATCCCTACTTAAATAAATAAAACAGAGATACAAAGTATAAATCAAAATACAAATTCATACTGATTCCATAGACTCAAGGCTGAAGAAACAAACCCAGGCCTGGGGTTTCTCTGGATTCTGATCTTATTTACTCTTGACCTTTAAAGAAAAATCAATAAATGTCAGTAAGAGTGCTTTTTTTTTTTTTTTTACTTTCTCAAGGACAGGGAACAACTGTAGCACAGTAAGCAGATCATTTACACAACCTTTCGTTTTATTCTGAACTTTCTCCCTGAGAGATTGGTCCAAAACATTCTGTGTTAAGAGGCAGTCTTTTCTCCTTTTCATTATTTTGCACTGTTATTTTCAGAAATACTTTGCCCTTCCATTTTGTTTAGTTTAACATTTCCATCAAGTATCATTAGCCTCATTAGTCTCCCATGGCCTAAAAGATGAGTCAGTCATCACGCCTGAATCCTTCTGAAGGTGGCATATCTATTTTCCTATTTGTGAACATAACATCCAAGAACTTTAGGCAACCAACAGCACACATACACTCTTGAAATCTCAGTACCATCTAGCAGGCATGATCATGAATGACAGCAACAGCCATTTGCGATAAAAATAAATGCAGGTTTGTCTAATCTCATGAGATGGCACATTTTAAATTTCATGTTTTGGTAATCATAATTGCAGCATATGTCTTTAGCACCGACTCAATAACAGAGGACAATCTCAGTGAGTAATTAAAGCAGACACAATTTACTTGCAGCAGAGTGTCTGGCAGCAGTTAAGGAAAATGAAATTTTGAGCGTCTAATTGCAGTGGTGTTTGCTTTAATAACAACTTACCATGTGAACGGTGAAAAGGTCCTGGCGGTTCAGCATAGGTAGGAAATATGACCACGCTGTGTTTTTCGTCTTCTTGGCATAATCAAAGAAAATGTTGACTCGCTGATGATTTTCCTGGGTTTGGGGGAAATGTTAATGTTTCTTTAGGACTCACATGGATAAATGAATTAAATATACAAGAGCCTAAGGAAATACTCCATTAAACCAGCAATTAGCAGCTGTAGTGACCGATTATTGAAGAAGACAGCAAATGTTTAATGATGGAGAAAGGGGCATAATCTGAATGCTGATGTTAAGCAGCACGATTTCTCAGACACTAAATTATGCTGGTGAAATACTCCGACTGTAACCCACAGTTAAAGCATCCCACAGTGGCGAATACAAAGCCAGTTAGATAAAAACATCAATTTCCAGTTTTATTGGTGACAGATATGAAAAGACCTCAACAGAAAAGACTTATTTTTCATTTTCAACCACTAGGTCTATAAATGTCCCATTATCAAAAATATTCACAGAGAACATTTTAGAACAGTTTCTAAAAAAGACTTCTCTACTAAAATCATATTGTTTTTATTTAATATGCAAAAATGCACTCTAGCACAAACTTTACATGAAACAAGGTAATAACTAAATCTTAGCAGGATTTGAATGATGACTTACACTCATCAGGCACTTTAACAGGAACACTTGCTCATTCTATTTTTTTATCCAATCAGCCAATCACGTGGGCAGCACAATGCATAAAATCATGCACATACAGGTCAAGAGCTTAAGTTAATGTTCACAGGCTGATTCAAATAACCACTCTGTACAACCGTGGTGAGCAGACAATCTTCTCAGAATGCAGGACATGTCGACCTTTGAGGCAGATGGCTTACAACAGTAGAAGATCAGGTCCGGTTCCATGCCTGTGCTCACTGTAACTTCGGTTTCCTGTTCTTCGCTCACAGAAGTGAAACCCACTGTAGTCTTCTGCTGTTGTATCCTATCCATCTCAAAATTCTGAGATTGTCTGCTTACAACAGTTGTAAAGTGTGGTTATTTGAGCTACTGTATACGTCCTTTGAGCTCAAACCAGTCTGGCCATTCTCCTCTGACCTCTGTCATCAACAAGGGGTTTCCGCCTACAAAAACTACAGCTCACTGGACGTTTTTTGTTTTTCGCACCATTATGTGTAAACTCCAGAGACTGCTGTGCATGAAAATCCCAAGAGAGGAGGAGTTTCTAAAATACTCAAGCCAGTCCACCTGCCACGATCAAACTCACACTTTTCCCCATTCTGATGTTTGATGTGATCATTAACTGAAGTTCTTGATCTGTATCTGCATGATTGTATACACCGCACTGCTGCCACACAACTGGCTGATTGAATAACTGCATGAATGAGGTTTACAGGTGTACTTATTAACGTGGCTCAGTGAGTTTATCTCAGCAGCTAAAGACATCTCTGAAAGAATGACCTGTTAGAAGCCTATACTGAAGGAAATAATAAAAAGGTCCACACCTATTATAGTATACACATTTACTGTACATACTAATGTGTGTGTGCATGTTGTGTGTGTGTGTATTATACCTGCAAAGTATCATCGATCAGGGTTAAGATGTATTGAACCGTCTGCTCCTTTGATATGTGAGCCATTAAGTTGAGAAAGGTCTTTGCACACTGCAATCAAACATTGATTTTAAAACAGTAGAGCAAACATAAAACACACGTAAATGACTTTCTGGTAAACAATTATACAATCATTAAAGGCATTAAATGCTAAAAATCCATCAAAAAATCGTTAACATGTTAAAAATGTATTAACCTTCAATATTTTTACTTTTACTTACTAATTTTTTTACTTACTAAAATATTGAAATAAATCATTACAACAGGGATAAAGGCAGTGAATGTATAATCATAACCTACCTGATGTCCTTCATTTGTCAGAATTGCCTGCTTCTGCTCAGAATGAGCGACCTCAAACTTCTTGATGAACTCACAGTCTTCTCCTGAGATCATCTGGCCCCTAAACAAAAGCAAATTAAAGTAAACCCTCTGTAGTTAACTCACCAGTTATTAAGGTAAGTATGTGCTTAAAAACATTACTACTTTTATTTTCTGTGACTTCAATATGAAACAGTATGATATACAGCCAGCTCAAGTATTATTGGCATATAGCTATTAAACATAACAAATAGGCACCTGCCTGAAAATGCAAATATCCATTATTAGGGCAATAATTAAGACATTTAAAACAACTGGAGCTGTAATAAACCTGCCTGGAAGAGTGAATTTTGCACCAAATGGATGTTTAGAGTGGCAAAAGTTCTCCAAGGATCACTGCAAACCTTTTGGAAAGCGTGCCAGAAGAAAGCCTATTCTTTCATCTAACCATAAACATAAGTACCTGGAGTCCTATAAATAGAGCTTTTTAACAATGAATTTAACAGTGCCTTTTAACAGTGAATTTGGAGTAAAAAGAATTATGGTTATACTGAAAATGACCTAATCTCCACTATTAAATATGGTAGAGGCTCTGTGGGGTTGTTTTCCCACCAAAGGCCCTGGGAAGCTTAAGATGCATGGAAATTGCGGACTCCATGACATACCATATGCTCTGCCAAGAAGATACCACTGGGTGAATCTTTCAGGAAGTCAAGGATCCAAAACAAACATCCAAATCCACACAAAAATGGTTCACTGACCACAGAATCAAGTTTTTGACATGGCCATTCCAGTCCCCTGAACTAAAATCCATTGAACACATGTGGGGGATGAAGATAGCTGAAGATGAGAGTGCACCTGAAGATCTAAGATCTTTTAAAAAAGGGATCATTATTGGGGCACAGACGGCAGAGGCTTCAGTCACAAAGACTGCTGAACTGGCTTGTGTTTCAATAGGAACAGTGACGAAACGAACATCCATCCAACATGCGGTTAGATCGATGGGATAGACAGGAGTAAATAGGGCTGGAAATTGTGGTCAAAAGTGCACATTAAATGACTGCGATGCTTACGAGTGTGCTATGTGAGGAAAAACTGTCAGTGTGAGTATGTCAGTGCAGGACATGATCAGGCTGTCTCAACAACTACAGAGAGAAATATTACAGTAGGGTTGAAGTGCATAAACCCGTCATGAACCCTCATTACAAAGATAAACACATATTTGAGAGTTCAGTAAAGCAAAAAATCATAAGCACTTGTGACAACAATATGTGGAAAAAGTAATACAGTCAGATGAGACTCGCTTAACAATACTCCGACAAGTGGGAGAGTGTGTCCCTGGTGTACACCAAGAGAACGGTACAAGCCTGAATGCTTAACCCCTGCAGTGAGGGGGTGAACAATTTCAGAATCTGCAATTGGCTTCAAATAGTCTGAAATATTTTAAGACTAACAAAGCACATTTAGCCTGCTTTCTTTACCATCTACCTACATTTCTTTACTGTTGACTAGTCTATGCTACATGCTATATTTGTGAATATATCCATTATGTAATATCTAGACTTTCCTTAGAGCATTATCATCACAGCTTCTGGAACCTGAACCAACAGCAGTGTTACTCACAGTAGACTTGTAGATGTCGATCCTGATTATGTGTACCGGTAAATTTATTTCCTCTTCTTGTTAACTTAGGGTTTTTTTTAATAGGACATGATTAAAGCTGTATTGTGGAGTTCGTATAAAAGGCATTTTAATTGTAATGCTGGCATATTATTGTTAAACCTAAATATATCATGATATACACTCCCACCTGGAAGTACTGGAACAGCAAGACCAATTCTTTTGTTTTTGCTATACACTGAAGACCATTGGGTTTGAGATCAAAAAATGAATACTTTCCAATGTGAAAACTGCTGTTCCAATACCTGTTCCAAGGTCTACCTCATGTGAGAAAAACATTAATTAAAACATTACAAGGTACACTGAATAATGGCACATCCTCAATAAAATCTCTCAACAGTGTGAGAGGAGATCACGATCACGATGACTGATAGCATCAAAACAGCATCAGGCTTGTTTCACCCAGAGTAGCCTTTTTCCAAACTTGATAGAAGACAATAAAAGCGATATTAGGTTATTATTCATTTAATTTATATACTGTGTTGATCATATGATTTATAAATCTCAAGCAAATTATTTCCCAAATTTCTTCAGTAAGAAAATGGATACCATAAGGGTTCAAACAGAGCAGCAGGCTGTCAGTAAGCCAGTAGATCCTACTCCATCATCTAACAATAAACATCCAGACGGCACCATGATCCAAAAATATTTTGATGCATTTCATTCCACTGGGTATAACAAGCTTTATATCTTGATGAAGTCTTCAACACCAGTCACATGTTGACTTGATTCAATGTCATCTAAGCTAATTTTGGAATTATAATCAGTGATACCAGAGCCATTACTAAACATTAAAATAATAAATCACCGAATTTGGGCCCCATGCCCACATTTTTAATACTAGCTATTACAACTCTGATCAAGAAACCACATTCATGACTGCTCTGATTTCTCCAATTACCATCCAATCTTCAACACACACATTCTCTATCAGAGAGTTTGGATTGCTGCAATCCAGCACCCCTATAGGGCTAAAATGCATAATTTCATGATTTCAGTCTGGTTTCTGGAAGCATCGTTGTACAGAATCAACATTTTGCTAATTATGGCCAGTGACCTATTGCTTGCTTTATGGTTTTGTTTTGATACTGTCAGACATAAATGCAGCATTTGATGCTATTTTCATGACCAACAGTTGGTTTAGACAGACCTCACCAAGTGGACATGTACTTTTTAATCATATACAGTATGTTGCATAAGTATTCTTATTTACAAATAAGAAACATAAAGGATCATCTTCCAACAGGACAATGACCCTAAGCATACTGCCAAAGCTACACTGGAGTGGTTCAAAACCAAGAATCTGAATGTGTTAGAATCTATGGCAAGACATGATAATTGCTGTTTATCAGCAGTCTGTTTCCAGTATGACAGTTTGAGCAATTCTCCCCAGAAGAATGGGGGAAAATATCAGGATTTAGATGTGCAAAGTTGTGACATATCCCAGAAGACACTGCAGCTGTGACTGCAGCCAAATGAATTACTGACTCAGGGGGATGTATACTTATGCAACCAACAAATCTTTTGCTTTTTTGTCCAGTTAACCTTTGTGTCACAACAAAAAAATAAATAGAAAAAAAATACACATTCAAATGTTGATTGTTGATTTAGACATTTTATCTAAATCAAATGGTCAAATCCCAGAAAACTCCATTACTCCAACTCCATTACAGTTTCTAACAAAATGTGTAAAGTTTTTTTGGGGTAAGGCACTGTAAACCTTTCACTTCTACACATATACACTCACTGATCACTTTATTAGGAACACCTATACATATGCTCATTTATTCAATTATCTAATCAGCCAATCATGTGGCATGCATGCAGTGCAAAAAAACATGCAAGTGAGGAGCTTGAGTTAATGTTCACATCAAACATCAGAATGGGGGTTGAACTTTGACTGTGGCATGGTCAGAAACTGCTAATCTCCTCAGATTTTCTAACATAACTGCCTTTAGACTTTACACAGAATGGTGCAAAAAACAAAAAACATTCAGTGAAATGCCTTGTTGATGAGAGAAGTCAGAGGAGAATGGCCAGAATTGTTCAAAGGCTACAGTAACTCTGTACAACCGAGTTGAGCAGAAAAGTACCTCAACATGTTGAACCGTGAGGAGAATGGCCTACAACAGCAGAAGACCACATCAGGGTCCATTCTCAGCCACGAACAGGAATCTGAGGCTACAGTGGACACATTATCACCAGAACTAGACGGTCGAAAAATGTTCGGCAGTTTCTGAAATATTCAAACCATCCTGTCTGGCACCAACAACCATGCGACAGTCAAAGTCACGGAAATCACATTTTAACCCCATTCTGATGATTGATGTGAACATTAACTGAAGCTCTTGACCTGTATCTGCATGATTTATTACATGGTGCAGCCCACATGATTGGTTGATTGGATAATTTCATGAATTTATTAGGTGCTCCTAATAAAGTGGCGAGTGAACGTATGTATTATATACCAGGTTATTTTACAAATGTTAATGTTGGCCTGAGACACTCAAGGACCGTAATAGCTCACCAAGTGTCTATTTATACAAACATGCTCAACTACCAGACCATAGTGAGAGATCACTGAAAATCGGGGATTGTAAATGTATATTTTAGAGGCTATAACTGAGAAACCCAAGAAAACAGTGAGGAGATTTAAATTCCATTTTATAACAGTTGTGAAAATCTACAAAACTAACTGATGTATTTGTCTTAACACTTGCAAGGCTCCTGCACTGGTCATGGTTTCTAAACTCTTTAAGGCTGTTTTTTTTTTTTTATTAGTATTTGTTTTGCTTTCATAGATTTCTAAAGATTTATTTTGTTTTACTTAATGCAGTAAGGAGAACTCAGACATATGTTTCTTTTCAAGTAAAACTCCTTCAAACACAAATGAAGTTCAGTGTCAAACAACAAAAGAAAAAGAAGAAATGGAGCCATGATCTTTAATTACTTTACAGGTCAAGCTTTGAATGAGTCGTGGTCAGCATGAATTTATTTCACACTGCCTGTGACTCATTCGTTTATTTTGCCTGCCCACGACTCATTGGTCCAATTCACGCTGGTCGGGACGTCATTCATTCACTGGAGCCCAGAGCTTCACTTAGGTGCTTCGCGCTATGAGTAAGTTAATATATCATGCAAATTATCTGTAATGAACCATCTGATTAGGTTAGTGTGCGCAAAGCACTTTCCATGTGCTGGGTTTAAAATCAGCATTTTAAACATGAAAATGAGCAAGTGGTGCTGTTATAATGATTCAATGAGCTTTTAACTTTTAACCTCTTTCCCGCATATCATCGCCTCACATTTAAACAAATGCATAATGGAGGGGAAAAAAAAAAAAACATAAGAGAGACAACACAGCCTGTGTTACAGAACAGCCTGGGACTTCCTGCTATTCAGTTTTGAGACAAAAAGACAACATTTTTTTTAAAGCCATGAGCAGCTCCTGGGAATTAATGTACTCGCCTATTTTGTCTCTTGAGTATTTAAGCTGTGAAAATGACCAAAACACACATCTCGGCCAACTTAATAACAGACTGTCTGTCTGACTCCCCTCACCAGTGCTTACTTAGGACAGTTAGTGGTGTTTAAACAGTGTTTAAGCCCAGATTGAAAACATACCTGATTAACTTGGCCTATCCAGTGTTCTTAGTCTTTAAAAAAAAAAAAAAAAAAAAAAAAAAAAACCCTTTCAAGATCTGTAGCAACACTTGTAAATTACCAGTTTATTTATTAATATTTGCAGATCGCTTCATTCATGTGCATTATACTTTGTTTTCATATATTCTATACTGTACAGCACTCAATATTGAAATGTTATATAAATAATGGTGATTGTTTTTAACAACCAGAGAAAAGTGGTATTTTCCAAACTTATGCAATACAGACAGATTTACATCACATGACCTACTTCATGTTACAACAGCAATGGGGAAAAAAACCAACTTTTGAGCATGAAGCTATTTAACAAACAGCTTCTAATTAGATGACACTCCATGGTGACGCGCTAAGTGAAAATCTCACAAAAAGTTGGGGGGAAAGGGAAAAAAAAAAAGCGACACAAAGCCCAAGGTGAATTTCTCTTTATCACTATACTACTGTCACACATTTTTAAAATTATCTAAATTATATGATAACTTATTTTACAACATTCTAATCCAAATTAAAATCGACACAAAGAAGCTGCACACACATGCATGCACACACACACACACACACACACACACACAGGGACAAAAAGAGTCACAAGACACTGACACTATCTTTGCAATTCAAGAAAAGTTTTTAGTTCCTGTTTTTGAGGAAAATCCAAGGGAAGTACTAAGAAATATATTCAATAGATTTGTCAGAGATAAACTAATAACGTAGAAATAGCAGGAATGTGTACAAATGCAAAAAAAAAAAAAAAATGTATTATGGATAAAATTTTTCCTTCACAGCTAAATTGGAGATAATAAAATAAATGGAAGATGGCTATGACAACACAAGAGGCAAAAGGTGTACTCTTGTATAAAAGACATGAAAATAAACATAGAAACAGCAGACACGCAGGGGAATGATGAGAGCAAGATCAATAACTGCTTTGTATTTCCTTTTTAAGATCTTTGTAGGGTTTTGTCGAAGGCTTACTTACTGTAAGTAGGACTGCCAGTTGACCTTGTTGGCTCGGACCTCGGCCGCCTTGGCAGCGATGATGTTGGTTGGGACAGCAGCGTCCACTGCTCCTCGGATGTCCATGTCCAAACCCTTGCTTGCTGTTCACCTCGAGAAACCTAAAGGGAAGAAATACAAGCACGACTATATAGTCAGGGTGACTTCTTCAGCTAAAGTGGGACAACACAAGGCCTTAGCTAGGAAATAAATGAACCTGTCCAGCCACCAAGCACTAACGTCTCAGAGTCAGGCCACAGTCTTCATCCTCAACTGGCTACTCTACTCTACTCTACAGTTTTAATGCTAACTAGCTAAACACAGATAGGATATGTCATTGCCAGCTCTATGCTAGCTCAGTTAGCTATTAGCAGACACATAAACGTGCAGTTGACATAATTCTAGCTAGCTTGCTAGCTGTCTATAATATATAAAATATAAACATTTAGTGAATGGAAATGTCTAGCTATCAGTTGTGTGCTAATGCCAGTCAGCTGACCGGGTTACATTAGCCGGGTGGCTAGCACCGCGGCTAGCTAGCTCCTCAGCAGCGTCTGTCACAGCGGAAAACCTTTACTCTGCTCTCAACCTGCATTACAACCATAATGCATCGTTACTACAGAAAATAAAGAAAATAAACAGTTCGTATTTTAAAAAATTTAACCCAACTTACCTGCTGCCTCGGCTGTCAAAAAGCAACAACACGTCACGAGACCGATATCACGTGACACCGTCATGCGTAAAGGAGTTACAATTAACCCTTTGCTGGACTGGCTGAGCTGAGCTGAGGCAGGCATGAATAATTCATGAGCTTGTGTGGCTTTAGCCAATCACAGGGCACGAGTGCCTGCCATTCAAAGAGTATTGATAAAAGAACTTTTCACTGATTTTAGTTAAATATTACACATTTTCACCTGTTAATAAAATTAAAGAACCATAACAACAATCACAGACAATCTATCCTTGTGATGTCAGAGTGCATAAAAGCAGCGATTATGAGGACCGGACACAAGAATGACTGGATCGATGTTATTGCATCTGTGTTTCTTTAAGAAGCTTCTTTCTCATGTTTACTGATAATCAACCGCTTCTTTAATTGAAGAACTGATAATCAAAGTTTTTTCTCACGATAATCAACCTCCCTGATTCACTTAATACAATCTTCAACAAGCAGCAGTGAAGCAAATCCTCTCTGTCATGCTGCCTCATAAGTGTGCTAGGTAGCTAGTTATGTTATGAGACAACTGAGAAGTTTATCTCAACAGCAAGTACTGCTAACGTTAGGGGGAAAAAAATAGTTTTCTGTTATTGATTTTCCCTAGTATCGGATCACGCTGGAACAGGGTCCAGCACCTCTCAGATTTGAAGTGCCGTCATTCCAGAGTTAGTATTAGTGTGGATCAGTCACCTCTGTAGCTTTTTTTCTTTTAATAAAAATTTAAAGTAAATAGGGCAATAAAAATTAAATTATATTAATGAATAATCATTCTTTATGTACCACCTCCCTTACAAAATACAATTGACTGTAAGTTACATGACTGTGTTGTGGAGTAATTTGTCTTATTAGCATAACTAAGCACGCTTTTTTATTATTATTATTATTATTATTGATATTGGTATTTGTGTGATTCTGAAGTAAAGTGAGTAATTTTAGCCATCTTTCACCTCTAGTTACATTCACATAGTGCAGCAAAGCCAGTAATTCAGCGACCACAAAAGAAAAGTCATGTGACTGAAATGCTAAGATAATTACATTTGGCGGTCACTCAGCTGTGTTGAATGGATGTGTAATGAATAAAATTTGATTCTCTGCGACTCAAATGAGCGTACAATGCTTCTGTCAAAGAAGAAGCGTAGGGGACATACCTGCACTGATCTACTCTAACATGTGTTCTATGTATTCATCAGTCTGTAACATATGAGACACTGTAAAACAACCAAGCAGATAACCACCAACTTGCTACTCTCGCGGCTCTATAATTGGACGACTCCACTCACAATCATTCATTGTTCATGAACTACCCCAACATCTTCTAGGAGAAAAATGATCACCTTCTTGAAAAAGCAGAGACAAGCAAATAAAAGGACAAGATGGAGTGGGAACCTGCTGTGTCTGAAGTTGTAACTAGGCCTTCCCTTTATTTCTGGCTGCAAGGTCCAAAAGCCTATAAGTAGACATATG
Source organism: Pangasius sanitwongsei (assembly GCA_037576675.1). Classification (NCBI taxonomy): domain Eukaryota; kingdom Metazoa; phylum Chordata; class Actinopteri; order Siluriformes; family Pangasiidae; genus Pangasius; species Pangasius sanitwongsei. The sequence goes on along the minus strand of CM075006.1, from coordinate 19,404,679 downwards.
TGTATAGACATATATTTTATGTCAGAAAGACAACAAGCAAATACAAGCACACAAACCCACAACCACATTCTATTTTAAACTATCCTGAGCCTGTGAGATGTATTAAACCACAGTGGGAGAGAGCTTAATGAGAGTGTGACCATAATCCCCTTTGCCTTCTCCACTACGGATGTACTTACGGTTTTGCTTTTACTTACTTGACATGACTGTCTCAGGATTTTTTTTTTCCTTTGACAAGGACCTATATTTATGTGATGCTGCAAATGGTAATGTGTTTTATGGAAAGATTATTTTCTTTAGACTGTGACATCTTTCAGGCAACATGGAAAGAAGCTAAATAGAGAATGCCACATGATGGGATTGTCATGAAGTGGAAAATAGCTTCTGTGGTGTGGTGTATCAACCACGCTCCCTCCTTAATGTGTGGGCGGTTACAGTGGCTACTCTCGGCCTGTCGGAATACTGAGAGTTACCAAGCACCAAGAAGCTTTGAAAATGACACTGAATGTGAAAATAAAGGAAACAGATCTGAGATTCCTATATCCTTTCAGGTAAGAAAACATTAACCAGGGTTTGTGATAATAATGAACTAAATACTAGAACCTGAAGAATAACAAACTATATTATAAATATAATTTTATTTTTTATTCATATTTATTTATTTCACTTATTATTTAGGTCATTATTCCAAGCCACTTTTTAACTAAGGAAAGTAATGTGATAATAAGTTGTAATAACACTCATATGTACAACAGTCACTATAGAAAAGAAGGTGTGATATGAACAGCTTTATGTGTGAAAGCTACTTCTGCCTCTTCTGTTTGTTAAAATAAATAAAATTATATGTATCATTATACATATACACATTACTGATGTTTATGCAGCAAGTATATACAGTATATATGTATCTATATGTTACAATAAGGTATAACAAATTAAAGTAGGGACTGATAATTGGAGTGCAGTTGCACTTACTAGATGATTACTACCTGCAGGAGTAACCACTGTCTTTGTTTCTTTTTCATCATCTTCAAAATTGACCTATCTATGTAAGTCATTAAGTCCACTCGAAAGGTTGTATAATCAAATAAGTGGTGCACAGCGTGTTCCAAGCTGTCGTCTGTGGTTTAAATTAGCTGCACACTAAAACAAGCTCATATATATAGTAATGAAATAGCCATTCTACAGGTTCATTTGCATTGCACATATTTAGAAACAACACAGAATATAAAGAAATTTTATAGAAATTTATTTCCTGTGGCAATACAGTGCTACTGTGTTATTTATAGTTAATGATAAAAGTGACATCATTCTCTTATCATATCATCCTGATAATAAAAGAGTGTTCAAATGAAAGAATATTTCCCCTAATTGTTCCCATATCATATTTGAATTTAACACTACAGTATATGCACACAATAAAACTGTGACTAGGGAATGTATAATGGCGTTTAACTGTAATAAAACAAGTGTGTTTTTTTATTAACATACATTTCAACATGAGACCTGTGCATAGCCTTGGTCATAGATTTAACTTAAGAACAGTAGAGAGAAGAATGAGGCCTGTGCTATTCAATCTTGGAGAGTAATGTGAGCAATCAATGAAATGAAATTAAAGACCATTGAAGAGACCATACTGAATGCCAATTACTTCACTAGGGTAATCACATATTCAGTGTTGATCCATTTAATGAGAATTTTGTCATTTTGAAACATGTATCCTTATGGCGATCAGCCTCGAAACAGAGAACAGACAGACTTGAGGGTCAGAGCTGTGCCACTGTGCCCGCAGGAAAAACACTCCAGGGGTGTAATCTCACCCTCACTCGGCGTCTTCTCATGCAGTGTTGCAGACAATAATATATTCCCATGGATTTTTAAAAATAATAGTAAATAATCTTTTTTGCTACATCTTAGAAAGGTTGCACAGAGAACTGATTCAAGTTTACATTCACATTTGAATGTATTAATTTGGTAGACAGTTCTATATAAATGACAATACAATCCATGTAGTTAAGAAAAAACTGACAGTGCTTTTTTAAGAAAAAAAAAAATCTTGCTAATGTACCAGTAGAACTAAAATGTATGCAAGATAATCATACAAGGAGCATACATACATAATAATTCGAGTATGTGTTAGGAATATCTAATGCCAGCAACAGAGTAATATGAGTAATCAAGAGAAATCATGGGTTTGGGCAAAAGAGAACACCCCCAGGCAAAGACACACATACACTTAAGAGAGAGTGCTGAACGTGCTTCTGCATCAGTGTTGGAAAAGTCTTCAGACTATGAAGGAATATGTGGGCAAACTGGATAATTTACTCCTTCCCTAAACTGGACCATTTACCCCATCCAGAGAAGTACAAGTAAAAAGAACTTGGTCCTTGGAACTTTAGCCTTGCTTTAATACCAGCCAGTGGTTTTATTGCCAGATATAATTCACTCGTAGACTGTAGTGATCAGATTGGAACGGTACCCCTGATAAATGATGCTTTGTTAGCTTTTCTGTAAGCAATTATACCCAGCTACTGGTAGCCAGTGGAGTGAGATAAGATGAGATGAGATGCTGATAAATGATTATTAATGCTAGAAAGGTTTCACATCACAAACTCTTAACTACAGTCTGAGAAAAAAAAAAACAGTTCTTTAAACGGTTTAGGGTTTTTGGATTTTGAATGGGTTCTACTTGGAAGAAACTTTTTGTTATAGGATTCTACATGGGTTAAAGTTTCCCCAGTAGGGACAAACCAAGAACCTTTAGGGTTTGAGACTTAATATATTCTGTGAGTCTAATTTTATTATTATAATAGTATTTTCAGGTTTGGTAAGGCAGATACATTTATACCAGCTGTTATTCTCTATACACTGTTTCAGGGTGCAATTATCATAAAGGTCAGAAAGAACAGTTTTGAGTCAGTTCTGTCCTAGCTCAAGACAAATTGGATAAAATGATCACTGAAACACTGAAATTAATGAGAAAAGGCTTAATATTGGCTTCAAAACATTATCAAGAAATTTAAGCAAATGGTTGAAGAGACACCTAAATGCAAAAAAAAAATCAACGAGAAGAATATACTATTGATCTTAATGTTTTCCTTTATTTACTCTAAATATCACAAAACCTACAATCAAAATACATCTAAAAGTGTTATCACACGTACAACACATTATTTATCTGTCCCTTAGGTTTAATTTTTAAGAAGGGTATGCTATAGATTTTATGTAATTTTTAATTAACATAAAAAAAAAGCCATGATAGACTCAAAGCAGTTTTTTCATCTGACCTTTATGATAGCTCAGATAACACTTACAGTAAGCCAGCTGCCATCTTGTACTTTGTAACACACTGGATTGGGGATCCATCTGCAGGAAGTGTTCATTTACAAAATCCAGGCAGTCTGGTCAACGTTTAAGAGTGGTAGAGCAGGTAAGGGTCAAACACAGTAAGATGCGATAAAACCAGCATGGAGGGTAATCCAAAGGGTAAACAAAGGACACAGCAACGGGTCCGTACACAGTAATGCTAGTCAGTCAGAATAATACATGGCTCAGAACTCATGCAAACACTGTGAATTGCTAGACTCTGCATTGTGCTTTAGCCACACACACTCAAACACACACAAACTATTTAACATGTCCTCTGCTGTGACCCAGGAGCACACCTCACAGATAGTACATGTGGTGACCTCAGGCCTTAAAATTCGAGCAAGCTCCATGCTAGGTAGGCTGGCCACTCGAACTCCAGAGGTGGGAGCAACTCAGATCCCAGTGCTGGTTCCTGGGTAGATTGAAATAGTGCTTTTAGTAATGACACATGACAGTTGGTGAGGTATGGGCTGTTTTTTCGAGTAAAGCTCTACTGGATTAATTAAGAAAGAACATTCTGCTCTCTCTAACTAATCCTCTAGAGCTGCCTTGATGACCAAAAATTCACTGTTTCCAAGGCACATGGATATAGTTCAGAGAGATTGCCATGACACTGCAACTGAATCAGCTCCTTGACATTTTAAGAGGCATCAACCTCCTCCACGAAAGGTAGTGGAGGATCATGGTGAGGCTCGAGTACTGGAGACTCCAGAAAACTTTAAGTACTAAGTCAGTTGTTACTGAATTCACCTTGATCTTATCTGTTTCAACTATTTCAGCATCCAGAATGTGTCTGAGGAATTTTACTGAGGGTTTGAGAAACTCACATTTCTCTAACTGGACAACTCTCAAGGAGTTTGGTAAGGACTTGTCCTACATGGTTCACGTGTTCTTGTTCTGAGAGTGAAAAAATAAATATGCAATCTATGTAAACTCTTACAAAGTGGCTCCATTCTCAGAGTACCTAAGTAAATAAAATTCACCAGTCCGTAAAATATGACCAATCATTCATAATGTGCTGAAGAGTTGATGATTGGGGTTTTCCATTCTTTCCCTTCTCTGATTTAAATGAGGTTTTATGTACCATGTAAGCCTAACTTGGTTCTTGCGCCTCATTCAGGTGCTGATGGAACCGTTGGCAAGGGATATCTGTACTTCATAGTAATTGCAATCAGGCCCCTGTTGTCAGTGCAAGGTTTGAGTTCTCCTTCCTTTTCCTTCTCAAAGAAAATGTTTATGGTTGTGGGAGAAGCAGGGGGGACAAACATGACTCAAAGCTAGTGCCTCTTTTACATTGCCCTCCATCTCCTTGGTTTCTGTTCTTTTCAGTTCTCAGCAAGGTCTAATTCTGCCCAATACAATAATAAGGAGACTAAGTAACCAGGAAGGTAATAGTTTTAGAATGAAGGACTTCAGTGTGCATTGTTATGGATATGATGCTTGTTTTTGTCCACAGTACATGTACAGGCTCCCCCATGTCCAGTGTACTTTCTCTTTTGAGGACAAGGAAAACAATGAACATAGCAATAGTTTGTACATTGTAAAGTCATAATACAAGGCTCAGAACTCGTACAGACTTCGGGAATGGGAGGTACTTTGCATCGTAGCCCATGCTGGGCTGATATGTGCTAAAATAATGAGAAATCAACAGGAAGTCAAAAGCTATAGCTATGCTAGTGTTCTAGTGATTGCAACCTCTGCTGGTGGGAAGAGGTAACACCCTGGACTGGTGTGACAGCTAGTTCTAGTGAATTGTTTTTTAACTCTTAAATTTTGGTTGGATTCATTACCTTATTTTTTTTTGCCTGGACTATATTTTGCTTCACTATATAATTTTGTGTAAAACATTTGTCAGATGAATTCATGTAATTGTAATGCATTCATATAATAATAATAATTTTAAAAAAAACAGCAGAGAACAGTTACAGCTCTAATGCTGATTTGTACAAAATTCATTTGTATTATGAATTTGAATCACTTAATGTAACTAAAGTCCATAATATATCAACTGAGATCTTTCTATAAAGGGAAATATGCATTTTGTTCAGAGCATATTTTATAGGAAAACCAATGGTGTGTGTGAACAAGCTGTGAATACAATTTATCAAAAGAAACCCTCAAAACCCTTTCATGCAAGTGGAATGTATGAGCATAGACCCAGAGTGCCACCTAGAGCTTACACACTACCTCTATCTCTATTTCCTTCTATATTCTTTATTTTTCTCCCCCTCTATCTCTTAATCTCCAAGCATTTATATAATGAATAAAAATAATTCTACTAATAGGAATGTATTGAGACATATTGAGCAAGTTCTGTAGCTTTTGTTTTGACGTTTTTCCTCATATGATGCTAGTATAATCTTGAGAGCCAGTATGATCATTGTGTTATGACAGACTACCAGCAGATGCCAGTATTGTACTTTGTGCAAAGTGAGATCCTTTACACTGTACATCAAACAGTGGCGTGACCATATATTCATGCAGACTTAATTAATCGTACTGTATCTAGCTTATGTTCATTTAAAATAGTTCTAGGTATTTTGACTAACTCCCCTGAGTATTATGGGATCAGCTATAGCACACCTATGAAACCAATACAGAGAAATCATTAAGTGGTCAATTGTTTTGCACCAAGAAACTAATTCAATTTTCTACAAACAAAACTTTGCCATATACATGGGTTTTCAACGGAACTTTTAAATAGTTAAGGGTTCCTAGCTTCCTAAAAGGGTGCTACTTGGAGCCACTTCTGATGCTGAAACACTCTCTTGTGGAGGTCTAGAAAAAAAATCTTTAAGGGTTCCCTCAGACGGACAGCTGAAGAACTTTTCTATATTTAAGTTTATTAAATGGTGCCATACCATAATTTGTTATATCTCCCTTTGACATCACACGCCAAAAATCCTGGACACACCACCTGTGCTATGCTTTTCAAACGTAAAACTATTACACTTACTTGATAAAATTACAATTCCTGACATAGGCTTTTGGCAGCTCTTGGGATAAATCTTTACAGAAATGTGCAGTTAGTAGATAGTTACAGTTATGTGCAGATGGCTGATGGAAGAAGTGAGATACAGCTTTACAGGACAGTTTCAGGACCATGGACAGAGTCTGTGCTTTCCTTTGACTACGCTCAATACGTCCCTGTTTATCTGATTAATATATAGGCCTAACTGTGGATAAATGTGGCAAGGTGCCTGGTGTTGAAAGTATTATGAGGGGAAAAAAAGAAAGGAAGAAATATTATGGAGTGTTGTTTTTCTGCGGGGAAACTCCACAGATTGCACCATCTGAATCACAGTGGTCCAACATGTAACCTAGAGCAGAAAACAGAATTTCTTTTAGAAGACACATCACTTTCACCAGGCCATTCAACCCTGTTAGAGCTGTAGGCATCAACACTAAAGCTGTAGTGATTATATGCAACAAGTGTAGCTTTGGTCTTCAATAAGGAGTGAAATCCACACAGATTAAAAAAAATCACAACAACAACAACTATAATAATAATAATAATAATAATAATAATAATAATAATAATAATAAAAATAATAATACCTTTGAACACTTGGCGTGAGGGGGGAATACATCATAGGGCTCCATAATACGCACACCTAGGGGCAATTTATCTTAGCCAACTGGCAGCTCCACCTACTGGCATGTTTTTGGGAGGTGGGAGGAAACCGGTGAACCCAGAAGACACGGGCAGAACATGCGCAGAAAGTCCAAACATACAGAAACTGTAGCTCAGGATCAAACCTGAGACCTTGGAGCTGTGAGACAGCAATGCTACCTGCTGCATCTCTGTGCAGAGGATGATTATTTATTATTATTATTATTATTATTATTATTATTATTATTATTATTATTATTATCCTATTCTCCCCAAAACCAAATACCATATTTATTACTTCAGTACTATAGTGCCTTAGGTGAGGTATACTTTGTCCATTCTCTTAGGTATTAGGACTGTAGTGTAATAATAATAATAATAATAATAATAATAATAATAATAATAATAATAATAATAATATGATTCATGTTGGTGGAGAGGAGACAGGCCACAGAGACACGGTAAACGCGCTCATTGAAGGCACACAACGCGTCGGTGGCATGCAGTAGATTTTACGCTACCGCCACCGCGAGTTGCAGGAAGCGCGCATGCGCACTGACCACAAGCGGCCGGTCTTTAAAAAAAAAGGAATCCTTATGCCAACCGATGTAATCAAGGCGAAGAATTATCTCTTATCTCTGGGCATACATGGTGAAATTGTAAGTATGGGCATGCCAGTTTCTCTTGATATGTGCAGAAATGGCGATGTGGAGGCGCCGTTTGGGGGTTTTGACGTGTGAAAGCGGCATGGCATGTGTGAGGTCGGAGAGATGTCTCCTTCCCGATGGAGAGAGATGATGCTGGAGCCCTTCACTGGGGCCACTTTCATATCCACTAGGTGTTTTTTTTTTTACTGTCAAATCGAGCAGTTCAGCTGTTAAAAACGATCTGCTGTTAATTTCCCTTTATGCGTCGCGGTTAAAGGTTTATTTCCTTCATGCTGTGTGTAATCTTCCTGATTTCATTTTTTCCCCTCCTGTTCCGCATTGGGTTTTCTTCTGGCAGCTGATCTCAGGGAAATCGCTATAGGCCAGCTGTAGATGAGTATAGTATAGTATCAGTGTGTTCAGAATATGAGTGATTGTGTGTGAGTGTGTGTGTGTGTGTGTGAACATTAAACATCACTGGGTTCGTTGCTTATGGAAAGGCAGTGATCACTGATGAAGAGCTCACTGCAGTTGGAGATGCGCCTCCACCTCCTCCTCCTCCTCACTGAATACTCCAACAGCTTTACCCAGCATACACAGCAAAAAAGCCAGTGTGGAATTAACATACACAGTGTTATAGCCTATATCTGGAGAGAAATGGACACTACTGTATGTGTTAATTCAGCACTAAGAATTTTTGCTATAAGGCTGGTTCCCTTTTGAAAGGAACTGAACACAGAGGACCTCAGTGGTGTGCAGTGAAAAGACCATATTTGCTTTTGATTATATTTCTTTTTTGAACACTGGTACTATTCTGATGATTTATTTCTAATGAAAGCATGCAGCCTCTGTAAGTGCTTGGATGGTGCACACAGCAAAATCCCCACTGTTAAATCAACAGTCACTACAGCTATAAATCAAGCATGGAGACGATCATGTGTGAGAAAGGCGAGCAACCTGAATAATAGAAGAATATGAGTATTTAATATATTCTGTGAACGTTGATCAATTCAATTTTTAATTAGGATCTTTTAAAATAAGGGAAATGTGTTTGTAAATATAGCAGTGCAAGAACTGGTTGGATGTGTTAAAGAATAAAATGATTGATAGCAAAGAAATCTTTGATAAATAAGCAAATTAATCAGTAAATTAAGTCACTCATTAATTACACTTCAGGACACAGAGACAGTCTAGTACAGGACACTTAACTACTCATTAATATGAACACAGCTTGAAATGGAGGCCGAAGAATAAAAATAGGATACTATCCCATCTGGAAGTAGTGTTGCGGCATTCTCCGTTTACTGACGATGTTAAGCTTGAATGTGTTATAGTGAGTTCAGCATTGTACAGAAACGTATCATTTACTTATTCACTGATAAATGTTTCCAAAGTAATGGGTAGTATGTTACCATGCAAAAATGTTGTTTTTTTTTTGTTTTTTTTTTAGGAAAGAAAGGAAGTCAGAAATCTACAGAAACAGAAAAGTAAAAACAAATCATTGCCAAGTTCCAATCTCAAATCAATCCAGTAATAGATAGAATTGCTATGTGAGATCACATTTCTGTCAGGCGTCCTTCTGATTAAAGCTGCCAGAGAGCACATCAGAAATGATCAAGTGCAAAATGTAGCCTAATTTGATTTTTTTTTTTTAAATAAAATTAAAAAAAAAAAAAGATAAAGGTGATCCACATGAACACATGCTTTACAGTTTGTGAATGATGTCCTTGATTAAAAATAAAAAGAATATGTAACACTGAATAATAACAGATAATAATTCATCTTTATCATTTTTGATTTTCCACCTTCCCATTTTGGCTTCGCATTTTGCCAGAGGATATCGCATATGATAATGGAGACTATCACAAGCATCAAATAGGAGGTGCTCCTTCCTTTTGCAGAAACAGGAGATATCACTTACAGCTTGTGGGGGAGTGTGGCGTAAGACATGTTAGAACAGCTTTATTTATGGTCTAGTTGAAACATGCCTATGCTCAAAGATTCACTATCATTTGTCATCTCATGGGGTAAGATTAATTTGTTTTGATCCAGTCATTCTTCTGCAAAGGGCATGTAAAGTAATTGTAAATAATTGTTTGACTCTTCTCCATCCTCGAGTTGTTGTTGATGATATTTTTCAAATAAATGCAATGCCTAAAAGAACCTGAAAATGTCAGAAGACTCAACAATGTAAGAAGAACCTGAAAATGCAAGATGATCAAAAACCTCCTCCACCTGCCATGTCCTCGTTATTGCATAACAAGCCACCGGTTTCATTTGTTAATTAGATAAGACTGTAGCAGTGTAGAGTGTATGCAATGTTGGCTGTGTGTCTCAGTGGTCTGGTGTCTCCTGCAGCCCATGGGATCAGAGAGGATGGAGATGCGAAAGAGGCAGATGTCGGGGCAGCAGGAGCTGGTGGCAGGAGGCACAACGACGGGAACAGCGCCAGCCCAGCACGAGCAGGCTGGTCAGGGCGAGCGCGCCTCTAATGCCTGCTGTTTCTGCTGGTGCTGCTGCTGTAGCTGCTCATGGTACGAGTCTTCTCATTCCTTCACACCAAACCTCATCTGCATATTGATTGAGAATTTAGCTTGAGTCACTGCTAAGATTTTACTGAGGTGAGTCAGATGTCTTATTTCTTAGCTAGAAAGAAAGCTACAGCCACACTGGTCACGTGTGCATTACACTATAACTTGTGTCATCACTGGACATGCACTGTAAAGCAAGAGGTAGTGAAAAGGCGTCCCGCGCTACCCAAATAATTCTGGATGTACTGGAATCACTTAGTTTATCTAAGTCTTTAGACTTTACACGTGGTCTTGGACGCTTTAGATGAGCACCCAAGTCAGTCATTAGACATCAGAAGTATAGATGTTCAATAATAATGTTAAATTGGAACCAGACACTGAAAGCTAATACAAGGCTTCCTAGCTTCCTGTGTGTGGTATCTCTGTCGGATCATGATGTGCTTAATACCTTGCAGTCTCACTGTTAGGAATGAAGACAGGGAGGAGAGGAACCGGAAAGCCTCGCACGACGTCAAAGCTGAGGACCCTGGTGACTGCGAGGAGAGGTTGGTTAATTCATGTTTAAAATGAGATAAACCTCAGTAAGATGTAATTACCTTTAGTATAATTAGTGGGAGTGATGTAAAACATTTAGGAAAGCATTATAATTAAGGGATCTAAGGGGAATATTACACTCAATAATGTTTATTATATCGAATACAGGGGATTACACCAATATAATACACTATCCCAGAATTTGAAGTAGTCATAAATATTTAAGTAGCACAAAATAACTTTAAATCGTGCCTCAAACTGTGCATTAAATTATAGTATTTGTGTACACTGGGGCAATAAACTTCTATTTTTTTTTTTGTCATGTGCTTTACCGTACACCTGCAAAATGTCAACCATGTTAACACTTTTATCCTCAGAGATAAAATATGATGTTAAGGCTGCATGTGCTGCATACATTGTAGCTGCTACGTGGTGAAAGCATTTGAATAAACTCCGACTTTATTTTGGCAGTCCAAAGCCCACTATGGATGAAGTGTCCTCATGGGGGCAATCCTTTGACAAGCTGATGCGTTGCCCTGCTGGACGTTGCGCCTTCCGGCAATTTCTACGTACTGAGTTCAGTGAGGAGAACATGCTCTTCTGGCTAGCCTGTGAAGAGTTCAGCAAGGAGACCAATAAGAGCGTCATCAAGGAGAAGGCACGCCTCATATATGAGGACTACATTTCCATCCTCTCACCCAAAGAGGTGTGTGCTTTTGTGTGAGTCCGTGAATGTGTATTGTCTGAATTGTGCAGTACTGGAAGGCACAGGCCATTCTGTCTCTCTAAGTGAAACATACATGTTCTACCATCTCTACATTTTTGTCACGACTAAAAGGTTACAACATAAAAAAGCTAATCGTGCCATACACACAAATTAAACAGCACTAGTGTATTCACTATGTTTTTTCAAAACATAGGCTATAAAATAGGCTATAGATTAAGTTTTGAGCCTTGAAAGATTTCCAGGTTAATTGCACACTTGAACTGTGGCAAGACTTCGCAAAGTTGAGCTAAACTTACAGAGCTTAAACACAATAAGCATCTGAGACATGGGTAGAGCTATTTGACCGGCCTGACGATTTGATGGTACTGCATCTTTGCTTCATCCTTTTGTTTGTATCTGCATGTTGCTTTCTGAATGTGTGTTTGGGGTCTCTAGTCATATCCACTTGACATTCTGTAACCACTTATGGAACCACAGTCTGTGTAGGATTCTTAAAAATAATGGAGGCTGATAAGCAGAATGCACTAAAAGGGGGTGAAGTTTGTGGGTGTACTCAGCCTGTAGGAGAAAACAAGATCTTAGTCAAGTCAAGTGAGTTTTTATTGCCACTCCTCTATATACCTAGTATATATCGGAACAAAATGTTGTTTCTACAAGACCAAGGTGCAACACACAACAGTATAGTAGTACAGTCTCACACAAGACTACATAAAGTGCAAATACACATCAGTGTGAGACAAGTACAAGACAACAAGTAAACAGAACAAAATACACAGAACATTAAATACACATTACAGTAGATGCAGAGTGCAGTCACAACAGAATAGTGTTGTGTGGGAAAGCTATTGCGATGATGAACCTTAGCAGTAATCTCTCAGGAACCTACCTGTTTTTTGGTCTAGTTCCTTCTCTTGACATGCCTGTTAGCCTGTGGGTGGTGCCCAGATGTGATTACTGACTCCTAAATTTTCATGAAAGACTTCCATAATGGAGAACCATCTGATTAAATTCTTGATCTCTGCAACTTTGAAAGTAGTGGAATGATTTAAGAAAAGGAATAAAACACCAGGCTTTAGAAATCAACTACGACTGAAATTATTTTTTGTCTTCCAACCCCTGGCTTGTCTGGGGTCAGGTCTTTTGTCAGTTTTAATGTATTCAAGGTTGCAGTGATCAGTGTTGGCTCTAAAAGGTTCTTGGGCTTCCATCAACCAGTGCCTCCTAATCCTTAAAGGCAGCTTAACTACCAACATATTTCATTGTCCTACTTTGTAGTTACTTCTTGCACATGTATGTTAGAAAGTGTATGTTATGTATGTTATATTGTCTTTAACATAGCACTGCAACCTCAAAATCATCAAGCTCTACAATGAATTGGATTGTGGAATCAGGTAGTCAGAGCAAAGGGGAGGAAGTTAAATGTGAATTTTGGTTTTCAAATGCCATTTAAATGACATAGCCTAAGAAAAAATGGTGGATTGGTGGAAGACACATTTAGCAAATGCCTAGAAGATGGGAGGAAGGGGAACTACTGTATCAAGGCCATAGGGCATGAATATTTGTAGTTTCCGCTAGTGGTAATACACACAGTCTTCCACTGACCACCATCACAAATACAAATTCGATTTACTTTATTATTTTTAAATCATGCAGCAAATCATGATGACCATAGGGACTAAATGGTTAGAGTAATGAAACTTAACTGTCACAACATTAAGGCTTTACAGGAGTGGATAAATCACTAGGCACCCAGGACAAGCAGATTTCATTCAGGATTATTAGTTTTTTATATGTAGTTGCCTGGAGGAAAAGTAGTTTCAATAACCAGAGAAAGAAAAAATTCTATTCCTACTGACTTTCACAAAGCAAAAGTTTTCACTTCGTATGCATGTTTAAATGTAATGTGCTTCACACCTATAACTACACCGCACGCTTATGAATACCTCTCAGCCAAGATGCGATATGGTTTATGTTGGAAGTATTTTTACCACACATATTATTTAGCATGCACAGGTGACAGAGGATCTTTTCAGAATGAGGAGCACATAGGATTGTGGTAACACTGGTGAATCTGAGCAAAATAAAGTGCAGTGTAAAGAGAAAATGATGCTAGTCAGTTATATTTTATGTGCGATGAAAGAAGAGAACACAAAGTCTCATCATAGCTCAAAAAAAAAAAAAAGTCAGTATCTTGCTGACTTTTTTTTTTTTGGCACAAACATGATGCAGTAATAAAAGAAGAGGATAATGATATGGCAGAATTGTCCTCTCCCTGGGAACTAAGTTGTCCTTAGTCTGTATTAATGCAATTATCTAACTAGTTGGACATTTGTTATTATATTATTTTAGCTACCATCTTTTAGCGTAGTCAGTCAGGTTTCTGTTCAACAAAAACATGGGACCAGCCAATTACACTAAAACATCCACTTGCCTGGTGGGCTAGCTAAGGAATTCATGATTTGTCTTCCTCTGCTTCAGTAGTGGTTTCTTAGTAGTTAAGGTTCTTGCTTGTGAAATGATCTTGTGAAGACCGTAAGCTCAAATCCCAACACTGCCAGACAATCACTGTTGTGAGAAATGTAAGAAATATCCCAAGCTCTCAATTGCTGACTCATAATTTTGGATTTTATTTCTGTCTCAATTGTAAGTTTTAATCTATGCAGGATGCCCCTTTTTGATAATCTGTGCACTGACAGAGACTGCTATCCTTCTTTTAAACAGAAGCAGGGGAAGTGAAGCATAAAACCCTGCTGAACATACTCCATAGCTTTACTCTCTGTAGCAGAGAGTTTAAACATGACTATGAGAAGGGGTAGTGCCAGTCAGCAGATCAACTGTGCAAACAAATAACCTTCTTCTTGCTGTATACCTCCTTTAGGTCATTGTAACAGGTAGGAATGACAGTTTCCTATTTAACACTTGGGCTTTCTACTGATGAGTAAGCAGGTGGTAATTGTAGGCACTTAGGTGACCAAGTAAATATGACCCTCATGGTCCAATTTAATACCAGTTGTGTTGTTATATGTCTTATGTGTAGGAGTGCAAGTCACCAGTAGTGATATCTCATGAGGTGGATCCTGTTGACTTGAGAAAATACAGTATGTGCAGATATTATGTTTCCAAGTTCTCCACATTGAAATTCCCTGCTGCTTCTGAATCTAAGAGGAATAAAACAACAAAACAAATGAAAATGTCACTGCAGCAAATGGTCACTGGCAGTAGAAACTGTTTTGGAGCAAAGCTTTAACCCCAGGTGATACAGTGCTCCAGAGACTGTTGGGGTGTAGTTCCCTGCTGACACTTAGGGTATGAGTCATGGACTTGCTCCTGATTGCTGCAATGCCAGTTCAGCCAATGTTTACTGTGATGTTTGAGTTCCTCAGATAAGAGAGTTGTAAACACTAGCTGCACTGGCCCACTTTGTTGCACTTGGTACATGGGGTTAGGTGCATTTATGAAGAAGATTATCAAGTTTATTTCACATATATTTAAGAGCCCATCAAGGGTGAGGTCTGTACTCCTTCACACAGGGCTTTACAATAAATTGCACAGAGAGCAGTCTCAATTCAGCCACTGGCATTGGAGAGAGTATGAAAGTTGAGAGCAAACTCAGTGGAATGTTCAGGAGCTTCCCACCACTTTTTTGCTGTCAGGACAATCAAATACTGCTCAAAAGAGCAACTGAAAGATCACAGTTACTCATTACCCATAATACCCTTACAGTGAGCAAAGATACGACTGTGGCTATTTTGGAAATGTCTATACTCAAATTGTTGGTGTTTTGAGTAAAATATAGAGTCCACAGTAGCTGAAAGCACTTTTTAGGTCAGCTATCATGTGAATGTTCTAGGAAACCATAGCTATGGGTTGACAGAACTTAAGCTACTTCATCCATGGTGGAAGCTAGGTAAGCCAGTAAATACTGACACTCTCCATGCTAGCTATCTTGGCTGTGCACAGGTTAAGACTTGTGTTTATACACTATGTGGCCAAACATATGTGGACACCTGACCATCACACCCATATGTGGGCTTTCCTCAATCTGTTGCCACAAAGCTGTAAGCACACAATTCTACAGAATGTTTTTGTATGCTGTAGCATTATGATTTCCCTTTTTGCCAAGTGGAAGAACTTGCTGAGCCCGTACCCCAACCTCAACCCCACTAAACACCATAGGGATGAACTGGAGCACCAACTGCGCACCAGACCTACTTGCCCGACATCAGTGCCTGACCTCACTAATACTCTTGTGGACAAATGAGCACAAATCCCCAGAGCCACACTCCAAAATCTAGTGGAAAGTCTTCCCAGAAGAGTGGAGGCTCTTATATCAGCAAATGGACACCAACTCCTTGTTAAACCCCATGGTTTTGGAATGGCCACATAGGGATGTGATGGTCAAGGCTCCACATACTTTTGGCCATACTGTATAGTGTATGTGTGTTTCATGCTTCATTCTGCACTGATCACATCAAAGTCTTCTGTCACAAACATGAGGTGGAGAATACAATTACTGAATGTGTTTATTAAAGTTTAACCAATCCACCAACCAAAGACGTAGCCAAAGAATAGGCAGTAGGTTAAAATATTCATACAGGAAACTGTACAAAAGACAGAGGTATAGCTCATTGACTGGACCAGTGGTGAGCCAGCGATCAAGGGCCAAGATTTATTTAAAAAAATTAAAATAAAATAAAAATAAAACACAGAGCATAGTGGTCCTGTGTCATGTAAAAATTCTTTCAGTCAGGTTTGGCACCAGTAGGCTAAACATAGGCCTACTGAGCGGTAAGTGGCTAGAGTGGTCTGAGCTACAACTGAAGCATTAATGGTTATGTTTAGAGAGTTTAATTTCTGGGAATGTGGTGGCTCAGTGGTTAAAGCTTTGGGCTATTGAGTTTTGGGCTACCATTTGGAACAGTTGTGACCACCAAGCTACTGTAGTTGGGTCCCTGAGCAAGACCCTTAACCCCCAACTGCTCAGTTGCATCTCAATTGTAAGTCTCTTTGGATTTAAAAAAAAAAACAAAACATCAACTAATGTCAGCAAATATTACAGTGAGATTAAATGATGTACACTGCAATGAAGTTTTTATCCAGTGGCACAATGGTTATTCGAATGCCCTGGCCCTGGCTGTGCTGTTACACAGTCAGAATAACATTCCAGTGTGTTACCATGCTCCAAGGCGTACAGTTCAAGGTCAGACGTGTGACAGAAGGTAAAAATGCAAAAACTATGCAGCACTTATACTTTATTTTAGTATTTGAGATGAAGTTTTGTATAACAGGAATTTTTAATTACACCTGCAATAACACTGAATGATTTTGTTCCTCTACCAGGTGAGCCTGGATTCACGCGTTCGGGAGGTAATAAACAGGAACATGCTGGAGCCAACATCTCACACGTTTGATGATGCCCAGCTCCAGATTTACACATTAATGCAAAGAGACTCATACCCACGCTTCATGAACTCCCCTGTCTATAAAAACCTACTCAAGAGCGTCTCGGAGCAATGTCCAGAATCCTAAATCTCTGTGATCCCACTCGAATTCTCCCTTCCCCTTCTTCTTTCTGGGTTCCTTTTTCATTATGTGGAGTTTCTTTAAAAGGACCTTACTGTGGGTCCTCCCAGGGATTTTACCACATTAGAGATCTGTACCTGAACAAGACACTCAGGTCTCCAGGTCACTGGATTTTAAAACAATGTCTCAAATCTCCTGAGGGCTCAATACCACAAGTACTGCTACAAAACAACATAGTAAGAAGCTCCAAAGGATTATCAGTGCATTTTCATATTTTTAAGAAAAAATATCTATTTTATTTGTGTTTTGAATTGTTTTAAATTACCTTTTTGTATTTACTTTAAAAGATGATGTGATGCCCAGTATGCGCTATTTACAGTATACACATTAGATATATTTATGAATTTGTAGTATATTTCCTCGTCTTAGAATATTTCAAGAAAAGGGAATCATGGGTAACAGGACATGCCCAGTTCTAGACACTGCGTATGAGAATCAAAGAGCAAGTCAAGGCAAAACAGCAGCTTTACTCAAAGAAAACTGTGTGCTGTTACCTGTCATAATAGCTTTGCATGTCCAAATGGAAAAGATCTTTCTTTCTTATTTATGGTAGGGCTCTTTTTTTCTCTTTTTTCAAATCACTATTAAAGGCAGAGAGTGAAACCCTAAATTTCTGGTAAAAGACATGATACAAGTGAAAATACAATCTGTGGATCACAAATCTTAAATGCCCAAACGTCATGTTGATTAATTTAATGTCAAAAAGTTTTTTTCTCTTTGATGGCTTGAAAATTGGTGGCTATTATATTACACTCTACTACAATGCAGCCTGTAGGTAAATAGACAGTGACACCATATTTCTTGTACTGTATAGTTTGGCTCTGTACCCAGAAAATAAGATAATTTTCATCCTTTCTACACGGTCTTTGTGTTTCAGACTTTACTGTGACATCAAGTCTGAATAATTCTTTCTTTAACGCAGTCTTGACAAGAGCTCTCTTGTGTATGAATTAATGCTGCAACAACACAGAGCTGGTGAATAAATAACTGCGCAACCAATTGTCTAATCACCTGTAGTTTCCTGAAACAAACTGTAATTCTTCTGTGGTTTACCCAATGTGGATATTCATTCGTTTCTTGACTTTAAGCTCATAATCAATGTTTTAATTTAAATCCAGTATTACCTGGTAAAAAAAAAACTGTTAGTGTGCAGTTACCTCCAGACCTCACACAATGATGGTCTAATCTTTACCTATATCCAAAAAATGTGCATAATAGAAGGCAGGCTCACGATCTTATGTAAACTTAAGTATTAAAATCATCAGAATTACTTATAACTGTCTTGAGATGAATATAACCATTTTAATGTGAAGGTATTTTACTATTGTATCAAATATGTTTAGGTTTAGTTCAGCATTTCCCAATCCTTTGTCCTCGAGTCCCTCTGCGCTGTATATTTTTTACGTTTTCCCAATTTCTAATCCATTTCACTCAACTCCTTAGCTACTTAACAAACCCTCCACGAATTAAACACATTTACTAAAATATGTAATACAGGGACACTTCGAGACCAGGATTTGGGAACACTGGCTTCCCAGATTCAGACTAAATGGATAAGTATTTAGGACTCTTATTTGTAGGTGACACCAAAGTAGCCAAGTCCAGTTAAACTGTGTTATTACTAGCTTACTCTCTGAAAGCACTGACTAGAATCAGTGGCCAAGTTGTTGTTGTTTTTTTTTTTTTTTTTTAAATAGTTTTGTAAATTATTTTGTTGCCTGACTCATGTCGCTCAAAGACAAGATCCTCACACGGGGAAGTGCCTTGACATTCAGTTGTGTGACATCTCTTTTATGGCAATAGTTGAATCAAACTCTTGCCGCAGAAATAGACTCTGGACCTTTGATCAATTTCTGATGAGATTTGTCCTGATGTGACTTCGGAAATTAATTCTTGTAATTCATTTGTGTGTTTTCTTCTTTTTTTTTTTTTTAAATCCATTTTTTTTCCATCACTGAAGTCACAACATTTAAAGGAAGAGGTTCACAAGATTAGGACAATTCATAAAGTGTGATTGATCCGAGTCCAGGCATGCTTCTGCCAGTATGTATTACATGGGGGTACTTCTGCTCATTATTTAATCGACATGTGCAATCTGAGCTGATGGATTCACCACATAGATCAACCTCAATCTAAGCCAATGGTTTTGAAGTGATACTGCCTATATTTTTTATTTCTTTTTTGTTTTGTTGGTGTTGTGAAAAGTACGCAAGAGTGTTATTTTCCAATCGGTTTACAAAAAGAGTATACATTTTTAAATGAATAATATCTGAATGTTTACAGTAATCTGTTTCTGTTTTACTCGACTGAGGAAAAAAATATCTGTGGGCATTTGAAATCTTTAAGATGAAAATAAAGCACAATAATTTTACAGCTTGTGGTGCTTTTGTGTTTTTTTGTTTTTTTTTAAAGTACACACACCATTTCCATTATATTTGCAGGTGTTTCAAATGCAGGCAATGGGTCAGGCATATTGCAGATATCCATATATTAATTCTTGGGGACAAACCTGAGCTGCTGTGAGCAGTTGTGCTGTGTTGTGGGGTTATCATGGAGAATAATGGTGGGATCTCCACTTCTCTTCTGGAGAGGATGCACCTGGGAAGCTCACAAAAGAGTACACACAGCACGTCATGTTCACTTATTCACTCCCACTAGAACCACACTGAGACATAGAGAGAAGACAAGCTGTTTGTTTTTTTTTGTTTTTTTTGCCATTCAAATAGTGCATTCTCTACCTTCTAACACCTAAACATTAGTTTATAAAATGCAATGATCTTCAGAGGTTTTAAACCACTGCCTCATACCAACCTTATTTATATGCACATATTATCCACATCAAAATCAATCAGCTCACAGCTGTTTGTCATTCAAATAAGCCACTAATATGAAGCTTGTTAAAACATCAAGGCAGTGGGAGGAAATGCAACAAAACCCATTTGATAACAGTAAATGGGAAAGATATTCATATGCAAAAGCAGGACATGAATGTGTCATGTGAGAAAGTCCTGCACAAAGTAGATTCTGACCTCTCGTCTGCTTCACACTTTGCCCTACAGAATACGTAAGGAGTAATACACAATGGGGGCATGCTGTTGTAGGAAAATAGCCAACGACGGGGTGGACTGATACGACCTGATGTGAAGGAGACGTTCCCACCCCAAAATGTTTTACTTCTCTTATACCACGACAAGTTGCCAGTACTAACTTTCTGCTTTTATTTATTAAAGAACATCGTTCTTTTTATCTTTTTATCGTTACATTTAAGGTAAACAAACTGGTTCCTGTTATCGCTTACATTATAGCAGCCATAAACAGTCATTCCCGTACCAGCCTCTTTTTTTTCTCTTTTGAAGTTACGAGGACAAAAAAAAAAAAAAAAATGCAGCATTTCATGTTATTGAGGAACTGATGACTGAGGACCTTCCATCCTGATGACTGTGTGAGAACAGCTTTACCTCTGACTGATACGAAGCGCTGACCCTGGAGACTCCTTCCAAAATGTTACCATGTCAACAACTGCACACCTTTTTAAATGTTACGTGGAGAGTCTGCCATACAAGCGCCTGTGTAAGTTGGTAGTATAGAAACGCTAACATATTAAAATGAGTGCAATAATAATAATTTTAAAAAATGTGATTTTCATAAAAGACTACCAACTTACACAGGCACTGTGATTAATCAACACCTTCTGACTAATCTGAATTGCGACTTCAATAGCACTCTAGATTAAAAACAATGACAGGTCGACTGAAATCAGGCTGAAGTGTTCAAACACTTGGGAAGCGTTTTACCAAATTTTCTGAATTATTGTTGCAGAAGTGAAAAAATCCCAGCAAGATACAAACACAACTTCTATTGCTTAATGCCACTAAGGCTCATTCATTTCTTGCAAAGCCTGGTTAAAGTTTACTCCACAGCTTCTAGCTGGTGCTGGAGCTGTTCTAAGTTTGAAGCTATGGGTGTAACCAAATGTCTGCATCAGCCACCAAGGTAGTGTTTGTAGATCATCAGAGGATGCTAATTAGCCTGTATAAAAGTGAGCGGAGACACACGAATGCTATGGTTGCACTGTCAAATTGCAACAGCAGAGTGGACTGAAGGGGAGGCTTACAAGCTTCTAGAATAGTTGATCTAGATTAGGATCAACCCTTAAACCAGAACAGGGCGTCAACTCATTATCCAGGAGAACCTAACCACTGTAGACTCTGGGTTTGTCCTGCTCATGAAGGGCTTTGACTGAAAACACTTACTCTGGAGAAAAGCCTGAAACTCGTGATTTAAAAGAGTAGAATGTCTTTTTCTTATTTTTTTTACAGGTCAGGTTGTTTCAGTAACAGGGAAAAGCAATGCAGTGAGTTGTGTGAATATGTAGAAGCATTGAGTATATTACACCGATTGTAAGTATTGGAAAAATGTTTTACTCCTGAAAAGAAAAAAAAAATGTAAACAGTAGAAATTTGCCAATCATGCATATAAATATGAATAAAAGTGGGAAGGGTCTTCTTATGTCTAGCTTATTTTGAAAATGTGTCAAGCTAAAAGAAATCAACATCTTAAATTTAAAAGCCTTAATAGTTCTTAATTTATTGGGTAAAATAGTCTAAGAATATTAGATGGCCTAACTACTGGTAATTCCCATTAGGGCAAGGTATAACTTTCTACATGTGAATGTTGTCAAAAATACCTCCATTAAACTACATATAAAAACCTGATGTTAAAGGAAGAACAAAGAAACGACACTGATCATAGTCCAAAGGCTGAGCCTAGCTATACGTCAAGTTAAAACACAGGACATTGTTTTGATCCACACCAAAACAATGATAAAAACATTGATGGTGGTGTCCATAGCCGCCATGGTACGATGGAGGCCAAAAAAACCTAAAAGTTCCTATCAGCTGATGATACGAAGTCATGGTCCAGGAATTTAGCCACTTCTCTGCATTGATGACGCCCACTCCATTTTCAGCAGAACTGTAAGGTGAAAAATTGAGGGGAAAAAAGTCAATATGGGTTCGAAAAGGTGCAAGAGAAAAGAGAACTATGGAGTTAAAGAGAAAAAAAAAGCAAATAAGGAAAAAGAAAAAAATCTCACCTTCCATCTATTGCCGCATTCATTGCAGAAGACAAATGTGGTCATGGGCTCGTCAGCACTTCTAGTCTGAACCTGAGAGAAGATTTTGAAAATGTGTCAGTTGAATGACAATTCATGAAGTAGAGCTATGACAAAAAACTAAAAGCAACAGATGTGCTCTGCTATGTAACTATAACGTGCACATACATGCTAAGTCTATCTGATAAAATGACCAATGAATGTAGATATAAGATACGTTCACCTAATTAGGTGTATGTGCTATCAGTTTTGCATTAGTCACCATAGAAAGTGGACAGTTGCTTTTTTAATAGGTCTCTTGGTGTTGGGGACATAAACAAGACAGCATATATTTTTTTAAAATGACAAATGTGCGGCATTTTATCATTTCTGGGAAAATGGTGAATATTTTTAAATGATTCCTAAACCACCAGGTAGTTAGCATCAAACATGGGTCTTTCATGTAGTGTAAGTCACACAGCTTTGTTCATTCCCCTTCTAAACTATCGTTTATTTGTTGAAAAGATTGCGTGTGTGTCTTTGCTCACTCCACCTCCGAATCTCGGCACAAACACTCCAAAAACATCACAGGCTGCTCTAACCGTAATGGTATATGTTCTCAAAGTTAGTATACAGCTACTGAGTGTGTATGGCATGGTGAGTGACAGAGCATTTTGACAGATCAAGGCATGTTGTGTGTGTCCAGAGAAGCTTATTTCTCAAGTTACAGTTTTATATTGCCTTGTGTTAAATGGCAGTCTTGACAAATTCGCAATGGGCAAATTGGCAGTGAGAAATTCTACACAGTTCTCTTTAAACTCTCATCTGCATCATTCAGATTATTTAGTAAGCCACTGCTGAGTCTGTTAAAGTCTTAAACACTACTGGTTATTGTGGAAATCTCCCTGATTTCCTGTTTCAGAAGGAAATACTTACAAATACAAAATAAAAATAAATTAAATCATGGCTCTCAAGCCACTTCATGGGTAAAAAAAAAAAAAAAAGAAAAGAAAAAAAAACATTCCATTAAGAAAAATCATTATAAGGTATGTACAAACATACCTGTGTGTAGGTGCACTTATTCTTTTTGCATCTCCCGCAGGTGAACAGGTCAGTCTGGGTGCCTCCAGTCTTGGCCATCTGGTGGTCCCTGATAGCTTCTTTGGTCATATTCTTGCGCATCTCCTTCAGTTCATCACTGGCCATTTCCTGTCAGCATATACACACTCAATCATACAGCTCATGCCTTCATGGCCATAAAATACATCCAGCAGTTCTCCACAGAACAGCGCAGCACAGATCAGCTCGGCGTAAAATCACAAACCCACAACTATCTGTATCCTAGCCGAGTTTGTGTGACAACGTCCATTCACAAAAAGCTACCCGTGAAAGTAGGAGAAGTTTCATGCCTAAGGATAAACACGAGAAGTAAAAATTATTTTGAAATGAAGCCAGGATTGTCTCATTTAATAAGAGGAT
>CM075006.1:19361173-19373050 GCA_037576675.1 Pangasius sanitwongsei | reverse complement strand
GTTTGATGGGGTGTGTAGAGGTTTGATAGGGTGTGTAGAGTAGTGTAGAGGTTTGATGGGGTGTGTAGAGGTTTGATAGGTTTGATAGGGTGGCCTGGCCTGTGTTTTGGGAGCTGGGAGCTGGTCAGATCAAGCTGGATTTTTCAGCAGGGCTTCTTCTGTGTATTTGCCAATAATAATCCAACTCGCTGTTCTCTGTCAATTTTAAGTTTTGATCTCTTTTTGATTTATCCTGAACATCTAACAGCATCTTAACTTCACAAAACATTATTAGAACTACAATGGGCATCATGTATTGTGGTCAGATGCTCATGTACAGAAAAAGGAACTGCATGTAAGGAGAAGCACATGATAGCCACTGTAGCGTCTGGTGGTGGATCACTGATGCTTTGAGGCTGGTGAAGATTGATGGAATTCTGCTGGTTGCCTCTGCCAGGAGGTTCAGAATTGGCCATAGAAAGAGCTCTCAACAAGATGATGAGCCAAACGTGCCAGTCAACCACAGGAATGGTTAAAGAAACACAAAATCAGTGTTTTGCATTTCTGCCTCAGTCTATGCATTAGAAGCCTACTGAAAATCTGTAGTCTGAATTGAATTCAATCGGTCACAAACAAAGAATAGACGGAGTTTAAAATGTTACGTATGTGTCAGTGGACCAAGATCCCTCTAGAAGTGTCTCCATCCTTGTTAGGACTGTTATTGCTGTTATTCTTTCCAGGACAGGCGTCACAGACTTGTTCATTATAAGTATGCAGATCATTTTGAAACTTAAAATACTTGCACAAATGTTATTGTATTTAAAAAAAAAAACTAAACAGTTTAAAGCATTTTGTCTGTATGGTTGCCAGTAATAATACAACCCACTAGTCTCCATCAATTTTAAGTGTTTTTCTTTTTCATTTATGCTGAAGAAGTAGCAAAATACACAGTAGAGCCACCTACTGGTTAAATTTAAATAATGGTTAATGTGTTATTTTATTATTTTTTTATTTCCAACCTTACTTGTTGTAAACATCCATTTTTTTGTATAATCATTCCAAACTGATATGAGTTTTTTTGTTTGTTTTTTTTTGCTGACTGATTTACGTCATATTTTGCTTTGACCTTACTTTACATCTGTAATTGAGACAAAAGCGCAAATGTAGCTCGAAGTAACACTGAGAAGTGTGTGTCACTCCCCACTACTTCCTGCAGCACTAATCCCATACCTCATGATGATGGTGTCCTAAATCAGAGCTCTCTCAGCCTACTCAAGCATCACACACAAAAACAGCCCACACTGTAGCACTCGAGTTCCCAATATGAGCTTGTGTCACTTTCAGAACCACAACACCAATGTTTTCCAAGTTTTTACGCAGCAAGAAATGTTCCTGTTACTTCACATGACTTCCAGGGCTAACATTAAAGTTGTTTAAATAGTTCAGCTGTAAGCATTTTTAGTAAACAATCACTGTATTACTGTTCTGCTTGTACAGTTGCTGTAGAACTGAGAAGCACCAGCTTTAGACTTCCCCTTCCCCTTACTCTTAGCTGCAGAATAAACCCTCACTATCTCTCACACACTAATCCCTATTAGCACACTGCCCAAATCTGATTACATCTCTGCAAGAAACTAGAAACACTCTCAGCCATCTGCTAGCCATCACACACACTGGGGAAATGAAAGTGCATTCTTCATTTGGTCTGAGTGAAAATAAGAGCCGAAGACCCTGAAAAGTGAAATATGTTCAGAATCCTGGAGACTTTTCTTTTTTAGTTTTTTTCGATTATTATTTATTGAGTTATGCAAATCATACCACATACTGAGAATACTAATGAGAACATTATTTTAATGCACATAAAATCATTTTTTAAAATAAAATTTCACGAGTAAAATGTGCTTTTGGCTCCTCAACTAAAATCTTCCTCTGCATATTACCTTGCTTAAAATGCTGATTAACCGTGAGCAAAGATTACACTAATTAACTCTGATGCTGACCATCCAAAAATAACCATGTGTGTGTCGCAGATAATCTTTTCAGTGACTGGACTAGCAGCTCACCACATCAGGATCGCCTGAAATGTGAATTAAGGTAAGATATTTCATTTCCATCTTTGTTTATTTTACTCAGCATCATTGACACCAAATATGTATAGTCAGTATGAACATTGTGCAGTCTAATTTGTAAAAAAAAAAAAAAATTAAGCTAATGCTGGTAATAAGGTCTGCAACAATAAGAACAGACTACAGTCTTTTAAATAACATAATTGAAATTTTCCAAATTAAGGAGCATTTTGATGTCTTTAATCTGATACTGCTGAAATTATTAATTCATTGCATGGACATATAATTTTTTAGATTTATCATTATATGTACTATCATGAACATATATATATGTGTGTGTGTGTGTGTATGGTTCATGAGGTTCTAAGATTAATTAAAGAGTAAATGTGTGAACATTGTACCAGAACACATCATAAAGCTGACCATTAAATAGATTTCAATGTAATTGTCTTATGATTTAATATCATCAGACCGGATTAATTTTTTTTGGTATGCAGAAAAAATAGCATTGAAAGACAATCAACAATTATAAACAAAATCTATGTTATGCACAGTATATAAAAATAAATACATAAATACAGAGATGGCAAGGTAATGTAGCAGTGCTTGAGGCACTTGCTCAAAGCTCCTCATTTTTCAGCAAAAATGGACAATTTTGGGAAAAAAAAAAATCATTTACAAAACTCTTTAAATGTGTGTGTGTGTTTTTTTAAATAGCAGATCTGATTGACCATGAATACCCCTCCCCATCATGACCCACAACAGCCAGATGTTTTCTTGGGGAGCATGCTGACTCCACCCTCCAGATCCCTACTTGCATCCAAAGACTCAAAGAGAGTTTGTTTTTACAAGAGTGGAGACTCTCAGTTTTCTGGACACTGGGTAGTCATCAACAGTCGTACATTCAAGACTTTTGATGCCCTACTGGACGCCCTTTCAAACAAAGTGCCTCTACCATTTGGGGTACGCACCATCACAACACCCAAAGGTACACACACTATCCAGAGCTTAGACGATCTGCAGCATGGGGCCTCTTATGTGTGCTCAGATCAAAGAAAGGTCAAACCCCTGAACCTGGATGAGATCAACCGGAGACATGTCCCCTGGAACAGCAGCAGACCTACTAGCGCAGGGCGTCAGGGACGCAGAGGAATGATCCGACAGCTAATAAAGAAGAATGAAGTGGGCTGGATGGCAAAAATGGCTGAAAGTCCTGTGACAGTGAGGACACCAAAAAGGCTCGTGGTTTTTAAAAACAGGGATCCCAGCACTAAGCGCATAGTTGTTTTGCAGAGGAGGACAGCTCCGACTTTTGAGGCTCTCTTGGAATACCTTTCCCAAGTGATGCAGTTCCCTGTGGTTAAGCTATACACTGCTGATGGCAGACGCGTAAGTGCTTTAAAAGTACTGTTTTTGCCAAAATGGGCTCTACGCGATTTTGCCCAAAATGTAGTTGATCACTCGAGATGTGTTTGGTCTCTTTAGTTCTGCACTTGGTCTACACCCTTATGTATAGTCCCAGCTTGTCAGTATGCTTCATGCCTAAATCATCACATAACTCAAAAGGCATCATTTGACTAATTGATTCCATTTGTGCATGAACAGTTTTATAAAATAGAATAAGCCTGTTCATGCACAAATAAAAATAGGATATGTAAAGTAGAGTATGTATAACTACACTGAATATAAAAAGTCTATACTTCCCTGTTACAGTTGCAGGTATATGTGAAAAAAAAAATCAAGATAAATTATAAATTATTTCATGTGATATAGCAACCAAAAAAGTTCAAGTGAAAAACAAATAGACAGTCCAAAAGCTTCCAAATAATAAGACCTGACAGTTCTGATTGGAAGTAACTATAACAGGATGACTCACAAAATCAACTGTAAATAAATAATTGTGAGAGAAATATACATTATACACCACTCCATTTGTAGGTTGAAGGTCTTCCGGCCCTGATCCTGTGCTCTGGTGTCATTGTAGCAGCTGGTAATGAACCCTTTCAGCTGGCTAACTTCAATCTCCAAGCATCCACTCATCCCTCACACTCAGTCATATCTGAATCCACGGGGCCAACAAAGACACAGCCATTGCCACGTAAGCTGTACAATTATTTCTTTAATGTACATTTCTACTGGTGATGATTTACAGTGCCCTCCAGAAGTAAAATGTGTGAGTAAGAAGCAGTACACAAGTGCATAAAATCAGTGTTGTGTTAATACAGCAAATCCAATAACCATAATCATAGTCCACAACATAGGTCAAGTCACAGACAGGCAGGGTTATCATAGGAATATCCATAGTAGTAATAGAAAACACAGGCACAGATTAAAATCGGGATTGAAACTAGAAATACAATACCAAGGAACAAGGAAACATGGGTAAACAAGGACGTTAACGGACATTAACTTGGACGAGACTTGGCAAAGAACCAAAAAAAATTGCCTATTATTGCAAAAAATAGGCAAACTAATTACAAACTGAACACAAACAAGTGAACCTGAGGACAGATGGTCAAATCGGGTAATGGATATAAGACATACATAAGCCATTAGAAAATGCCATTAAGCACAATTATGGTCATAACAAAAAGTCTCATATGACTGAAACAGGCGAGCACACTGTTTAAATGCCATTTTTATAACAAGCAGTAAAGAAGCCTCACAGCATCCCGCAAAATGCAGTACCTGAACTTCACTAAGCATCATTAGAACAACAATTGGCATCATTTGTTGTGGTCAGTTAAAGCCAAAATCAAACATTTTGGGCATGCACACCATCAGCATGTTGGGTGACAAACAAGGGGACTGCATTCAAGGAAACGCACCCACTCAAAAAAAAAAAAAAAAACAAAAACCAGTGCCTGTGAGCACACTGTAAAAAATATAACTGATACTTTGGGGCTGTTTTGTGGCTGGTGGTTTAGGGGCTCTTTTTAACATTTATGGCATCATGAATTCTGCTTTGTTGGATAGTTCAGCCCAAAACCTCTGCCTCTTCCAGGAGGTTCGACAAGATAATGAGGCAAAAGTACTTCCAAATAAACACACAAATGAAGAAATACAAAATCAATATTTTGCATGGAGGAGTGGACCAAGAGTGGACTACAAGTCTCTAACTTTCTAAATCACTAAATATTCATTGTACATCATATGAAATCTTTAAAAAAAAAAAAAAAAAAAAACTTTATGTATGTTCGAGCCCAAGATATCACTTATTGAAAGTCTTATTCTTATATATTAATGTTCATGAAGGGTGCCAATAATTCTGGAGGGCATTGTGTAACAATCAATACAGTACTGTTCATTACATTAAATTTATTCAGAATTTACATATATATATATAAATAATATTATATAAATATTATACATTTATATCTGTAATATTTATTTATTTATTTTTATTTATTTACTTTTTTCTTCTTTGTTTTGACGCTTTACAAATGACCTTTCTGATAACACCTGCAAATTTCAAAAACTGGAAAGAAGTTCAACAAAAATCAGTGAGCAGTAGACCAAGATCAAGAAATTTCTCATTATCATCAGAAAGATATTTTGTAAATCAGATCAATATATCACTAAATGGAAGTCAGTCAGAGGACAATGAAGTGAAAATAGGATCGATGGTGAGCATTAACAATCAAGCTCTAGAATCAGAAGAGATGGAGAAATGTGACTTCATGTCTGGTATAGAGGAAAAGGATCGCTTAATTATACCTTCAGATGATGAGATTGAGAAATCATTTCGTGTGAATCAGGATGGCAGCATGACTGTGGAGATGAAAGTTCATCTCACTATAAAGCAAGAGGAAATGATTCACTGGACCACCACAGTGAGTCGAACCTGTGTTAATAGCCAGGACATGGCAGCATTCTCACAACCAGTCTCAAGCTACAATTCCCCAGATAATAAAGACAATAATAACAGAAAAAGAAAGTCAAATATAGACAACTACGAATCTAAAGATGAGAATACACAAACTTATAAACCAATCAACTTAAATAAGGAGGGAGAAAATCACTGTGGAAATGCCATCACTGAGGCCTTGGAAAAACCAAAACCACGTTTCAGGAGGCTGCCTACTCCAGGACCTAGGCATTTCAGAAGGAAGGAGACTTCAATGGAGAATATAAAGAGGCTATCACAAACTGAGGTTCAGGAAAGCACAGCTGGTACATACTCATATGAGGAGCACACAGCTGAAGGTGAGCTATTGGAAGGGTACTGTGTTGTCAGTCATAGCAGCTCTAGCAGTACAAGACCTGTACCAAAACCCAGGAAGAATAATTTGGGAGAAGCCAAGCACAATAAGATTCACTCCTCTCTCTCAGGGATGGCAGAGGTTCTTCAACTGCACAACAAAGGAAAAGAGATTACAGAAACTGTAATGCATATTCATCAGTCACAGGATACATATAAAAACTATTTTACAAAAACCTGGGTTGATAAGGATGACATGTTTGAATTTATGTCTCAAGAACACAAAAAGCCAGACTCAACTGAATCAGGGCCTCAATCTTCAAGCAATGACTGTGACACTGATCTTACCAAACCGTCTGCGAGTTCTGGTTCTGGGAATGCTAGGAACAAAGAACTCTTTTCTTTGCTGTCTGGCCAAACAGACCTTTCACAAACAATAAGCAGCAATGCATCCTCCTTCACCAACTATGAAACTCAAGCTAGGTGTGAATCCTCAGACAAAGGAGTGGAGACATCCACTAAAGAGGACTCTGAAAATAAAAGAGTTCCAAGTAAGAAGACAAAAAAGGCACAAAAACCTGGAAGGTCAAACAAACGTGTGTTTTTGCAAAGCACTGTAACAGACGAAAAGCAGAAAGGTAGTGTTCCAGATTTTTTAAAAGACCTAAAGAAAAGTGATTCTCCAGAATCGCAGAGCTGTACAGAAAGTGACAAACATGGGCACAAGGTTAAAAAGAGAAAGGAAGGTCGGTCACCTCGGAACGTAAACGCTCGTCATAGTAACATGTTGACAGAGGCATCTCAATATGTAAACTTAGGTCATACTCACATGCTATGGCCTCACATGAAGGAAAAATTAGACATTATCCCATCATCTCATTCAGCACCTTTCAAGAGTCTGACAAAGCAAAGATCTGTGAATGGCAGCATAACAAAATCTCCTAAAGAGAGCAAGGAGTTGAGTGAAAGTGTTTCTATGCCAGTGCTCAATTCATCTCCCTGCAACGTGCACCAATATGTGGAAAACTGGCTGGAAAAAATTCACCCTGAATCAGTGCCCTATATGGATGAGTTAAACCCATGTGAATGTAGAGCTAGGTTCCAGATTGAAAGTGATTTCTCAGACATTTCAGAAATGAGAAGCGAATTAGACAACAGTTTGGTGGAGAACTGTGCCTCGGTTGCAGGCTCTACTGTTAAGAAGCCAGTGTCTCGACGACTTGTACAAATTAGGTGTGAGGGAGAACCTGTGGAGACAAAGAACCTGAGAAGATCCTGTAAATCAATGCCGAGTGTGAGAATGCACGCTGCTGAACAGGAGATTGGCACAAGAAAGAATAAGTCTTCAGAGGACTTGGTTCCCAAATTGCCAGATGCAGGGGGTGAAACATCACCAAACACACAGTTGAACCCTAGGTCAGGTATGAAAGAAGTTTTGGAGCAGCTATGTTTATCTATCCAGTTTATCAGAAGAGCCTGTAGTCATTCTCATCTATCATCCTTGAAGAAGAAGAAGAAGAAGAAATCCAGTAGCCTTCCTGACTTCTCATCACAGTTAGCCTCTGTTTTTGGCTCTCCATCTAAGGCACTTCTCTCCTTCCTGACACTGATGACACTGAGAGATGGAATAGCCAACTCTGCCAATGAAGACTCAGGTTCTGCCAATGCTAATAACACAGGCAGCAATCCAGAGGCTCTGCAGGTCATGCAATCCATACAGAAATTGGCCAGCATAGAAGATGAAGAAGAGCTTAAGGCTAGCCTGGCAAGCCTCCACAGTTCAACTTCTGCTCAGTTAAAGAAGAGCTGGAGAGATTTCCAAGATAATATCAAAGAAAGTCCTCTACTGTCACCAAGACAGTCAGAGCAAGGGTTTACTCTTGAGGTCAGCTCAGAGGAGGAAGATCAAGATAAAGGGCATATTTTTGGTATCAGAGAGGTAATGGACGAGCTTAACATGTGTGAGGATCTCCGCAGAGAGATTTCCTCACTTGTTAGGGGTGATTTGACAAATTTCAATAAAGCAAAACACACTATGGAGCATTTTGGTCATGAAAACAAAACCACCAGTATTGCTTGTGAGAACAAGGATGTCACTATGAAAGACGATTTATGGGGGTTCTTAGAGGAAGAAAGAAGATATTTAGAGGAGAGGGAAAGTCAATATGATATTACAAACACTAAGCCTGCAGATCTAGCCAAAGAATCTGAAGAATTACACCTATTCAAATCAATTTCCCATAAGCCAGCACTTCTGAGTAAAGAGCCAGCTATGGAAGAATCGGACATAGAGAAAAATGTCCAAATTGAGGATATGTCTAACCAAAATGGACTAGTTGCATATATAAATGTAGTTGTGGATGATGTCAAGACAAACCAAGAAAGGTATGTAGATAATGAACCAAGCAAAGCAGATCTATGTGAGGAGAAACAGGAGATGATGGATAATGTCCAAATGTTTGAGGAAAAGTACACAGAGGATGAGATAAGCCAGGTTGATGAGTTCCAGGTGCCAGATAATAGTCCAACTAATCTGGAAAACAAAGTGGAATGGCAAGAAAATGTAGGTTGTATGCAATTTGAATCTGAACTGCTTTCTCCCACTTCAGAAATAGAGGCAAAAGATGTCAGATCAAATTCTGAGGTGATTGATAACACTGTCAGTAAAACAGGAGATTGTACAGAAGGATGTGGCATAAATTCAAAGGAGGAAGACACCTACTCTGAAACCAGGGAATATCCTAAGCAGCCAGATATAATGTCAGTGGCTTCAGAAACAGAGACTGTAGAAGCACACCACCCAAACAATGGCACTATCCAAACAGAAGAGAAGAATGCAATACACAAAGAGACATCCGACTTTAGTGTAGATGAAGCTGATCCACGCAGTAATGATAATAATGGCCCAAAGGACAATACGCATAACAATGACCATGAAGAAACAATGTGTAGCATATCAGAATGTGAAAATCCAGCTGCTGAACGACACCATTCTTCAGTGTCCGATCAAGAGGATGAACACACTGACCACTACAAGTCCGCAACTTGCACATGGCAAGAATCAGAAACTGAACATGAGCTCCAGAAATCAGAGGAGGAAATTGTCACTGAGAAACAGGCTCATAATGCTAGCGAGAATGATGAAGAAGCAGATGAGGATGAAGATTTTGATGCAGACCCAAACTGTCCTCTACAGATGCATCAAGAAGGTGAATATTCAGACTACTCAAAGTCTTATAATGGTGAAGAAGATGTAGCTGAACTTGACCTCCAGACATTGGAAGAAGAAAGTGTTAGTGAGAATCCGACTCATCATGCTGAAGAGAAAGATGATGAAATAGATGAACATGATGACAAGTGGAGCAATGCTTTAGATGACAAAGACTTAGATACTCAGTCACACCACTGCTACTTGGAAGATCCTTCAATCAAAGACTTTCTGAGGAGGGAATCATGCAAAAGTGAGGAAAAAGCCCAGTCAGAAGATTCTGCAGGAATAGAAGAAGCACATATGGATCGCGAATGTCATTGTGTGCATCCTACGGTGTTCCCCCAGCAGCTGCTGGATTTTGTCAATTTGGCACTGATGTCCTCTGCTCTGATTTTCACATATGATTCAAATGGCTGTCTACGAATCGAGCCAGACAGATGCAAAAACAGAGCAATGGCTTTATGTAAAAGCAATGTAGACAATCAGTATGCTAGGAGATGTCTTCCTAGCCCCAACACATCTGACCTCTCTGATTACAGGCCTGATACATCAGACAGTGGAGGAGACCTGTCACAAGTGTCCACAGATCTTTTAACTGAGAGTGGAGAGGATGAGGCAGAGAGGCTGTTCCTTTACCAAGGCAACATGAAGCAAAGCTTTGACAACATCAACAGAAAAGTTAAAACCCTGGATAATGGTTCAAAGAAACCTCATCTTGACACAAAACAAATAGCTAGCCCTAATTTAAAGAGCATCAACAGTCTTAGCTCTTTTCCTGACTCCATGGTTAACAATACTATGCAGGACTCAGTCTATCGCAACTCTTCAGACTCTATTGGGAATTCTGAGCTTGCACAATGTCTAGCCTTTGATGCAAAGACTGACTCTGGGGAAGGAATCCTGATAGATAAGGGCAGGTGGCTTCTTAAAGAAAATCACCTCATTCGTAAATCTCCTCCTGTTCCAATGGCAATGTATGAAAATGTAGATACAACATCAGTTGACACAGGTCAAGAAAACACAAGTGAGGAAGCCCCCTACACACCTTGTGGGAGAAAACAGACCCCACTAGCTGTCATATCCTCTTCTGAGCTGGAAGACATGGCCAAGCCTTCCACACCCAAGTGTACATACTTCAACATGGCTCACAGTAGTGACTCTGACCCTTTCCTGGATAACCAGAGCATTACCAGTAACAAAGGAAGAGGTTTCACTCGAAAAAGCAAGGAAGTATCGCCACTAGGAGAAACATCGAAAATGTTGGCAAAGAAAAATGGAAGCCTCCCCTCTTTTACATCTGTTGAGTTTAAACTGGCCACTGGGAAAGTCCATCCCGAGGACGGCATGGCACCTAGTGTGGTGGAGAAATCTGCCAGATGCCAGAGCTTAAGATGCAACACACCACATGAAGAAGAGTCAGTAGAGGGTCTGAGTCTTAGATGTGGACAGCACTGCCCAATACTGTAAACCGCAACTATATGTTAGTTGCCCCTCTACATTAAGGAAATGAAATATTGTGGGAGGATTACTCTTTAATCATAATAGAGTTTACCCCTCAACTTTGGTGCCTCTATCAATAATAGTTAATTGAGAGGACTGATAGTAAAACTTGAAAGTAATTTAAAATACTGAGTGGCATTTAGAAGGTTTTAGTCCTTACTGTTTCACCAAGCATATTGCACAACTGATCAGACTTGAAAACCTAAACCTTTGTAAGTGCTATTTGTCTTTTGGTTTTGAAGCATATTCATCATTTTTAAAAAGAAAGTTCAGATAATTAGTAATGTAATGTTTAAGTCATCATAGTTCAGATGCATTTTAAATTGGCCATATGAATAAATGGGACTGTGATAGTATTAACGTAAATCTTGCAATTAGACATGAAATAAAGGTGCACCATGGAGCAATGGGCTGCTAAAATATTTTTTTGTACAATGCAATAAATTTGTTATCTTTTGGTTTATTAAGCTAATCTTCCTGTTCCGAAGAGTTTTAGCAGTTTAATCAAAATGATAATGGCTTTATTTTAACATGTTTAACATGTGCTGTATAAGTGTCCCGAATCTTGCAGTTGCTTTAAGATGGATGTCATTCATTTGAAAAGTGAAGCCGTATTTATACAGTAGGTTCTTGATGTATGCAGAAAAACTTTCAGTGTCAGAAATCACCTTGTAATTCCAATCCAAAGTATACTCCTGCATTACACTGAAAACATATTTACAAGATATTGTTTTGATATGCTGGACCTCACTGATATTGATTAGACTCAGATGTTTTTATCTCTCCATAAAGTAACAGAATGGAGCTGTTAGAATCAGAAAAATCTGATTATTTTTTCTTTAATTATATATATATATATATATATATACACACTATATTACCAAAAGTATTCGGTCACCCATCCAAATGATCAGAATCAG
>CM075006.1:19350936-19361073 GCA_037576675.1 Pangasius sanitwongsei | reverse complement strand
AATGTTAGAATTGTGTCGATGTCCCAATATTTATGGACCTGACTGTATATATACACACACACACACACACACACACACACAAAGTGTTGGTTGATTTCTGCAAGAGTTACTTATAGGATCCTATATCCAGTTCACGCCTCCCATTTAAACAAACCCCGAGTGAAATGCCTGATGTGATTAAACTGCATGTTGTTACCTTTCCTGTCAGGTTTTGTGCATCTCTTCACCAGTCTGATGGAGTCCTTCACAAACTGCCGCCCTGGCTCCACGAACTGCATTACCTGATCCATCACAACGGTCTGACTGACTGAAGAACAACAAGACCAAAAGTTAACAGTATTATTAAACAATTTCCTTACTACAATCTACAATACTGTAGATATAAAACACTTAACTGTTACACCAAAACTTTCAGTCAAGGCAACACACAGCAAAAAGCAGCTAACGTTAACGTTAGCATTTTCAGTAACAACATTTTCAACACACATTTACATTTAATTCCTCATATATCACTTGAATTACTATATCTTTAATATATTGTAATCCATTTAATAAAATAAATTACTACAGCAAAAGTCTTTATAAGGCTTACCTTCGTGAAGTTTTCCAAAGCCGAATGAACTACACTTGCTAACACTGGCTCTGTTATACGCAGCTCCAAAAGATACACGTATAGCTATGGCGAAGTGATGACGTTGCCTATTGCTCGCGCACGCGCACGCGCAATGCATACAACGTCCCCCCACAACCGGAAGTCTGTAGATTTTTCCACGTGACCACAGATTACCATGACCTAATTAATATATTTTCACTTTAGTAATATCACCATTGATACCAAAACTTCGAGGTGTGTGTGTCAAAAACAGCACAGTTTACTTATATATATAGGTGCTTGATTAGTTCTGCCATAAACACGTGACCAATGACGATCGAAGCTTCGTATCGATACCCGACCACGTGACCGCTTGGGAAGGTGATTTAAAAAAAATACGAAAATCGTAGCACGCGATTCGAGGAGAGACTCATTCAAGAAATTGGCGACTTGAGTGAAAAAGTGATATAATTATATTTTAGTTTTGGAAACAGCAAAGTAACGACCAGGCAGTAGATTACTGTCTGTAGTTCATGTTTGTGGCCACTAGATGCCGCTAGCGTGCGCTGCGTTGAGAAGCTTCGACTAAGGAAGTCTTTTTATTTTTTGGCGAAACAGTGCGGAGGAAATCTTCATTGCGTCAGAAAGCTTCATTTTGCCAAGCATGACTAGTTTACTTTTAGAAATGTCTAAAATCACGTTTTGTGCCGCGTTTGAGGCTGTTATAATAGACTTCCTCTGCTCCAGCTCCACACTCCACATCACCCTGCTGAAAAACGACAACAGAACCCATCGCAGCAATTCTAATGGCTTCCACTACAAATACCATTACAAACCATCAGCTGTTAACCATTAAAACCATTACCATTATTGGTTCTTGTGAAGTTCTTGTAAAGTAGTGAAGCTTTCTGGAGCTTTCCTTCAAATTATGTTAAAAAGAAATAGTTGCTCGAAGCTTTTCAACATTAATTTCAGCATTAATCATCCTTCTGC
The DNA here is from genome assembly GCA_037576675.1 of Pangasius sanitwongsei. NCBI lineage: Eukaryota > Metazoa > Chordata > Actinopteri > Siluriformes > Pangasiidae > Pangasius > Pangasius sanitwongsei. Next base: position 19,359,488 of record CM075006.1, on the reverse strand, counting down.
ATTGCCAACATGCCTAACGCAACCAAAACCATACAGGCCTCCCCAGTGACTAAGGCTGTGACAAGCCTTACTGGCACTGTTAATGCATGCTCAGCGCCACTGCTTCCATATGGTTCCTCCTGCTATACCTACTACCACTCAGGCATGATCGTCTAACACAACCAGAGCCATACAGACCTTCCCAGTGTCTAAGGCTGTGACAAGCCCCACTGGCACTGTTAATGCATGCTCAGTGCCACTGGTTCCATATGGCATAGGTCAGCTGCAGGGTCATCAGCCAGGTACCACCGCTCAACAACGTTTTGCTACTTTAACCCCGGAACGTCTCCTGGTGGCAAAGCAGTGGCCTTGACGTCTCCCTGCCACCCCCTGCAACTAGACCTTGGGTTAGGTGTTACTGCCCCATCACTCCTTCACCAAAGTTTAACAAACTTAAGTGCCATCTGCTGGCACAAAGAATAAAGTGCAGTTATTAATCTACTGTTACGGACGCTTTGCAGGGGTGCCCAATCTTCTCCACAAAGGGCCAGTGTGGGTGCAGGTTTTCATTTCAATCAGACAGGAGCCACACTTGATTCCAACTGTTTAATCAGTTGATCTTGGCTTTCAATACACTCAGGTGTTGCTTCCACTTGGTTGGAATGAAAACCTGAACCCACAACGGCCCTTTCCGGATAAGTGTGGCTTCAGAGCGTTTTTTTGGCCCTGCTTCAGAGCGTTTTTTTGGATACAGCATTGGTATTTACAATGAACATAAGCTTATTCATTCACACTGAACATAGCTTAACTGAACTATAAATAAACTGGGAATGTTTGGTTGTACTTGTGGACAGGGCAATGAATATTTTATTTCCTTGGGTGCAATCCAAGAATAAGTCACTATTTTTTAAAGAGGTACTCTACACAGTAAAAATGTCTCATTTACTATAATTTGATAGATATGCAATTTAAATCATAGTAAAATGGTAATAATTGTTAGGATGTAAAACTTTTTTGTAACAGCTTTTAAACACATTTTAAAAAAATTAAACACATTTTAAACCATTTATTTATAAATGGTTATAAATTTATAAAAATATCTTCCTTTAGTCAACTGTTAACTGTTGTGCATGCATTTGTATGTGTATGATTACATTTGATAAGTAGAGCAAGAGTTTAGGCTGGAGGCTTTACAGTATGTCTATCTTTGCTAGAAAATAATCAAAAACATATTTTTGATATCATTTTGATGCCAAAACTGACAAACAAGGAACACTGCAAGTGTAATGGCTGGGTATCTAAATTCAGTTCATTAAATGAAACCCAAACATAGAAACGATTAGAACATATTGGAAATTTTCAGTAATATGTTAAGGTCTCAGTATGGTGTAAAACAGGTGAATTTATACGAACAACATTGATCTAAGAATTATGAAATAAGACATATTCTATATGGCATATAGAGTATGTTCATTTAAAAGCAGAAAGAGTCATTTTGAAGTTTACTGCATTTATTAATAAATTTGTTCTGATTAATATATGACAAACAGAAATGTTAAGTACAGAGTACTTAGTGTGTTGTGTTCAAGTGGCACAAATCTGATTTGCTTAAATGTAACTAGATCTGGGTTTTTTTTTCAGAGCTTTGTAAATGAAAAAAAAAATTGTTCTTTCATAAATGGACCTAGATTGTCTGAAAAACGTGTCCAAAAATACATGTCCATAAAGACTGTAATTGGAACATTTTATACAGTGACTGGTTTGTCTCACATTTTCTGTATGGTTTTCCTTTGTTTTTCCTGTAGAAACACCTTCAGATTTTGTTACATTTAATAATTCATCTTCAGTAAGCAATTTAACCTGGTTAGGGTCAAAGACTATCCAGAGCCTATTCCAGGAACATTGGGTGGAAAGCGGAAATATTCACTGAGGGGTAATTTTGTGTCGCCAATGCTCCCACTAGCATGTTTTTGGGAGGTGAGAGGAAACAAGAGAGCCCAGAGAAAACCCACGTGGACAAGCATCCCACACAGACAGCTAAGGTCTGAAGCAGGTACCCTGGAGGTGTGAGACAGCAGCACTATCAGCTACACCAATATACCTTAAACCTTTTATAAAAATTAACCCCTCATTACACACATACACAGTCTTCTCTTGTGACCTTCTGTGAATGATTAGCTCCTATCAATTATTGCCAAACACATGGCTAAATGGCTCTGTTTTATCTGGTAAAAGTTTAACATTTGGTTACCACAGGAATTTCCATCACAAAACAATGCAAGTTCGAGTTACCCGCTACAGTCATGACCTCTCTCCCGTATGCATGTATCAACGCCATCATCACACACGAATCAGGAATGTATCAGTGCCTGTTAACAAGGTAACTAGGAAAAAATGTCAGTAATAGTCCCAAAAAGGGCAAAGGCCATGTCTTTTTGCCCTAACCATGAACCATCAAAAAGCAGTCATGCCACCCCTGTAGCAAATATTAATTGGGCTAATTCATTCATTCATTCATTTTATCACAATTACAATAAGGGATTGACTCACAAATATGATGCTTTTGTTGCTATGCATGACGCATGTGGTTATTGAAGAGGTTATTAATTTTTGACAACGTGTGTATCATTTCATAGGTCAGCTCAGTCACAGATATGAGTCACTTCACAAATGAATGTGAATCGAGCCAGATACATTTTATTAAAAACATGTAAATGTGGCCTCAGATAAAAGAAAATAATAATAATAATAATAATAATAATAATAATAATAATAAACAGAAATGTGATGTGCTGAGCTTCAAATGCTTAATAAAAAATGAGGAAAATCAGGATCCATCGATATCAATATTATATTGATATATAATATTGATAGTACAATTATACAATGTAGCCTATATTTCAAAAACTGCTGATCTCCTGGAATCTGAGGCTATAGTGGGCACAGGCTCACTGAAACTGGACTGTTAAAGATTGGAAAATGGTGCCTGGTCTTTATGTCTTTTATGCATTGTGCTGCTTCCCCATGATTGGCTGATTGGACAACTGCTTGCATAAAGAGCTGTACAGGTGTACCTAATAAAGTGGTCATTGTGTGTATGTCTAATTATTTATAATTAAATAATTTATGTTTAATTATTTATACATTTTTTGCATTCATTCCCAGTTCATGCCAAGCATCTGGCAACTGAGGTCCCACAGCTTCTCTGCCATTTCATCATCTCTAGCAGCTCTTGTGCAACTTGAAGGTCTACAATCGCTGCAAAGTGGCAAGAAGGAAAATGATTACACAATGATCAATGATTACACTTCATGTACACATGCACCATGAACACAATTATACATCTGAGATTTAGTAAAACACCTGGAGACAATTAGCAACCATGTGGGAATGTAATCACCTGTAATAGCCACCACTGTGTGAGTTGAGGGCTGGCTCTACAGTACAGTAGATTAAAGTCTGAGCTCCCTGCACTGCTGTCTTAGTGAAAGGCCTGACCATTTTCCACATGCATAGGAGCCCAAGGTTCATGTGTCTCTTTAGTTCAGTGCGAACGATGCCTGGGTGGACAGCATATACTGTCACTCCTGTGTCTGTTCAATGCACACATATAATTGTTATATTATATAATGCTGTTGAATGCTTGCTTCTGATTGGTCAGAAACAGATGACAGTAGTTCCAGCTGCAAGGTTTATATTAACGCACATTCTAATATTTCATCATTTCTATAGTAACAACTGACACAGGGATTTTTATGGCAGACGCTTTGCATAGCAAAAACATTTGTAAATGTTGATATGGTGAAGTTAAAAAGTCTGTACGGAGATGTTTATTTCGCTTTTTGAAGTGTCAAGTGTCAGCACTTTGAGGTAAAGCTCTAATTTTAGGTTTTCATGACAACGGTAAGTCTTCAGGATGAAAGGTGTTACAGTGTTAAAGTGTTTCTCGGTAACATGAAAAGCTGCAATATTTGTCTTATTAACCTCAAGAGAGTTAAAAAGAGAGGCTGGTGAGAGAATGATTGTTGACAGCTCTTATGATATAAGTGACACTAGGAACTAACGTGTGTCACAGACATTCTGCAGCATTTAATATAACTGAAAATGAATAAAAAAGTATGATAAGTTGTAACATAAGTTGTATGATAAGTTGTCCTCAAATTGCTGTGGTATAAGAGGGATAAAGCTCTTCGGGACAGGCTGTGGCAACAGTAACTCTGCTTCAAGTCCGGCCACCTCGTCACATCACCTCGTCATTGATTATTTTCCTATAATAACATGCTCCATTGTGTTTTATTCATTACTTAATGGTTTTTCTCATTTTGCTTGAAACACTTGTTCTTCCCCAAAGTGAATAGAATTATTAGGTATCAATATATTGTTCATAATTAACTTACTCTTGCTGACTATTGAGGCAAATTATTATATATCAAAAGAAAATTTGTAACTAATTGATTTGTTACCTAGCAAATGGCCAAAATATCCACTATAAATGTGTTAACCTGCTAACATTATTATTAAGGGCATCACTGGAGCATGTCAAAACTCACCTTTAAGTCTTTTGGCCAGGGATCGCGTGCAGAGGATATTCGCTAGCTTGCTCTGTCCATACGCCCTCCTGCTGTGGTAACTCCTCTCACTGTTGATGTCGTCCAGTTTAATTGCGCCCCAGCTATGAGCCATGGAGGACACGATGATGATTCTTGATGGCGCAGACTTTTTCAGCAAATCAATCAGCAGGAAAGTTAGCAGGAAATGGCCTAGAAGGCAGCAGCGTTGGTCAGAGCTAGCACAAACTAAATTCAATTACATTTACATACCCTGGCATTAATTGATTTTTCAGAAAGCTACAGAAACAAATATATCAAATAAGTCAATGATGAATGTACAGTTATGAAATACTATAGGTTTGAGCTTCAGAGAAAGAAAGAAAAAATATTTTACCCAAATGATTGACTCCAAATTGCATCTCAAAGCCATCTGCTGTCTTAGAATAGGGACACATCATGACTCCAGCATTGTTTATAAGAATATGTAATTGCTTCTCCTCTGAACAGGTAAAAATGAATAATACTGTGAAGACAGTATCCAATTTTGGGGTGTGTAATATATTTCTCATTATAAAAAGTACAGGGTGTCCCATAAGTCTCCATGCACAGGGGACTATGTATACCAGCACCAAGTCAGTTGTGCCTTCATCAGTGGATGTTCATGGACGTCCACTTCTCGGTTGGTCCGCAGCACTTCCAGTCTTTTTGAATTTGTTAATACGTTTGGCAACAGTGTTGTGCATTATGTGCTTGCCATGTTTCCTGTTAAAGTCCATCGCAACTTTGTGACAGTCTCCCGATCCAGCCATGAGAGTGATTTCATTATGCTCTAATTTTGTTAAAGGCATTCTTAAAGGCTATCCGAAAACAATATAATATAACTAATATAAGTATAAACTAAGTGTGAAAAATTTTGGAAGACATTATGCTAAAAAGTGTTAATTTCCCCTTTGTACGGAGACTTTATGTATCATTGACTTATGTATCAATACAGTATATGTTACAATATATGCATGCTTCTTATCGCTACAGGTGTCATTCCATAAACCACATCATATGAGGTTGTAGTCTTCACTTACCATTGTTTATTACCTCTGCAAATTCTCTGATTGATTTGGTGTCCGCCAAATCTAGTTTCCTGATAATAACGTTTTGGTTGCCTGACTCTGCAACAATCTCTCTCTGCGCTGCTTCAGCTCTGGCAATATCTCTGCAAGCCATGATGATCCTGGCCCCTGTGAGACAGCACTCCGAAACCTGACTAGCCATCATGTAACGGTTGTGATTAAAAGATTGTGACTTTTCTCTTGTGTAGTTCTTGCTTAGATGCAGTCTGATTACTGCATGATCTACAGAATCATAGCTTTGCAAGTATAGTACACAGTAAACAAATGAATGTGATGCTTACCTCTTTTTGCTAAGTCTCTTGTGGTTTCTTTGCCAATGCCAGTGTTGGCTCCTGTAATAATAACTGTTTTGCCATCAAGTCTTACCGTGGAAGACCACTGGCCAAAGAAAAATGCCCTAACACAAGATGATGATGAAAAATGAGCAGTCTTGTACAGTAGAATACATTAAATTTTACAGTCTAAAACTACAGCTAAAACTCTTCGTAAAAAGGATTCCAACATAAATATATCATATAGGCTTTTGTGGCTGTCCATCCCTTAATAAAAAGTGATTTCTTTCCATTGTCCATTTGCAAACAATTGTCATCATCTGTACCACACTACTGAATTAACACAGCATACAGTGCTATGCAGACCATAATATGCAAAAGTTCAGTTTACCTTAGTGTATGTATGTTGGCCATCTTGCTCTCACAACAGAAAATAACACACATCTATGGACAGAAAATGCTTACACACTTTCACGTGGCGTGCCATGTGTTGGTCTGGATTATTGCTCAGCTAATCTACAGCTAATCTCCAAGGGAGGGTTCAAAACTGTTCATTAAGTTTAAAAACTAAGTGTTGTGTTTTTGATGAAAATACAATTGAGTAAGAACACAAGTGTTGATTTTAATATTCAGTACAAACCCCTGAAAATGATACTTAAGTATAGGAATGAAGTACTATTACTTAAATACATATACTAGAGCTTCACATATTAAATGTGTTTGTAAATGTATTGTTGTTAATATTCTTCATGTGCATATTGACTTGCTAACTAGCAAAATCTTACCATCATGATGAAACTGATGAAATAGCTACGTAACTTCATAAAAACTGGATATGGCACATTTAATGTTATTGCTCTTGTTTTTACTTGTAAACTTTTTTTTGTTTTGTTTTGTTTTGTTTTTCATAACATTTTCACTGTTGAAAAGAATTTGCATTAGACTGCAATTTTTTTTTACTCAAGGTTCCCATGTTGACTTGATTCCTTGGAATGAAGGAATACTAATGAAGTTAGTCATCTAACAAACTTCATTTGAACTCATAAAGCTCTGTATAGCTCTTTATTCTTAGTTCCAGTCCAGATCCTATGCAGGGTCGTCAGGTCAGTTGATACTCTGGCATGGAACATGAATAGACAACAACAACAACAACAACAGCAACAATTATTTCAGGCTGCATTTATTTTCCCTGTATCTCTATTTTATTCATTATTCTCAAATAGCAATAAAGTTGGATGATACATGTTAGTAATGTGTCTCTTGAAGCTGTTGGAAGATTGCTATGCACACTGGTGTATGTTTCCATACATTGTCTGACTGATGACTTCTACACTGAACTTGCATCAGAGGAAACTTTAGCAGTGTCTCAAGAATCCTTTCTGGTTCCCTGTTCCACAGGTTGTGTCTTTATTTATTAAAGTGTAACAAACTGAAAGGAAAGACTAGCATTTTGACTTTCATTTGGATAGGGTTTAAAGTTCACCGGAGTGGAAACTCATTCCTGCCTTATCACAATCTATGTGCAGTATATTCTTATGTTATGTCATCGACACTGGATTTTCATTGTCTTTCTTCAGGTTTATTTGTGATGAACTTACCCCTGATAAACTGACTGTTCTCCTTCTTCATGGTTTCAATATAGTCTCTATACTTTCTGTACTGAGTGGGTAAAAAAAAAATTCCCATTAATAATCACAATGCATGCCCCTATTTTACCCCGTTAAATACCTTTGTTAATCTTTAATCTTTGTTGCCTTTAATCTCACTGGCAGTACTTCCTCAAGTGTGTGAGGGCTGGCTCATGTCAGGTGGCAGAGAGAAGCTACATACTGACTGATATTTACGTTCAGTGAATCAGACTTCCTGTATTGAAAACATAAGCTATTATTTCAAGTATGAAGGGGTGAGTAATCTTTAAAGTAATATATATGGTAAATACATTGTATATTGCAAAACATTTCATAACAATGTAAGTGTGTTATACTTGTGTCTTGATCATTTTTAACTTAATACATTTCAATACAATGTGTTGTTTCATGTTATAATATACTAGTATCTAAAGTATACCATTACATGTAGAGAAGGTAAAGCAATCAGGAAGAGACTACTCTAAACATATTAAAAGGAAAGGTATGTAGTTATGAGAGCAAGGAATGTGAGTCTGGATTAAACACATTAAACACAAGCAAGCACTACTGAATGAGCTCAGTTTATTTTGAAAAAAAAAAAAATCAAGAAAATGTAATGCAATTAATTTAAGTAACAATATGGTTTTTATGCTTTTTAAGCACTATTTATTTATTTATTTATTTATTTATTTATTTTTTAATTAATTAATTGATTAATTTATAGAAAAGGTCCCCTTTCTGTTATGACTAATATAATTAGAAGTATATTTGACATGAATATTAAATGAACACAGTAGAACTGCATATACAGTATATATATTAGGCACCCTATTTTTTTAGTACAAACTTTGTTATAGATTTTTATTTTATGACTTCTACATTATTGAGAACAAAAACATTTTAGATTTCCAAAGATTAATTTTCCAGCACAAAATTAAATGTTACAGAAAAATGTTTGTATGTCAGTAAAGAAAGCAGCATATTACATAAAAGACA